>BLBF01000077.1:0-135606 GCA_015471245.1 Laticauda colubrina | reverse complement strand
AAACCTGCATATATATACATACAACACACACAAAGACACACACACAAACACTTATTTAATTGCAACTGTGGCTGTCTGGAGCTAGGGGAGGGAAGGGGGACCGGGCTGCTTCCATACGTCCCCCCATCTGCACCTTCCAAAGAGAGAAAAGAGGAAAGGGGGGGTCTGAGCTGAGGGGCCTTGGGGCAACTGCCGCTGGGAGAATCAAAGGCAGAAAGGGGGCTTTGCTCTCTTTGGGGGGCAGCTTCCCTCGGCCACCCCTCCAGGGGCTTCTCAGCAGGCAGCTTCCTGCAGAAGGACTGTCACTCTCGGTGATTAATTGGGGGGAGGGGAGCGAGAGAAAGTGGGGATTCCAGGATGGGGATGCCAGGGCTCTTCCAGCCTCACCTGGAGGCAGGCAAGTAAAGGGGGGGGAGGTTGACACCTTCACCCCTCCAAGAGGAGAGGTGCTTTCCTCCATCTGCCGCTTCTGCTCTGACACAGTTTCCTCCCTGCCTAATGGCTGCACCCTCAACGTGAGAGAAAGTCCCGAGCCCGGCGGTGGCCGATCTGCTCCTCCCAAGTGCTGCTTGTCTGCCGTCCTCGCAGAGTGGGGGATGAGAGAGGTTCCCCCTCCAGCCAAGCTATCAGGTGCTCCTTGAGAGAGACAAGAGAAGCAGCCAGAGTCACTCTCGTCTTTTGAGTGCCTGGCCGGTTTCTCACACCACTTCAGCTACAGAGACAACAGTTTGCAGGGGGCCGATTTAGCATTTGCAGAGCTAAGGTTGAGTCCAGCTGCTTCTCTTTGCTGCACTAGGGGCTGCCTTGGTACCACCAGCTGCTGTAAATATACAGTAAATATATACCTTGCAAAGGGAGATGCAAATGTGAGTACTGCTTCTTCCAGCCACCACTGCTTCAGCCCGCAAACCTCCCCCCTCCCACAGCAACACAATACCTCATTCCAGCCACCATTGGCCGGTCCCATATTTCAGAACTGTACTCATCCTGATGGAGGAACTGCTCCGGGATAGCCAAACGGCCAGTTCTGTGACTAGTACAACTCTGGAATATGGGACCAACTTTCCCATCAACTTTAGCAAGTCACCCCAGGGTGGATTTCCCTCTGCTGCCATTGGTCTTACCTTCCAGTTGCAGCTCACATGATTCTCTAGTCAGTCTCAAGGTTTGTGCTCAGCTGAAGGGTGGGGGTCAGCGGGTGGGTGGGCCATGTGGGTGGAGCAGCCTTGTTTTCCCACGTGGCCCGGATTAATTGCTTTTGGGGGCTATTTCTCTGCCATTTCTCTATAGTCCACCAAAATTTTTCCACAGACCACCAGTGGGCCGTAGCCCACCGATTGGTGACTGTTGAATTAGTGTATAAGAAGCCTTGGACTCATTTTAATCCAGAACAAATGAGGTTAAATTACCTACTGAATGGTAGCTTTTATTTTGTGATGAAACCTCCCTCCCTCCCTCCCTCCCTCCCTCCCTCCCTCCCTCCATGTGTGTGTGTGTGTGTGTGTGTGTGTGTGTGTGTAGTTTTGCAATTGTCTTGAGGTCAGGGAGGGGGTCCCTGCTGCTGGTGTTCTCAAACTTTGCATTAGCAATGGTTTCATTGGGTTAAGATTAGGCAGAAATGAAATACCGTTCATGAACATTATATTTTCTTCACAGTCAGAGCCGTAGGGTTACCTTAGCTTTTCCCTTTCAAACCCTCCCATTCCATTTTAAGGATTGGAAGTTTAAAATAATAGATAAAGGTACTGAATGTCATTAACTCACACGCTTCTAAGACCCTAAACATTACAGATACTTTCGAGAGAATTGCTGAATGGAGATCCACAAGGTACAGTCTATGCTGCTCAGCCTTTTGAAGGAACGCTTATTAGATTGCACAAAGGTGGACAAATGACCGATGCCTCAGATGAACCACAGAAGAGAATCTCTGTAGCACAGAATTCAACTGTGGTGTCCTGGCTATCTCTGAGCTGGGCTGTTGGCTTGCAGAGATTTTGTTCCCAGACTGGGACACATCTTCAGTCACCAGTTCAGAAGCACTGAAGAGCATTAAGGATGCCACAGAAAAACTGAATGTTGGGGAAAATAATCTAGACAGGTTTAAGCAGTTGTCAGAAATGAAAAGGATAGATTTTAACAGGGGGAAATAATAAAGTGTTGTATCTGAGTAGGAAAACATAAGGTGCAAATATAGGACATAGTAGACTTGGCTTGGCAGCCATCCATAAGATAGAAACCTGGCACCTTGACTTGTCAGGTTGATGGAGCTGCTGAAGAGGCCGGGCTTGCCTGAAGGAGCATGGAAGGTGCATTGAGCCCAGCTTACAGGCAGCAACTGTTCTATTCCATTTTGTCCCAGTCAGAGCAAAATAAGATAATTGGGACCCAAATACAAATGGCATCAAATAAAAAAAAAATGGGAGAAATGCAAAGTGCAGTGTAGTTACATAAAGAATTCTCAGATAAACCAAAACCAAAACAAAAAGGAGACATTAAGAAATGGAAAGGGAAGGCCTTTAGGAAAAGCAGAATATCAGAGAATAGCCATAATCTGTAAGAATGGAGTCAGGAGGGATCAGGTTCAAAATGAGCTGAGGCTTTCAATGAGTCCCAAAAATGGTTTTGAGAAAGTGGTTGATCTACAGGTTGGAGAAGTGAGTGAGATGGTAACAGGTAAAAGTGAAAAACTTGAATTGCTTCATTTTTATTTTGCATTTGTCTTTTTGCAAAAGGAAAACATGGCCCAATTTGTCAAACCATGCCCTGTGTGAAGATGAGACCAAACCCAGGTCAAAATATGCAGGAAGTGATGAGAGAAGTCCTTGCTGCTTTGAGGAAATTTAAGTCTCTGTGATGGATTATAGCCCAAGATGATAAACTGGTAGATGGGAACTTGAAACCATAGAAAACCTCTGAACTGAAATGCCAGAAGATTTCAAGAAGAGCTATAACCTTGTTTTTTAAAAAAAGGGGGGAAAAGTGGGCCCAAGAAACTATGGAGCCGTCAGCTTGACATTCGTATTTGGGTAAATCCTAGAGAGGATTATCAAGCCGAGGGTTATGGGCACTTGCAAAGGAACTTGGTGATTACCAGAAGCCCCTGTGGGTTAGTTAAAAATAGTCTGCGTCAATCAATCTGTCTTTCTGGACAAAGCAACTAGATCATCAGAGCAAGGAAAAACTCTGTATGTTGTGTACTTAGACATCAATAAGGTATCTGACAAGGTTGACAATAACCTCTTTTTTGATGAAATGGAATGATGTTGGATGGGCGGCCCCACCACCAGATGGTGGACCTGTTGAACATCCGTGCCCAACAGGTGGCCCTGAGTGGATCTGTGTCAAGAAGGGAACTTTGCCATGGGTATCTGGGGATTCTGTCCTGGGTGCAATCTTCTTCAGCGTTATCATGAATGACTTGGACGAGGGGATAGAAAGATTGCTCAGCAAATTACAGAAGACACAAACCTGGGGGTGGTGTTAGATGTTTATGATCTTGTGGACTGGGAGGGAGCAATTGCCACGAAAAAGATGGGGGGGGGGTTGCATTGCTGCCCACGGGTAATTCGACTTCTCATATCCCTTTGCTCCCCATTCCCTTTGCCAGTCACAGATGTGGCCACTTTTCTCTCTCTGGGCATTTGCAGAGATGCCTCAGGGCTCCTTATGGTTTTAGCTCTGGGTGATTCCCTGGCCCTCTGGCTGCAGCCATGCCCTTGGCTCTATGGGGAAAGAGGCTGGCAAGGAGAGGGTGCACAGGAGTGGGGATGGAGCTGGCTTGTGGGGAGAGGCAGAGGCTGCCTGGAAAGCAGAGCTCCTTCCTGGCTCTTTGACAGCCCCCCTCCCACTGCAAAAGGCCAGGAAGTCCCTCTTGCTTCATCTCAATTCTCTCAGGGAATTGAGGCAGCTCTTCTTTGAGGCAGCTCTTCTTTTTCAGTGTGGGAAGGTGGCCTTTCCATTCCCTGTTGAAACTCGACAGACTCCTCTGCTCAGCAAAGCATTTCATCAGCACAGTGCAAACAGATCTTCCCATGACATGAGTTCATGAATGGGGCCAAGTCTTTTGGAACATGTTGCAGTCAATGGGACAAACGGACCCAGTTACAAAGACAGCCCCAAAGGTGCTTTATTCAAAAGGTAGCTGGACTTTGTGGTCTCCCAGTTGCCTCCTGAAAAAAAGTACCTTTGGGACAACCATGACCTGGATAACTGAAAATCTCTATAAACTCTTACAAAGATAGCATTCTATCTGGCCAGCATTTGCAAAGGGTCCGAGGATTATGGCCACCTCTGGTCTCATGGCAGGCTTGAACTGCAGCAGGAGGAGTTCAGGGACCCACCTGGGCTAAGAAAGCAGCTCTGTGCATTTCCTGCAGACACCTGTGCCCTTTATAATCACACGGCTGCTGCTGCAGCAGACACTGGGCATGGAAGTTGTGGGAGGATTGTCACCTGAGCACCTGCTGTGTCAGGTCTCATAGAAAGGGTGTCTCTCCTTTGTCAGCTGCCTACTGCTGACATGGGGGATCTGGAATCAGGAGTGCAATTTTCTTTCAACCTCCTAGTTTTGTGGCAGCAGGACTTCTTGGGTGGAGCAGCCCCCTGATAGAGACCCAAGGAGATGATCTTGGCAAAAAGTGGCACAGATGACAGTTGCAAAACCATGCTGTGAGCTGGGGAAAGAGAAATAGGAGAAAGAAGCTCCCTGCTTCATATGAGTATGGATCCAGACTGTTGGTGGGCAAGAAGATGCTGACTCTGTAAACTGCTTAGAGAGGGGCTGCACTATAAAGCTGTATATAAGTCTAAGTGCTATTGCTGTTGCTATGAGAGAGGGACGGAAAAACTCAGACTACAGAAGAGAGTTCCAGCCACAGGGGGCAGCTGCCTCCCTGCCCTCCCCCCAGGGCTGAGACTTCCTTCTGACTACCTTGGGGCTCTGGGTGAGGGAGGGGAGCATGTTCCCTGGATTGCAGGGAATGCTTTTGCTTTTCTACCTTGCTCCCATGGCCACTAGGAGCTCCAAACTGCAAATGGAAGGAGGAACTCTCCCCCAAAGGGGCTGGGAAGTTCAGTGATTATGTTGGATTAATTGCCCTGGAAGTTCCATTCCAGCTTCCATTTGAAGTGGCCCATTCAGCACCCTAGTTTCTCCCCAAGGAGATGGGAATCAACCATGGATTCACTTGGTTCTGTCTTCATCAAGGGCATGCTGTAGGGCATTTGGGGTAGAAGGGACTTCCTCCATCTTTGATAGCTGAGAAACAACTTGGGAACAATTTGGTGCCCTCCACAGAACTCCTGCATCGTTGCTGTCTATTTCTTCATTTTGCACCCTCTCCACTCACCCCTTTCAGTCCAGGAAGGCCAAGCTGGCTCTCTTCTGGTTCAGAAGCTGTCCTGCCCCGCATGAGACTAGATCTTGACCTTTGGGGAGACTGAGTACTGTCATATTCCTACTCAGGAGTCTTAACTTTCTTCCAAGACTCAACAGCTGTCAGTTTCTCTTTGTGGAACATGGTTCCTAACCCGAGGCTGTCAATCTTGCAGTCTTCGGGCTGGATGTGTCACGTGCCAGCCACCCCCACACCCAGTTTAGCAAAGGGGAAAAAAGTGGTGATAGGTCACGTGATGCTGCCATGATGACGCGAGTTTGACCACCCTGTTGTAACCCCTTGGTCATTTTTAGAAGTTGTCCTTGACTTATGACCATTCATTTAGAAATTGCTTGAAATTACAAAGGCACGTTTCCAGTGCAAAAATCAATAACCCTTATACGATATATAGTTCAAGCCCCTCAAAATTAAAAGCCATACCTTCCCATTTGACTTGGGAAAATACTCTGCCTGTCTATAAAGATTCTCCTTCATCCAGGTCCTGGTTGTCCCAAAGGTGCTTTTTCAAGAGGAACTGGACTTTCTGGTTTTTTTTTGAAGATGTTTCACTTCTCATTCAAGAAGCTTCTTGGTTTACATCTAATAAAACAAAATGCTCCTCTTTTTTTTTTTTTTTTTCAAATTTTAACTAGAGATTTCTTTTATCATAAAAAAACTTGTTCCTATATTTTTTCTTTTGATAAAACTACAGTCATTTTAAAAAATGAAGATTTTTTTCAGGATGTTCTTGTTCCCTACCTTTAATTTCCATTATATCCTTTGTTTGTTTATTATATGGTAATTTTTCCATTTTCTCAAGCGTAGCTTCTAAAGTTATGTTTGAATTAAAAAGGTCCTTCTCTAAGAATAGGGCAGCTACAGTTTTTTTTCCACCCCCCCCTCTGGTGGTCGAAGAAAATAATTGCTGGTTGTGGTTCCTGCTTGGGAGAGAGCAATCTCCTCCGATTATATTTGTTGAGGGATCCAAACCAATCAGTACAGAGCTAAATAAAAACAAGGCAACTTACCTATGGAAAACTATGCTTAGAAAAAAACAATAACTTCAGAGGCACCAAAGTTTCCCAAATCAGTGTGTTAATTTTCCCTCTTCACTTAGGCTGCGTTGGCTGTCTCATCTCCTTTTGTGCACACACACACACACACCCCGCTTACTCAGCTGGCTTGGGCCACTCGGTCAGTCGGTCGGTTGGTCGTGTCCCTTGGGCAGCCAGCCAGCCATCGGGACGAGCCCCTTGTGGTTTGGGAGGGGACGTTATCCTTCCTGTGGTTCAGTGCGGTTCCTCAGGACACGTCACCCTCAGGAGGCCACGTCCCTTCCTGCCAAGAAGCCCCTCTGCCCCCACAGCAGGAGGAAGATGGCAGCCCACCCTGCTGCCCTTTAAGGGGACTGTGTTGGTAGCTTATTTCAGCCCTTGAGAGGCAGAATCTGGGGAAGCTGTTTCAAGACATCTTGGGACCTTCACTTGGCTAGGCAGCTTGGGAAGGTGAGGAAGGAGAAGAAGAAGCTGCTGGGGCAGGAGGGAGAGCATCTTCCTGCTTGTGGGGAACCGTTGCTTCCTGACGACCCCACAAAGGGTTTGCAGCTTTCCTCTGCTGTGGGTGCTGGGACCAGCTCTCGAATGAACCTGATCTGCTTGGCTTCTCTTATCAGATCATCGGGGACTATTACCATTTCTACCATCGGGCTGTGGCCAAGCGGTCCCTCTCGCCACACTGGTCCTGGCACAGCTCCTTGTCCAGAGAGCCGCAGGTATGAATTCCAGTCCTGCAGAGTGAGGGGGTTTGGCCTGGAGGGCTGCACCATGAATCTTGCCCTACCAAGCTCTGGGTCTCCTTCTGGTCTCCCACAAGCCACTGGCATCTTTTCTTGCATGCCAGCTTGTCAGAGTTGCCCAGGCAGGGATGGAATGACTGCTTTCCTTGATCTGCCAAGGCTGATGCCCATTGGGGAGAAGACTTTGGGGCCTGGCAGGAGGAGCTGGAGATACTTAGTTGAATCGTTTCCAGCTCCATGGTGGATGAAGCAGGTGAAGCCAACAGATACGAGGGCTTTGGACCTGTGTCTGAGCGATGCTGGGCTTCCTTTGCCTGGGGAGGAAGACCCAGGCAATGCCCCCTCCTTGGTGAGCAGAGCGGTCTTGCTTCCTGAGTGGAGCAGGGTAGGTCACCCTGGGACAGAAATGAGAAAAGGGAACCCCATCAAAGGAAAACCTTTCATCGCATTGTTATGCAAGACTGGATCCTGGCAGCCTCTACTGGGTCTGCTTAGCTGTAAAGGGAGTTTTTCTTCTTTGCCTTTTTGGAAAAGGGCCCCTGGGAGCAGAGGAGGGCCCTGTAGCTTGGCCATCAGGGACCTTCTGTGGCCCTCTTGGCAGGGCTGGGCTTGTAATCCTTGTGGGGTTGGATGGAGGATTGCTCTGGGTAGCAGAGCTCCAGAATGGCATCTTTGGATATAAATGGGTGGTTCTTGGCCTTGTTGGTCTGGGACCTGTGGGAGCCTGGCAACATGCCCATGCATATCTCTCCCCAGGTGCTCTGGCTGGAGCAGCAGGTGGCCAAGCGCCGAACGAAGCGGGATGCCTTCATAGAGCCAACAGATCCAAAGTTCCCCCAGCAGTGGTACCTGGTAGGTGAGGTGACTGCCTTGGGGAAACGGGACACATCCTGTCTGAAGCCCAGATCAGGGCAGAGCCAGTGGGACGGAGGCTCTGAAACGTTTCCAAAGGCTGTGTCCCAAGAGTGTCCCCTTGGGTTCCTGGCAAGTTCCAAGGGCAGCTGGGGACAGTGACAGAGTGGGGGGGGGAGCTGCAGGAGAGCAGCACAGAGAAGGGCTAGCAAGGCCTTCTGTATTTGGATGAAGCTTTGAAAAGGGCCTGTGAGATTGAACGGGGGGGGGGGACTTTCTCCCCTCTTTGGCTTGACATTCTGTTTTGAGGACAATTAGTTGGGGGGATTTACCCTCAAGTGGGCTTTCAAAGCCACGATACTCCCACTCCAGCAGTCTGGCTCTTAGGGTGAGTGTTTACTGCTCCCCTTTCTTGCAGTCCAACAACAACCAGAGAGACCTGAACGTGCAAGAGGCCTGGCAGCAGGGTTACACTGGCCGTGGGGTGGTGGTTTCTATCTTGGATGACGGCATTGAGAAGAACCACCCAGATTTGGAGGCCAATTATGTAAGTGGAGGAGAGGATGGGCATGTTGGCTCTCCTGGGAGGGAGAGCAAAGGCTGCCTCTCGCTGGAGGGCCCCCACCTCCAGCTAAGGCATTGGGGGGACAGGTCTGTCTCTCAGTCACCAGCAGGCCTGTCCCCAGGGTGACCAGGGTCCTCGTCTCCTGCAAAGGGGCAGAGAGTGAGGCCCCAGAGGCATCTTGTCTTTCCCTAGGACCCTGAGGCCAGCTTTGATGTGAATGACCAGGACCCGGACCCCCAGCCCCGCTACACGCAAACAAATGACAACAGGTTAGGAGGGGTGGGAACAACTGGGCCCATGGCCTGGGATAGGGCCCTGGGGCGAGAGGCTTCTATGGAAGACCCATCCCTCCCCAGCCCCTGGCGAGGGTCACACTTGTCCCTGCATTCTTGCTGGGTCAAGCTGCCCAGAAGAGGGGGCCATTCGTTTTTTATCACATTTCTAAATCGTCCACCCTCCTTAGGCAGGTGTGTCCTCAATCTTTTCTGTCCATTGCAGGCATGGCACTCGGTGTGCAGGCGAAGTGGCTGCGGTGGCCAACAATGGCATCTGTGGTGTGGGCGTGGCTTACAATGCCAAGATCGGAGGTGAGGGGTGCTCTGGGACTCTGCCCGCTCTTGGGCTGGGCCAGCTGTCCAGAGGCAGCCAAAGCAGCAGCCATCTTCATTTCAGGTGTCCGCATGCTGGATGGGGAGGTGACAGATGCCGTGGAAGCTCGTTCCCTGGGCCTGAACCCTGACCACATCCACATCTACAGTGCCAGCTGGGGCCCGGAGGATGACGGCAAGACTGTGGATGGCCCCGCCCACCTGGCTGAGGAGGCCTTCCGCCGGGGCGTGAGCCAGGTGAGAGGGCAATCCAGGTGGGCAGCTGGGGGCCAGGCAGGGCAAACCCCAAGGCCCCCAGTCGCTTCACCCAATCCTTTTTTCAGGGCCGCAATGGGCTGGGATCCATCTTTGTCTGGGCCTCGGGGAATGGTGGCCGCGATCGTGACAGTTGCAACTGCGATGGCTACACCAACAGCATCTACACCCTCTCCATCAGCAGCACCACCCAGTACGGCAATGTGCCCTGGTACAGCGAGGCCTGCTCCTCCACCCTAGCCAGTACCTACAGCAGCGGCAGCCAGAATGAGAAGCAGATTGTGAGTCCCACCCACCCCCAAGTCCCCCTGTGCTCCAAAGCATCCTGGCAGTTTGGAACCCAAACCCAGGATTGCTGACTATGGGCGCCACCATTGCTGGATTGCAATTTCTGGCCACGGGAGTCAAGCTTGGGATAGGAGATCACAGGTAGTATCTTGAGGGGAAAAGGGAAAGATTAACATCCTGAAGAGAGTGTGGAAGGATCCAGTGGTGCAAATGGCTTGGAGGGACTGGGGGGGGGGGGGGGCAGGGAAGGAAGGCCAGGCAGTATTGGGGCCCTGCATAGGGGTAGGAATGAGAGGAGGAATGCTCCAAGCAGCAAGGACAGTCTGAGGCTCCGAGTTTGTTCCTTGCACAGTGGGGATGGGGGTGAGGGGCAGAGCCAGAAGTTGCACCTGGTTACCTGCAGGCACCCATGGCAGAGGGGAGCCATTTGCATTTCCCTGTGGCTCAGGTTAAATTGGGAGTGATTAAAGCAAAAGCACTTTCTTGCTTTAATTATCCTTTCGGTTCATACTGAAACACCTGAGGCCAAAGTTTGGGGAGTTAAGACCCCTCCCTCCCTCCTTCCCTCCTTCCCTGTGGCTAGATAGAAATCTTCAATCCGGCAATTCCTGGTTTTTAGGAGAAGGCTTCACTCTGCTCAAAAGAGAGCAGGAAATAATGGAGCTCTCAGGTGCATTTCTGCCCAGCTAGAGATCCCAATAGGGGCCCAGCCAAGGTTGCTGTGCACCGTTGGATGCGTGTCTCCTGGGAGGCCAATGCAAAGAGGGGCTGGGAGCGCCAGCCCTGCAGGTGGCCCCCATAGCCACCGAATAGGGTCCATTTCCTCTGAAAGGTGTCTGGGGGTGGGGAATGCTGAGCTGGCAGGTGAATGGCAGCCAGATAAGCTGTGTGACTGGGGTGGCCTTCCTCTCTCTGTCCTCCAGGTGACAACTGACCTATGGCAGAAATGCACGGAGTCACACACCGGCACATCCGCCTCAGCGCCCTTGGCCGCTGGGATCATTGCCCTTGCTCTGGAAGCCAAGTAAGGGGCAAGAGAGGTGGCAGTGTCATGCATGCTGGGACTGGTGGAGCTGCTGTTGCCAACTCACCTGCCTCTTCTCTGCAGCAAGAACCTGACCTGGCGGGACATGCAGCATCTGGTTGTGCGGACATCCAAACCTGCCCACCTCAACACCAACGACTGGGCCACCAATGGGGTGGGACGTAAAGGTAGCCCCAGGGATGGAGTGGACAGGCTGCGGCAGATGCTGTCCCTGCCCTGCTCAGCCCTGACTGGTGGCCCCTTTTTCCGCAGTCAGCCACTCCTATGGCTACGGGCTGCTGGATGCAGGCGCCATGGTGGCCCTGGCCAAGAACTGGACCTCCGTGGGACCTCAGCGGAAGTGCATCATCGACATCCTTCCAGAGCCGAAGTGCGTGTTGGGGGGTGGATTACCTTTTATTTTTTTTATCTGTCATGATGCAGTTTTATCTGTCATGAAACTGCACTATGCAGTTTCATCACATATTCTTTCCATAGATTCTAAATTAATACAAGCTTTTGCACAAAAGAAAAAACATAAGTCCCTCTCCCCTTTTATTACTTTGAGTGTGTCACCTGAGTGGTTTAAATATACCTTAATTCCCTCATCTTAATTCCCAGTAAACATTTTTTTTAGTTAGTTATAATAATAATCATTCCCTTTAAAAAATTACATAACATATATCTTTTCAATCAGATTCCTCAATGTATTTTTCCCCTTTAATTTCATAGAATTTATTTATAGTTTCAAAACAAAGATAAGAAAAAAAAAACAATTAATCCATTTAACTAGTCCTGGTCACTGATATTAATCTCATTTTTAAACATCCTCACAGTTCATTTCAATTATTTCAATTTCTCATTTTTAAACATCCTCACAGTTCATTTCAATTATTTCAATTTATTTAATAAACATTGACATTTCTTTCAAAGATAAGAATAAAATTATACATTCACCTACTAAAGAATATCAGTGTCCATCCCTCCTCTTAATCGTCTATATTTCCCTATTTTCTAAATATTTTATAATTGCAATTACATTCTTATTACCCTTCATCTCCATGCGGAATCCCCTTTTCTTAATTCATTAACCATTATCTTTTCTTTTCATTATTTTACAATTCCCATATTTCTTTATTTCCTGTTCCTGTTTCTCATTATCTCTCTTCCCCTTTATTTTCCCATCTTTTCTCTCTCCAGTTTGTGTCCCTCTCTCTCTTTATATCTTCCTTCCCCTTTTTCTGCTGTTTCTTTCTGCCTTTCCTAATTTCACAGGTATTCTCCTTTTTAGTTACCTTCTTGAATCTCAAATTTTAACCCCTTTTCCCTCTTCTTTGTCGTGTTCTTTGTATTAATTGTCTATTTAAGATGGTTTCTCCTTGAACGAACTCCTCCTTCTCTGAAGTTCTTTCTTCATGTTCTTCAATTGCCATTTCCCTAGCTTTTAAAACAGAGCCAAATGATTCACCTCTTTCCTGTAGTAATTCTTTCATATTTTTATGTTCCATTTTTAGTTCCCGAAGCGATATCATTGTTGCACACTCTTATATCTTATAATCAGTAAAATCCACAAAAACTTTTATTTTTCTTCTTCAGACTTTCTAGATTCACAATTATTCCAACACTGGGTCTTTACCAAAATCACCAATTAGTCCCGCAGTCAGTCTTTTCTTACTTTTTCTTTTATACTAGTTCAGCTTTCACTTTCTAGAGTTCTTGTTTTATTGCTTCAATATTTCCTTTACACTGTATCAAATCAAGTTATAGAGAAATAGGATCTTTTTCTTTTTAAATTTAAATTTTTGTCCACAAGGTGGCACTCTCCATTATGCAAAGTCTTCACCTTTTTCCCATTTTATTTTCCAGGGCTTTTCAAGCCTCATTATTCCAATACAATCAAATCTCTAATTTGTATATTTCCCCCTCCTCTTTTTTTTTGACACCCTTAATTGCAGCTTTAATTTATACCTGTTTATTGCCAAAATATTTTAGTCCAATTTAGTTAAGTATCTTATTCTGGCTTCTTCCTTTCCTGGTTCGAAGCCCCGTTCAGCTGTCAAAGTTATTTTTTTTTCCTTCCCTTTGTATTTCCACCACTTTCTTTTCCTGCTTAGAAATTCTTATTACATTAACCCTGGGGTACATTTTATTTAGTTGTTGCACCCAATTGTCCTGGCTCTCATGCTATCCACCTCTTTCTTCACTCCTGCACAAACTTAGTCCAGCTGAGGCCATTTTAGACCACCGCTTCAGTCGTCTTCGGGGGGGGAATTGCCAAGCCCAGGGGGGAGATGCGACTCCCCTCAACCTGGCTGGCGGCTTCCCCTTTCTCCACTGCCCCTTGGAGGCAGCTTCAGCCCCTAATCGCAATGATTGGGGCTCTCCGACGAAAGAGCACGGGCTGTAGCCACGAATGATTGCAGTCTGCAGTCTGTCAGTGAGGAGGGCTCCGGGGCTCTGCTTCTTGAATACAGGGAGTTCTCTATTTAGCAACCACAGGTTTAGCCTGAGAAAGTGACTTAGGTGGCCGATCTTCACAGTTAGAAGTGTTGCAGCCTTCCCACCCAGATCAGAATTTGGGGCCTTGATAATCAACTTGAATTCATGATGGCTGCAGCAACCTGGAATCCCCTGTGGCCATTTGTGACGTTCCCAGCTGCTTCCAACAAGCAAAGTCATTCGGGGGAGCCAGATCTGCTTAACAACTGCCTGATTTACTTAACGACCATCTCATTTATTTAATAATTGAAGCCTAACCATCCTGCCAAACAAGGACATAAAATTGGGTGCAATTTGTTTAATGACCATCTTGCTTAGCAACATAAATTCTGGGCCCAAATGCCGTAAATTGAGGACTACCCGTACAGGAACTTGTTTGGGAGAAGGAGTACCACCTGCCCTCTCTTGGCACTCTCCCTGTGCCCCCTACGCCCTGTATCCCCAGGAGGCACATGGGACACTTCTGGGGCCTCAGGGATCAAGCCCCCCTCCCTTTTTTTTCCTCCTTCACCAGGTCACCCTGCACCTTGCAGCCAGTGCCAGCCCTTTAGAGATAGGCTTGTCTCCCTTTTCCACTTCCCAAGGACACCCAGCTGTCCTGTCAGGATTGATGGATTGATTGCTTTCGATTCCAATCACTCCAGGGAGTCTCTGAGCAGCTCACAATAGAAAAGTCAGAATTCCAGCACAATAAATAAGTAAAAACTACCATAAGAGAAATAACCGAAAGGCAGCCAGACAGCTGATGCATGTATCCAGTACCTCTAACAATGGGGGGGGGGGGGGCTCATAGCCACTGGCTGCCTTGCCCAAGGATCCTTGTGTCCCACAGGGATATCGGCAAGTGTCTGGAGGTGCGGCAGAAGGTGGAGGCCTGCTGGGGAAAGGCTAACTTTGTGGCTCGACTGGAGCATGTCCAAGCCAGGCTGACCCTCTCCTACAACCGCCGTGGAGACCTGTCCATTCACCTGGTCAGCCCAATGGGCACCCGCTCCACCCTCCTGGCTGCCAGGTAAGCTGACCCCTGCTGCTTCCAGTCTGAAAGACCACTGAGCCTCTGCTCGGCCCTTCCCTATCACCTCTTTCTGCTTGGCCAGGCCTCGGGACTATTCAGCCGATGGCTTTAATGACTGGGCCTTCATGACGACGCATTCGTGGGATGAAGACCCGAGTGGCGAATGGGTGCTGGAAATTGAGAACACGAGCGAAGCAAACAATTACGGTAATTGCTTTATTCCTCAGCATTTCCTTTCGGTATTGTCTGCCCAGGGCCAGGAAGACTCTCTCCTGAGGGCGGATGGTGGCTTCAGGCCTTGCCCCAGACATCCCCCCCCATTCAGTCCTTGTCCTCCCCTTCCACTGTGCTCGACAGGGCAGCGTATTGGGAAGAATTGCTTGGCCATGTGGCTCTTTCGTCCCAAATGTTGCTGCAAAAATTGGACTGCAATGATTTTGTTGCTGTTTTTACAGAACTAAGCTTGGAGAACAGGGATGGGAGGCAAATCAATTCCCAAAGGAATAACAACTTGCAAAATGGACTCCTGGCTATTTCTTTTTGCTTGGGCAGTTTTTTCCCCTATCCCCACAGTAGAACTGCCCCCAAAGAAATTTAGCAACTTCCGGGGACATCTGTTAATGCTCTGGGAATGACGGTCGGGCTCAGCTGATGTCCCCATTGCAGAACTTGTAAGGTATAGGCTATACTGTAAGTGCAAGTAGTTCTTGTTTAATGACCCTTAATGGGCCCCAGAATTTCCACTGCTAAGTGAAGCGGTTGTTAAACAAACCATCCCTGATCGCACCACTTAGAAATGGTGGTTTCAGGTGCAGTCTTCCACAGTGCCAACATCAGCCATCTTCCTGCATTGTCTCTCTGCCTGGGCCCAGCGAGCTCCTTTGGCAGATGAGCATCCTGATGCCTGCATGGGTGTCCCAGGCCAGTTTCTCCCACAGCGCCTGGAGCCTGGGCTGGCAGCTGGAGGAAGGAAATGTCAGCTGGGGTAGCAGAGTGCAGGGTGGCCCAAAGGGCAGGGATGGGGTGGAGAAGCAGGTGGGAGCTGTCATAAATGCAGGGAGGATCGTAGTCACCCAAATTTTCATCACAGGACCACGGGGTGCTGCAGTAGCCATAACTTTGAGGACTGGTAGTAGTAGCATTGATTCAGCGCCATCATAACTAAATGGTCATTAAGCAAAACATACTTTTAAAAATGTATAATATGATTCAAAGGCCTCAAAGACTAACCCAATCATTGAACAAATTGTAGCGACAAAGGAAATAATAAAGTGGCCCTCTTGAAAAATTTGCACAGCTTTACTTCTGTACGGGGTAGGAGCCCCTTCCCCCTCTTCCAGCAGGAGCTGGCTTGGATCCAGACTGTCAGGGAGACTGTTCTGGGGGCTTACCCCCCTTTTCCCTTCTTCTGCTTTCCAGGCACCCTCACCAAGTTCATCCTGGTTCTGTATGGGACAGGCCCCGACCTGCCTGATCTCTCCAATCGGTTTGAGAGCAGTGGCTGCAAAACCCTGGTCACCAATCAGGCTTGCGTGGGTAAGTCCTAAGGGAAAGCTGCCCACAGGCTGCTTGGAAGAATGTTCCATTCTCAGGGTGGCCCCTGTCCTGCACCTGGACTTGTGCTCACTGCCCACTGCTCTTTGTCTGCTGGATAAGGTTGGACTCAATGGGTGCCTCCTTTGCCCCCTTCCCCCCCCCCGACTCCCAAGTGGAAGGAGGAGAAGCCCCACCTTGGTGACAACTCTTCTTTCTCCGCTCTGACCTCGGTCCAGCTATTCGGTCCCACTGCTCTCTGCTGCTCTCTCCAGGTCCCCTTCAGTGGGCCAGGAACCCTTGAGGTCCTCATGGCCACCTGAGTGGAGGCAGTGGAGGCACTGCTGCCAGACCTTGCCACAGGAAGCAGGGCTGCTTGCCTGGTACAGTTCCTATGTCTTGGTTCCATGGGGGGGAGGGAGGGTATGGAGGAGGTCCTGAGAGCTCCCCCCTCCCGCTGCCTTTGGACCTGCAGGTGGCTCTCCCAGTCCAGCCTCTGCTTCCGGGTTTCCAGTTGGCTCTTTCACTCCATCTTCTTGTGGACGCTTGTCCCATTCTCCCTTGTACTTTATTCAAGTGGCTTCCATATCATCTTTCTGTTCAATTTGTTTTGAAATTCATCCATATAATATTTTTTATACAGGATTTTCCCTTTCACTTCCCATAGTCATCCCACATTTATTCTTCTCTCTTTTATTTTTCTTCCATGATTGTTTCATTTTTGACACTACCAAATAACAGCACCCCACATTTGAGATATCCTTACCAGCCTCCCACATTCCCCATTTATCTCAGCCTTTCAAAGCAGACACTCTTTTTTTGTTCTTTGCTGAATACCCGCAGAGATTAAAATGTTTGGCAAAAAATGAGCTTTTTCCTAAGCTCACATTTATGTAATACATTTGGATTCCCCCAAATCACTTTCCTTCAGGCATTTGTGCAGCAAATGGCTTCCTTTATAGCCATTGATAGAAGATGGGTAGCTCAGTGCTGAATGGTATGCCTCTTGATGCTCTCTGAGCTCAGCTGTTTTCTTGCAAGACATTTATTTCATTATCCAACTAGGGCTAGAAGCGATTGGGGTTGTTGGAGAGGAGGAGGTGAAGGTGGTCCTTGGTTGTTTTCTTGTAGACATTTCATTACCCAACTAGGTAACTAGTTACCTAGTTACCAACTAGATAACTAGGTACCCAACATAATTAGGGCTTGGAAGGAGTGGTATTTGTGGACGGGAGGAGGAGAAGAGGAAGAGGAGGAGAAATATGAGCTTGGCTGTTTTCTTGCAGATGTTTCATTATCCAACTAGGTAAACTCATCAAGGCTAGGAGAAGTGGGTTTGTGGAGTGGAGGAGGAGGAGGGTATATGGGTGTCCTTGCTGTTCTCTTACTGACATTTCATTACCAAACTTGGTAGTTTGAAGAGTTGAAGCCATTTTCTGGAGCATAACATCATCAACCTCTGAATTTCTACTTCTTACAGACACCTCAAACAATCCAGAAGATACCAGTGCATATTTTCTGATCCCTTCATTTATAATGAAACATGCATCTTCCTTTCCATGTATATCTTCATCATCTTCATGACCTTCCTCTCTTTTTGATTTACAAACATGCCCAATTCTTTTTCTTTCCCTTCCCTTCCACATTAATTCATCTTTGTTTTTAGAAATGCAACTTTTCAGAGAAATACCTGGTCCTGTGGAGTAAAAGTAATTTTGTCAGTTGCAAAGTTTAGCATTTTTTTAGTTAATTCAGTGTTTATCCTATTGTAAAAGTAAATTAACTTTTCCAGTTGTGTCAATTATTCCACTTTGAAAAGCCCAGAACAGTTTATGTGGGGCTGTCAGATCATCTCCCATCTGGCGAGAGCAGGAGCTGCAGGTATAATACTGCGAGTGTTGTGATTTTTGTCCCTCTGCTGGATGACTGGAAGTTTCTGGTCCCCTGCTTACCACCTTAGCTAAGTCAGTGGTTTAATGACTCTGCAGCTGAGATCTTCTAATGGAGGCTGCATTACTGGCACATTGCCGAGAGCCTTAAAATGCAAACAAAATAAGTAGTGGCTCAAATGCTGACTCTGACTGGCCAGAAAAGTGGTTTCTCACCTACGCAGCAGAGGAGGAGGGCTGGCCAGTCACACACAGCATTGTCTCTCCGTTGGCTTCTCTTGCAGTGTGTGAAGAAGGCTTCTACCTCCACCAGAAGACCTGTCTCAAGACTTGTCCACCTGGCTTTGCTCCAGCTCTGGTGCCGCCTCCTCTGGAGAACAGCCTCGATCCCCACCTGCTGCAACCCTGGCTCTGCGTGCCCTGCCACCCATCCTGTGCCACCTGCCTCGGCCCCTCGGCCGCCCAATGCTTGTCCTGCCCGGCTCACGCCCACTACAACAGCCAGGAGCACACCTGCTCCCATCAGACGCAGAGCAGCCGGGCCTCCCCTGCTGTGGGGGGAGAGGGCATGGCTCCTGCCAGTCCCCCTTCCAACTTGCCGCTCCTGGTGGCAGGCCTGAGCTGTGCCTTCATCGTCCTGGTGTTCGTCACCATCTTCCTGGTGCTGCAGCTTTGGTCGGGTCCCTGCCTGCGTGGATACAAGGTCTACTCGCTGGAGAGCGGAAACCTCATTGCCTACAAAGGGCTGCCCTCCATTCTGTGGCAGGAGGGGCTGGAGGAGGAGGAGGAGGAGGAGGAGGCGGCCGAGGGCGAGCGGACTGCCTTCATCAGAGACCAAAGACTTTGATGAGCCTGCAGCCCCAGGTGGAGCAGGCCTGGCCCACCCCTGGGGGCTCCTGCTCTCTCCTGGGGCTGAGCCCCGGTGTCTTATGGGCCTCTGCTGCTGCTGCTGCTGCTGGAGTCTTTCTCTTCTGGTTTTAATTCACCAAAGTTTTTTTAAAAAACTAAACCAGTCTGTCCTGTTATAGTGGAAAAAAAGGGGGCCGGGGGGGGGGCACATCTCCCTAGATGGAGGCTGAGGCAGGAAGAGAAGGGTTTCCAGCTCCCCCCTGACTTGGCCACCAGGCATTGCCTCCCCTTCTCTCTTCCCTCATAACCAGGAGGGCCTGCCTGATCTGGTGCCCCATCTCTGCCCCTGACTGAGCAGGGCAGTCAGGAATGGGATCCATGAGGATGCTGCCTTGCACAGGGGAGACAAGCTGCCGGGTCCCCCGCCCTCCCCCTCCCCCGCGAGCAGGTTCTCTGGACCTTGGAGGGGCAGCCAGCCGGCTGGCTTCCTCACCAGTGACCCTGGCGGCTGTTCTTTGGATCTGCTGAGCATTGCTGGAGCTTCCACCTTTCCTACGTGCCTTGTTGCCCCTCCCCCCTTGGATGACAATCTCTGGCTCCGGTCCTGGCCTGGCATCTGCCACTGGCCTCGGGAGCTGCCTGGTGGAGGTTGTTTGGTTGGGGCTGCCCAGGACACTTTTTCTATAACTTTTTTGGTGCACAAATGATTTCTTGTAATTTGAAGAAGGAGCCAATTCCTGGGGCCAGTTTTTTTAATTTAATGGATGTGGATATAACTCTAGAGAGATTAAAGTTTATTAAATGTTGAAACTATGCAAACCTAGTTTCTCTTGCTGTATTCTCTCACCAAAAGCCTCAGTCAACCCCTAAACCTGAATCAAGAACTATGATACATCCCCTGCTTACTTCAAGGCCAGGAATATTTGATTCTTTGAAGCTTCTTCCATCCAGCCACTCTACTTTTCTCTCTCCTAACAAATTGAGGAAGGCCCATCAGGCCTCCTGGGGGACAAGCAGACTTTTACCAGGCTTTATTTTGCAGGGTCTTCAAATTCCAAATAAAAGCAGATAAAATTCAAGGGCAGAAGCTAATTGTGGAATGATAATATAAATGTATATTAAGGACATGGATCCAGCTGATTGTTGCAACTTGGAGGTGTCCATTAGGATTGTCTCAACTGAACGAAAACAAACAGTAGAACATAATGATACCAGAGTCCTAGATTTTAAAAGAGGTGATTTTTAACAAACTCAGAACTTGGGAAAGATTCCTTGGATGAAAATCCTAAAGGGAAAACAATTCAAGAAGCTTGGAAAACTCTGAAATTATGATCATAAAAGCCCAATCCAGCACAATACCATTGAAAAAGAAAAGAAATCAAAGAAATCAGCATGGCTGCACAAAGATCTCTAACAAATTGAAAGAGAAAAAGGACAAGTACAAAAAATGGAAAGGGATACACACAACTAAGGCAGAATATCAGCAGGTAGCCAGAATCTGCAAAGACAAAGTCAGGAAAGCAAAGGCTTAGAATGAACAAAGACTTGCAACAAAAGTCAAACATAATTAAAAAAAGTTTCTTCCAAGATATAAATAACAAGAATAAAATCAAGGAAATAGTCAGCCCACTAAAGAGAGAAGACAGCAAAGAAATAATAGGCAGCAGAGAGAAAGCAGAGCTGCTTAACTCATTCTTTGCGTTGGTCTTCATGCAAAAAGACACGATAATACAACCTACCAAAAACATAACTAAAATACAGGCTAGAAATAAAAGTTAAAATAAGGAAGAAAATGGTAAGAGAACACCTGTCTGATCTTGAATACAAATCACCAGAACCTGATGGATTACATCCCAGAGTTCTAAAGGAGTTGGCAGATGTCATCTTGGAACCATTGTACCACATCTTTCAAAAATCCTGGAGCACCAGAGAACTACCAGAAGCCTGGAAAAGAGCTGATGTGGTTTCCATCTTCAAAAAAAAAAGGTGTGTGTGTGTGAAAAAAGACCCAGGAACCTACAGACCAATCAGCCTAACATACCTGGGAAGCTAACAAAAAACCTGATCTTCCAACATCTAGAAGCGAGACAGTAATAATTAGAAGTCAGCACTGGTTTGTTAAAAACAGATCATGCCAAACCAATCTTACTTCATTCTTTGGCATAGTGACTAAATTAGTAGACCAGCAAAATACTGTGGAATTAGATTTAGATTTCAGCAAGGCATTCAACAATGTAAACCACAATCTACTTGGTAAGCTAGAAAAAAGTAGGATAGATACTATCACCATCAGATGGATTCATAACTGGCTGACAAACTACCTCAAGTAGTCCTTAATGGGGCTACATCTACATGGAGGGAAGTCAGCAGCATGGTGCCACAAGGTTCCGTATTACGCCCAGGACTCTTCAATATCTTCATAAACAACTTAGATGAGGGAATAGAAGGGAAACTTATCAAATTTGCAGATGATACTAAGCTGGCAGGATTAGCCAACACCCTAGATTCGGGGTCGCCAGCCTTTTGGACCTCAGGGACCACCAAACTCATCATTTTAAATTCCACAGACCAGAGAACCTGGGAAAATCCCCAAAAAAGTCTGCAGGAAAATTCCTCACCCCATTTTCCTACCGATCGATCATTGTTTATTTGGGATCTCAGGATACCGTCTCCAGCTCCATTCTCAGGGAGAGAGAGGGAGAGAGAGAGACTTTTGGCTTCATGCAAGGAAAGCAGCAGGAGCAGCAGAACTCTTTCTTTCTCTCTCCCAAATTCCACTAGAAATGAGTCTTTGTGAGACTTGTCACACCGGTGCAGCCTCTTGGAACAGGATGCCTTGCAGGGTCCCAAAGACTCATTTCTGGCAGAGTTTGGGGGAGAGAAAGAAAGACTTCTGCTGCTTTCCCTGCATGCAGCCAAAAGCAGAAGCATCAGAAAGAAGCAGCCTGGTGGCCTGGTGAGGTGCGTGGGGCGAGCGGGGCATGTTCCTCTCCTCCCTTTCTCCCCTTCCCTCACTACCTAATGTTGTTTGCAATGCAAGTGATGCAAGTCTTGTGTTCCCACGGGCCATGTGGGCAACGCAGCCTTGTGTTTCTGCACAGACCGGATTAATTGCTTTGGGGGTGACATTTCTCTGTAGACCACCAAAACTTTCTCACGGACCACCAGTGGTCCCCAGCCCATTGGTTGGCAACCACTGCCCTCGATAATAGGCTCAAGATCCAGATGGATCTTGACAGACTTGAACACTGGACCATATTAAACAAAATAAAATTCATTGTAGAGAAAAATAAAGTTACACTAAGACAAGAAAAACCAAAAGTACACATATAGACTAGGTAAAACCAGGCTTAATAGCAATAACTGCGAGAGGGATCTTGGAGTCTTTGTGGACAACCAGCTAAATAGGAGCCAGCAGTGTGCAGCGGCAGGCAAAAAAGGCAATGCAATCCTAAATTGCACTCACAAGTGAGGTACTAATACCACTCTATAAAGGCTTAGTAAGACCACACCTTAGAGTACTGCATTCAGTTTTGGTCACCACACTATAAAAAAAGATGTTGAGATTCTAGAAAGCACAGAGTAGAGAAAGGGGACTGGAGGCTCAAACATACGGTGAATTATTGCAGGAACCTGGCATGGCTAGTCCAGTAAAGAGAAGGACCAGGGGAGACAGGATAGCAGTCATCCAATATTTGAGGGGCTGCCACAGAGAGGAGGAAGGGGTCAAGCTATTTTCCAAGGCCCCTGAAGGCCAAGCAAGGAATAATGGGTGGAAACTGAATAAGGTGAGATTCAACCTGGAAATAGGAGAAATTTTCTGACAGAACAATCAACCCATGGAAAGTTGTGGGAGCTTCATGGCTGGAAGCTTTCAATTCGAGAGTGCTGCCATCTGTCAGAAATGGTGTAGGCAGGGTCTCCCCTTTGGGGGAGGGGGTTGACTAGATGACCCACAAGATCCCTTCCAACCTGTGGAAGGAGAGCGACTGCAGGCCTGAGCATCGGTGGGCTCCAGAGAGAGGGCCGCTCCTGGATCCTCGGCTCACCCGCCGAGCCACAACTTCCTTTCTGCACGTTTGGGAAACGAGGAGGGCCCCCCTGTTCAGTGGCTGGGGCCCGAAAACAGATGCGCCCGCCCGCCGCCAATTCTCTGGGACGCAGAGGCCCACCCGGGCACGGCTCTCCACCACCGGCCTTACACCCTCCACGGGGGCGGCAAAGGGCAGCCAGACTCCCGGCGCCCGCCCCGCCCTCCGTCCCTCGTGGGCCAAGCAGCCTCGCCAGCCAGCCCGGACCGGGGCTCCGGAGAGTCGCCCGCCCGATCTTTTGCCCTTGGAGCGGGGAAAGGAGAAGCGGCGCAGGAAGAGGATCGCGCAAGACCGAGCGGCTGCCGGGAGGCTTCCTGTTCCTCTTTCGCCCTTCGGACTTGGCGGAGGGCGGCTGGGCGGCTTCGGGGGGTCTCGGAGAGCGACGTGGCCCGAGGAGGGGCGCGGGTCTCCCGGGCGTCAGGGGCTCCCGGCCGGGCGGGCTGCCTCCCGGGCGGCGATGGGCTTCGGGCTGGCGCTCGGCTGCCCCGAGGGCCACAGCGCCCTGCTGCAGCTGCAGGAGTCGGAGATGCGCCTGCTGGAGGGGCTGCGCAAGTGGATGGGGCAGCGGGCCAAGAGCGACCGAGAGTACGCGGCGCTGCTGCACCAGATGCACAGCCTGGCCGGCAAGCAGGAAGGCGGCCGGCAGCCCCGCCTCGGCGGCCAGATCGGCCAGGTAGGCAGCCCCGGGCGGGATCTCGCCTTGCCTCGGCCGGCGCCTTCCCGCTCCGCCGGCTCCGGGCTCGCGCTCACCAGCGCTGCCAGAGCAGCCTCGGCGCATCCGAAATGCCCAGGGAAGGGCGCGGCTCTCGGCTGGGGACAAAGAGCCGCCGGTGCCTTTGGGGCCGGGTTTGTCCCGGGGCCTCCGACGGCCGCCCTTCCCTTTGCAGGGCCGTTTCAGAGAGGTCAGGCAGTGGCTCCCCCGGCGTGGCGTCAGGTCAAAACCCACTGGAAAAAATCACGGTTGGACCTGACCAAAGCGCGGAGGAGAGAGAGGCCGCTGGTTTGGGAGGTCTTTCCCACCAGGGCCCGTTTGCTTCCACCATCAGGCCGTCACGGGGTCAGTGAAGGGGGAAGTCAGCAGGCCCTCCTTCCGCTGTCTTGCCTTCTGCTTGGTGCAGACTGGTTGCAAAGTGAGGTGCCTTTCTTCAGAAAGTTCTTGGCCCAACCAGCCTCTGGACAGCTTCCCCCTCTAAGTCCCTCAGGTGGGAATAGACCATACTTTGCAGGCTTTGGGTCACTTTCTCTGTTGCAGTGCTGGTGGTCTCTGGTGACCCAGACCGAGGCGCTGAGCCAAGCTCTAGAACGCCACACAGAAGCCCTGCTGGCTGGACCCCTGAACACGCTGGCCCTGCTCATCCAAGACAAGCAGCAGCTGCACCGGTGCTACGGTGAACAGTGGCAACAAATGAACCAGGACTTCATCCGGGTACAGCTGTCTGGCTGAGTCCTCTTGTCACCAACAGGATCCCAGGGAAAGGGCCAGGAAGTGTGTGTGGAGGGGGGGGGGAATCAATCAGGCTACCAGCACTTCTGAGCTTCCTTCGCTTTTCCAGACCACCCAACAAGAGCCGGAGCGCCTGAGAGCCCAGTACCGCAGCCACATCCGTGAGTGTGCCCAGGCAAAGCGCAAATACCAGGAGGCCAACAAAGGTGCGTCCTTTGCCAGGGGAAGAATGGGAGCAAAGCCTTTCTCACCTCATATCCTGCTTTCTGTCAACAGCCAACTAGATGTCTCCAAAGGAGCCATCAAAGGAGTCTTATCTTGACATCTCTTGGGATAGAGACCATGCCAGATAGTAGTAGCATTTGTCAAGGACCAGACAGGATGGGGCAACTTCTCTGGTCCTGCTTGAACTCTCCGTAATGCCCCCAGGCATTGTTTTGCAGGGCTTCTCTGGTGTTGCTAGACAGACAGAGACTTAGCCTGAGGCCCCTGCTGAGGTTCCACAGGACTCCACCTTCTCTTCATTACTGGAGGTGGAATGAATTATGTTACCTCCTCAGTGCAGGATCAAGTTACATTTTGACCCCAGCCAGATGGAAGGCTGTGAAATTCTATCCTGAAACTCGGAGACCAGGCATAGGCTCAACCGTGGCAAGACCTCATGAGCTCTGATTTCAAGAGCTTTTTGGCTACAGAGATTTAGCATCTTAATTCTCAATGAGGTGGCACTTCTCAGCTCTACCTGATGTGTCATTTGGGTGCCTTCTTTGATTCTTGGCTCCTGCCCATTAAGCAGGTGGCTGAGGAAGCCCTTCCACAGACCATTTTAGAGACCCTTCTCACAATCAGTCTGGTCTAAATCAATTCAGTTTGGATTACTGCAATGGTCCAGAATGTGGCAATAAGTGCCTTCTTTGCCCACCCCTCTGTCCATGTAACAAAGCTACTGTACAAGTTATGCTTATTACTGCTGGGCTTCTGGCTGCTGTCAACCAGCTATCCACCACTTGATGTCCTGGTAGACACTTGAAAAGTCCTCCCCAGTTTAGGGTCCAACTGCTGCAGGATTGTTTTTGTCCTGATCAGCAAGATCTGGACAAGGTGTATTTCAGTTGAAAGAGTAAAGAGTTGTTACCTTGATTTATTGGATGTTGGACACGATTAACATACTGCAGTTCTTCAATAATAATTCATAATCAACAAAGACCACATAATAAACATTTTTAAAAACACACAATCCAAAAGAGCAACATACAAACATAGGTGCAGAAAAAAAATGTATCCAGTGAATCATGTCTCTTTCAGGTGGCCTAAGAATAAAGTGGGTATTTTGAAAGATGTCCAAGAGGGTGGAGGGACTGCATGAAGAGAGGCAGCTCTGCCCCTCCAGGCCTCCTCCACTGGGTGATGCAGCCAGAAGCCTCTTGCTGAGGTCAAGCAATGTGCCCTCTCTGCTGCCAAGCCAATCAACATGGCCCCAATCCTGTTGGCCTCTTGTACATCTGGTTTGTTCAGCAGGACTGGGAAAGGGGCATGATCTGCTTGCTCCCTGAAGGTGTTGGATTGTTAAGTAGGAGTCCATTGTGGTTGCCCTTCCCTGATATGCTTTCTGATTTTTTGATTTGGTACTTTGTTTTTTTTTAAAAAAAACTTTAATAAGGCCTCACTATTTAGAGACAGTCATATTTCTGTGCAATATGCTCACTCTGTCACATCTGATCTGCTCTTTTTCTAAATCTAAGTGGGCGTGAATAAACCTTTCTTTGCAGGTGTGTTCCCATGCTTCTCCAGTTGTTTAGGTAACCTCTTTTGTACCATTTCTAAATCCAGAATTTTCTTTTTGAGATACAACAATCATAACTATGGTAGTATTCATAGAGTAGCTGTAGCATTGATTTGTATAGAGACGTTACATTAAAAATTGAATTTTTCCTCCAATTGACAGTGCTTTCCATTCTGAATTTGCTCTTTTTTATAGTATCTCCATTTTTCACTGAAAAGAAAATCCCTAATTGTCACCTGCTCAGTTAGGATTACTTTGTCCCTTTGCTTATGATGAGTTGTGTTTGTTCTTGAGAGCCCCTTTCTCCTCAGGATTTTTAGCAGGGCTCTGCCATCTGCCAAGGTCCCACTCTTAGTCTTGCTAGCCCAGGGACATTGAAGAATCCTTTTCAGGGGGATGGAGCTGCAAGAGTCGATTGATCTGAGTCAGGGAATGGTCTAATCCTATCTTTCACTTCTGTGGCTCTGTCCTCAGGCAAGGAACGTGAGAAGGCCAAGGACAGGTATGTCCGCAGCCTCTGGAAGGTCTACTCCCTGCACAACCAGTACGTGCTGGCCCTGCGAGCTGCGGAAGTGCAGCACAGCCTCCACTATAAGCAGATCCTGCCCGGCCTCCTCCAGTCCCTGCATGGCCTTTTGCAGAAGATGGCCCAGATCACGTGAGAGCAGCAGCTGGCCCCAGATGGGCTTGGGCTGGAGGTGGGATTCGGGCTGGGTGGCACAGTTCCCTTCAGGTAAAACAAAACTAGGTTGCAGGGAGAGGAGGGTAGAGTGGCCGTTGTTGGGGTACAGTTAGCAAAGCCCTTTTTTCTTACCTCATGCCTTAATTCCTTTGGCTTATAATTTCATACTTCTTGTCTGCACCCGGCATACAATCCTGCTGACGTCAAAGAGGGATCCGCATGTGCAGGTGTGAATGCTGTTCTTTCTATCCATCCTCCTGCATTTGTGCCAACAGGAAGGCAACCCTGCAAGAATATGCCAGCATCACAAGCCTGGTACAGGAGGAAATGGTGGCTGTGCACCAAGCCATGGTCAGGGCCATCGACCGCATCCAGCCAGCCACTGACTATGAAGAGTTTCTCCCCCCTTGCAGGTAGTGTCTGCTGAGGGCTTGTTTCCTGGCTGGCCGAGAGAGGGAGGGGCCAGTGGCTTTTCATTCTCAGGATGGCTGGGGTCTCTCTTTCCAGGTGTGAGCAGCAGGAGGTGCCAGGCATGGTGACCTTTGATAGGAGTTTGCTAGAGGAGGCTGAGATGGAGGTCCTGCAAGAGGGGCAACTCCAGCTGAATGAACTCACCCTGGAAAGCCTGCAGCACACGTGTGTAGGGGAAGACGGGGCCTACTGGGAAGAAGGCCGCCTCTGGGTGGGGTGCTGATCCAACCCACCAGCATGGGCACTGCTGAGGCCAGGGATTGTGGATGGGGGAAGAGGATGGGCCTGTCCTGACTGGCTACCCTGGAAGCTGAGCCTGGGCTCACAAAGCTCAGCATGGGGCTGCCCTCTCTGTGTGAGACAGGAGACCCCCTTCTTTGCTTTGCAGGTTGACCTCCCTGGAGGAGGAACTGATCAATGCCACAGAGAGCACTGACGCCCATCGCCAGCATGTCCAGATGCTAGAAGCTGAAATCCAGAATGATGAGATAGCAGGAAGCTCAGGAAAACGGTGAGCCTGTGCCACTGAAGCAGATTTTGCCAAGAGGCCAGAAGAGGAGGCAACTCCCTGCCACTCATTCCACAGCTCCAAAGCTTTTCCCAACTCTCCCTTTTCTCTGCCTGATGTCCCCAGCATCCCCCACCCTTATGATGTAGGAGGCATGGGGGGGAGGGTCGAAGGTGGTCCTTGAAGGCTACTCACTCATTCCCACATTCTTTTCATGCAGCAGCTGATTGAAGAGAAAAGGTCATCCTTTGCACAGAGAAGCTTTTATTTTTCTTTGCTTAATTGCTGTCTGCAGGACCACCCGGAAGAAGCCACATGCTGGATGCAAATACGTTTTGTGCCAGAGGTCCCTTACCTCTTGGAGGGTTGAGCGCTCCCTTGATCTTCTGCCCCAGAGGTGCTCCTTTTCTGTGCTCTGTCCAATGCACCTCTTTCTCTTCTGTAGCATCCTCCTCCTGGGAAGGCAGAAGTCCCTGCATGAAGCTTGCCACCTTTTCCATCTTGCTCTGGGCACTCAAGAGAAACTCAAGGCCCAAAGGGATTTGCTGCAACAGAAGCTGGATGAGCTGGGACCCCTGGACCCTCCACCTGCCCCAGATCTGCAAGGCGACAGGCAGTCACTCTCTTCTGGGGTGGGTGTAAACAGTGCCCTCCCAAGCCAGAGCAAGTCAAGGCATGCCTGCGTGGCCCCAGGCTGCCTGTTGTGCTGATCAGGGAGAAGGGAGGGGCACAAGCAATAGGCTTAGTCCAGCTGCTCCTTTTTCTTTGCCCCACCTCTTGGGTGGGCTGGATTCCAAACCTTGGGGGGGTTGCTCTTGAGGGTCCTCAAGATTGATTCCAAGCCTTGGGGATGGGGGGGGGGGGCTGCTGGGGGTTTGCAGGGGTTCAAGAGAGCCCCTAGCTAATTCCTTGCAGTTCAAAGAACTCCCAAATCCCACTCCTGGCTGGTCCCGCCCACTCCTCCCCTCCCCTCCCCTCCCCTCCTGGGAGTTCCCATGCGGCCTGTTTTCAATGCAGGTAAATGCAGGAAGGGGGGGGAGGCTCAGGGAGGGTGAAAAATGGGCCTCCCAGAAGTTCGGGAAGGCTGGAAACAGGGCCTGTTTCTGACTTCCAGAGAGTCTCCGGAGCCTGTGGAGGCGGTTTTTGCCCGCCCTTTCTGGAGGAAAGCCTCCAGAGCCTGGGGAGGGCAAAAACAGCACACACACACACACACACATACAGGCTGTGTGTGCAGGATGCTGTGTTGCAGGAGGCCGACTAGGCCACGCCCACCATGGCCATGCCAATCAGCAACCGGGCAGAGAACCCATTGCTAAAATTTTTGAACCCCTCTCCTGCTTGGAGGGTGGTCTCTGACATAGTGCTGAGCTTGGGCTTTTTGCCCCTACTGCCCACACCCAACCCACCCTCTACCCTCCTTTGGCAGGAGCAGGGCTCTGAACGAGACTGGGGCCGAACACCGCCGGCTTTGGAGGCTCTGAAGCATCACATCTCAGGCATTTTTCGTCCACGTATCTCCGTGAGTGGCCATCCTCCCTTGTTGCTGCCTCCTTGCTCAGCTGAATTTCCTGCCCAGGCAAAGCCAAAAAGGCCCCATGTCCCAAACATCTGCCCTTAAAATATGCTAGATGAAGAATGTATAAAACTGGCATTTATTCAGAAACAGCACTATTTTTCTTACCTTTGTTTTGAGATAAAATAATTTAAAACATCTTACTGCCACCATCTCAACATTGTAAGCTTAACATTCTTAAAATAGTGTAACGTGTGAAGGCCAGGGTGCTCAGCAAGCAGAAGCCAGGGGAGTGGCGGGGGGGAGGAGGAGGGCAAAGCAGGAACCGAGAAGCAGGAGAGTCCTGAGGTGAGAGCAATGGGTCTGTAATTAAAAGAAAAAGAGGATTTCAGTCTGAGCAAAGGCAGAAGAGGGTAGCGAGATAAATTCTGAACTTGCTGGCTTTTCATAAGGAACTGAAAGTGGCGTAATTGCAACGTCAGCTGGGCAAAACTGAGCATTTGCCTGAGCACAGGCATTCCCTATGATCAGAAAAAAAAAGGAAACCAGAAGAACTTCAACAGAGGGACAGTGAAGTTGAGCAATCTAAAGCCGAACCAGGCTCAGTTCCCCTCAGAGGAAATGGAGAGCTATAGAAATGGAATAAAAAATAAAGTAAAATGGAAAATGTAGCGGTGGCCTGAGCACCGGCCCTTTCTGCCTCTTCCAGACAGAAGCCTTGTCTGCAGCTTCCCCGCTGACCCTCCAGAACTGCCAAGCGGTCACTTCCTGCCCACCCACACCCCACCCCACCCCGTCTTTTGGGTTATTGCTGCTGAAGGGTCAGGAAACCAGGGACAACTTATTTCAAAAGGGATGGAGTTGGGCAGTCAGTGGGTGGCCTGGTCTATCTGCTGTTGTGCAAGGACAGGTAGAGCCTATCTCCAAAGGGAAGGGCCCCCTCTACCCCAACCATGCCCAGCCCAGTTTGGCCTTCCACTTGTCCTCTCTGCCTCTCTTGTGCTTCTCTGCCACGTGGAAGCAGATTTTGCCAGCCAGCCTACAGCAAAGAGGTCAAAACTGCTGCCTGGATGCAGCCTTAGGGTTCTTCTTCCCCCTTCTCAGTTCTGATCCTGGGGATGAAGTTCCTGCCCCCATTTGAATGGGGTGCCACTGTGTTACCTTTAACACTTATTTAGAAGTGATGTTGATTATGAGTGCTTAACTCATGTTAGCAAAAATCTTTATGAATAGTGAGTGTATGACAGGAGGCACTTCAGGAGGAGTGTGTCAACTCTCTCTCTCTCACACACACACCTGCTGATCAGATAGTGTTCAGATAATTCTAATTGAAACTGGCAACTCCATTGCTAAGTGAAGTAGTCATAAAATGAAAAATCACATGGCTGAACTGATTTCTGAGGGTATCTCTGGCAATGGCCATTAAACAAATTGTATCTTAAACATGCTATTGTGTGACTGTGACTTACAATTTCCTGCTGGCTTCCCCATTAACTTTGCTTGTTGAAAGCTGGCTGTGAAGGTTGCAATGGTGATCATGTGACTACCACGGGATGCTGCAACCATTATTACTGCATGCTGGTTGCCAAATCCTGATTACACAGCTCCAGGCTCACTGCAATAGCACTGCAGCTTTGACAGTAAGGATTGGTGATGTCTCCTTGCCCAGCATTGCTGTAACTAGGCACTCAACGAATGATTGCTATCTGTACTGGATGATTGCCCAGCTTGTCCTGTTTCTCTTGCATTTCCTTCTCCTCTTTCAAAGCCAGTTGTGCTCTCGTTTCCCTCTCCTGCCTTCTCCAAGTTCTTCTTGCTTTCTTGCTTACGAGGAAGGGATCTGCCCACCATCTCCTGGTACTGGAAGTGATTCTTCCTGTGCAAGGAGACTTGGAGTGAAGAAAGTGCCTTGAACTTCTGTCTCTTCCACAGCTGCCATCCTCTCTGCCACAGCTCCCTGAGGTGCAGAAGCCCCTTGGGCAGCAGACCTGGTACCATGGTGCCATTCCCCGCGTGGAGGTGCAGAAGCTTCTGCAAACTAATGGTGACTTCTTGGTGCGTGAGAGCCAAGGCAAGCAAGAGTACGTCCTCTCAGCGCTATGGGATGGGCAACCACGACATCTCATCCTGCAAGCTGCTGATGTGAGTGCTTGGGGGAACAACAGGGTAGCAGTGGGAGGCCCAGGCTCAGTACACCTTGTGCAAACAAGTTACCAAGCATGTTCCATTCACCTTTGCTCCAGGCCTTCTACTCCAGTACTGACTTCTCTGGCCCTTTAACGTAAGAGCTAGGGGCCTTGATTGAGCAGAACAGAGCCCCAAAGAATCCAGAATCTTGTGCATGAGATTGCCAGTGAATACAACAAAGCTGGGTTTCAGTGCTGCCCTTTAACACATCAGAGTACACATACAGAATTTGGCAGGTGGTGGGTCTGAAAGCTGATGCAAGTGGAGTGAATTGGCAAGGAGTAGATAGCATCTGCCTAGAAGTTCTCTGGGCTGGAGTTCTGGTCAAAAAAATTTGAGCCACTTGCTTGAAGTCTCTGGTGTATTCTAGAAAAAAGCTGTTTGTGCAAAGGACAGCATTCCCTATCGTAAGGACCTGCCTCGGTTATTTTCTTAGGAAAGCATGAAACAAATGGTATTTTAAACAAAATGGTATTTTAAAAGGAACTTTTATAGAGAGAAGTGATTGAAGGAAGTCAGGTGAAGTCTGAAGATTCCCATGGGAAGTGTTTAACTAATTTTCCCTGTTCAGCCCCACCCAGTGCCCTATATCCACTAGTAGCTAATACAATGCCGTAAAGGTGTTATGAGAACTCTGAGGCGGGATGGGTGTCGCAGCCTTGGAACCAGCTGGGAAGGAAAGCATCCTGATGGCCCAGTCCCCTTCCCCAATTCCCATGTGGTGACAGCAAAAGCCAACGCATTCATTCAACCCAAGAAGTATTCCCCCTGCCTTTTGGAGTGACAGTGTTCCAGCAGAAACCTGACACCTATTTTCTACATTGTGAATTTCAGCTGGATATGATCTTGGGCCAGCGGTGTACTGTGATTTTATATACATGTATTGATAAACCCACAATTATTGGCCCTCTTCGGGAAAGAAGTTGGCAGGAGGGAAATTCTTTGTAAGAGGTCTAGTCTGAAATAAAGTTCTGCCACCAGTTGGCTTGGGAGGATGTGGGTTGATATGAGAACCCTATTTCTTTTAGAAAAATGTAGAAGAGGAAGCAACGGCATAGAAGGGAAGTGATTTTCCCCACAAACTGTAGTTCTCCAGAGTAATGGCAGGATGGTCTTTCCCCCAGAATCTGTACCGTTTGGAGAGTGAAGCTTTCCCTACCATTCCACTGCTGGTTGACCATTTCCTGAAATCCAGGCAGCCCATCACGAAGAAAAGTGGCATTGTACTGGTCAAGCCCATCCCCAAGGTAGGAGCCCAATGGTGGTGATGTGCTGGAGAGTGCTTTGGGGGAAAATAATGGACTGTTCTTCCAACAGGACAAGTGGGTGCTGGACCATGAAGATATTGTGCTGGGGCAGTGCATTGGGCAGGTGAGTGACATCTCAGCAGGGCAACCCCTCTGAATTGAGGAGGGCTGGTCAAAAAATTGAGCACCCGGCTGATCGGTTGTGCCTTCATCCATGCCCAGAACTTTCCTTTTAGAACAATAGCTTATTCACAAACTTCAGTTGCCCCCCTCCCCCAGCCACCTTTGAAAAGGAAGTTATCTGCTTTTGGATGTGCTCCTTGTCCGGTCTTTCACCAAAGGGCACAAAGTCAACAGGCCCTGCTCTGGACGCCCCAGGGCTCTGGGTTCACTGCTGCACAAGTTCATCCTACAATTTTGTTGGCCTTTGTGAGTTCCTGGTTCCAAGCCTTTAGGGATAGACCCGACTCTGGAATCACACCCTTTGTTTCTCTGGAAGTCTATTTCCCACTTTACAAAGGAGCTGAGAGACTTTTTTGTGGATTAGAGGAAGGGCTTATTCAGTTGATAGTTCTGCATGGAGGCCAGTTTTAAATAATAATATGATCTGTTCTATTCCAAGGTATTGATTAAAATGTACAGCTGTGTTGGTTTAATGTTGTTTCATTGAATTGATTTCTAATTGTTTTATATTCTGCTGCAATCTTGTGTTAGTGGATGGTGTTTGGTCTTTCTGAAAGGTGAGTTGTGAAGGCACTTAACAATTGTTCCTCAGAAGTTTTAGGAACTTGCTTGTTCTGCCAGATTGCATCAAATTTTGAGCCCATTTTTCTAGCCTTTGGCTACTCCTTGCCATGCCAAAGGAGGGGCTGCTACTATGTGGCCTTGCCCTTTGTTCCACAGGGCAATTTTGGAGAAGTCTTCAGTGGATTCTTGCGTGGCAGTAACACTCCAGTGGCAGTGAAATCCTGCCGTGAAACACTTCCAAATGAGCTGAAGGCCCGGTTTCTTCAGGAGGCTGGGTACGTATGGCTCTTTGTTAACTGGGGCGTTCAAGAACATGTTCAGGATCTCCCTTTCAATAGAAGTTTAAAGGACGCACAGCTCCCTCACTGGCTATCCAGTGGCCAGCTCTTTCCCAGCTTATAGGCAGATTGTGGGGAGTTTACCAGAGGGAGGCATTCGGAGCTTCCGCTTACTCTGGCAGATCAGCAGAGAGCCTGTGTGATTCCCTGGCAATCCCCTACCTTTGCTGTCTCATGGCACATCTGCCTTTGACACTGTGGGCTCCTTTTCTGAGCATTTGAGAGGAGGCAGCAAGCACAGCATGGGCCTCTGGGTCCAAGGAAACTGGCTACGAAGGCTTCAGTATTGTTTTTGCAAGTCTTCCTTAACCAGAGATATTGAAGGCGATGAGGCTACGGTACTCTTGGCAATTAGATAAATTTCCTGTATCATCCGGTTTATCCCAATCCTTTTGCTAACCACCAATACACACAAAGGTGCTAGGAATTCTTCTGATGAAGCATGTGCTGATCTTCTGCACTGCGTATTTTGCAACTGCCACCCACTTTCCCATGACTGGAGAAGCCAGTCATGGACAGTCCCCTTCCAGCTATGTCTTCTCTGACTCCCCTTGAAGGATCCTGAAGCAGTATAGCCACCCCAATATTGTGCGGCTCATTGGTGTCTGTACTCAGAAGCAGCCAATCTACATTGTCATGGAGCTTGTAAAGGGTAAGTCCAGTCTTTTGTTCTACTTGCTTTCTTGAAGTTTGGACCCCGTATTCTGCTTTTCACCAACATTTACAGGAAGTAATAAGGGATTGGCTATTATACTGGCTTTAAGAATGTTCTACCTACTTGATAGTGGCTACTCCATGAATGCCCAGGTGTCCCTCCTCTTTTCTCTGTTGCTCACCTGAACACCCATGGACCTCAGGGAGCTCTGCTGATATAAGGCTGAACTAGTTTTCATGAATGGGGGTGCTCCTGTGCCAGAGTGGTCCCAGCCTCTGCCTTCTCCCTTCCCAGGGGGCGACTTCTTGACCTTCCTGCGCAATGAGAGGGCTCGGCTCACAGCCAAGGAGCTCCTGAAGATGATGGAGAATGCTGCCGCAGGGATGGAATACCTGGCCAGCAAGCACTGCATCCACCGGTGAGTCTGCTCAGCCCAACCTGCAGCCAATTAGGAGGGCCTTGTCATAGGTTTGGCTGAGCTTCCCAGATGCCTCTGTCTGGGGATGTCAGATGGCCCTTTCCAATCTGTCCCATGACTGAGGCTGCCGATTGCTGTGATCAGAGGGGCAGAGTTACGCTGAGCGAGACTTGATCGAGTGAGTCGCCTTGTCCCCTGGTGAAAAAGCCAGGAGGCCCTCTCTTCTGTTTGAGGAGGATAGAGAGGTGACCATTTGCAGAGGCTGCTGGAAAAGTACCTGACCACAACTGGACTTCAATCTGAGCAACCGCCTGACTGGTGCCTGTGATTCTGCTACTTTCCAGAGATCTTGCAGCACGGAACTGTCTGGTGACGGAAAGTAACACTCTGAAAATCAGCGATTTTGGGATGTCACGGGAACATGTGGATGGCATTTACTCCTCCACGAGTGGAATGAAACAAATCCCTGTGAAGTGGACAGCTCCAGAGGCACTCAGTTACGGTACATAGTTCCTTGGCTCTGGCCCTGCAAATGCCATAGTCCAAGCCTGCTGCGGAGCCTTGGCTGAGTTGTTTTCAGCTGTTGCCATATGGATATTGAGCTTCTTGCAACCGCCCTAATCCCGGAGAGAAATCTCTCCTTGAAGATTATGGGCAGCCTCCATGCTTCCAGCTCATGCCTGCTACTCTCCGCCCCCACTCCTTAGGTCGGTATTCCTCAGAAAGTGATGTCTGGAGCTTTGGGGTCCTGCTTTGGGAGGCTTTCAGCCTGGGTGCCACACCATATGCCAATATGAGCAACCAACAGACCCGTGAAGCTGTGGAGAAGGGTGAGTCCTAAAAGGGGAGCAAGAGGCAGAGTGGCATAGTCCATGACTGGGGATCTGAGCAAAAACTCAGCAAAGGGCTGGGAGCTGCTTGGTTGCTGCAGGAATGGCTCAGGTATTGAGATCTGAGCAGGAAGCTGGAGGGTTGGGAGAGGGGTGATATTATGATCAAGCCATGGAGGTTCAGCAATTAGTTGCCCAGGTGCTCTGCTTTCAGAATCCAATAGATTCTTTGACAATACCTATAGTGGACGAATGGTTGGTGAAGATGGTGGGACTTGCTGAGATGGCCAGGTTGATTTGTTTGAGTAGACAAAAGACAATATCTAAGTTTAATGCTGATTGGAAACCCCTTATGGATTTTTTGTATAAAACAGGAAAAAAATGAATGTATTGTTTTGATGATTAAATAGGATAGATTATAGCGAGAGTCACAATGTAACTTTAGAGAAAGTTATCAATTTATATTTTGACTTATAACTGCTACAAAGAAAATTGGAAGCCACACTGTATATCTTTGTCTTTCTTTGTCTTTTTTTCTTTCTTTCTCTCTCTCTCTCTTTTTTAAGTTGTTCTTTTTCTTCTTTATATTAACATTAGCTTTTACCTGATTTTAATTTTTGATAAACACACACACACACACACACAGAGAGTATTTACACACACATAGACCAAAATACAACAGGTTCTGACAAATTGCTGAATCTTCTTCAGGAATTCCTCATTTGATCTGCCTTATATTTTGCTGGCAAAGCCCTGGGCTCACTTTGGATTGGAGTATGAAATGGTCTGCCTGCTTGGTTTCCCTCATAGGTTCTCTTCATATAGTAAAACTGAATGACAGATGGTGATACCTGAAACAAAAATAATTTCACAATTCATGTTGCAGCAAGGCTCTTTCCTGGTAAAAGCTTTCTACTAAATAAGTATAAGAAACTAAATAAGTAGAAAGAAACATCACAACTCCAGACAGGTTTGCTGTTAGTCATTAAGATAGTTTGAAGATAAAATCATTGCTCTTGGCTTTCGTTGTTGGACTTCAACAATTAACATTAATTTTCTGACTTCAGTGGTATGAAAAATAGTTTTATCAGTTCTGGCTGATTTGCCAGCTGAGGTCATTTCTAGATGAACAGACTGGATTATTGCAAGGCAATTGCCATGTGCCATGTCCTTAAAGATGATTTTAAAAATGGTTAGTGCAGAGATCAGCCACATACCTTAACTGCCATAATCAGGTTTCTGATTGGCTGGTTGGTCTGTCCTATTTGATTGGTTGATTGATTGATTTTAATTCTCAGGAAGATATTGAGTTGTGAAAAGGAGTTTGTTCTGTTTCTTGTTAGATGTCCCTTCTATAATCTGGTTGCCTCTTTTGCCAGGTACTCGTCTGAGTGCTCCAGACCAGTGTCCCGAAGACGTATACCAGCTCATGTTAAAGTGCTGGGAATATAAACCACAGAAACGACCCAGCTTCAGTACCATACTCCAAGACTTGGTTGTGATTCAGAAGAAGCAACGCTGAGAATCTTGGCCTCAGGATGTCTGCATGGACACTTCTCAAATCCTGTGCTGACATCCCAGACTATTCCACTCTTGGCATATTTTTCTAGTCACATAAACCATCTCCAATCAGGTCACCTGCCAAGCATTCAGCAATGGTGGCCAGAAGAGGCCTCAAGCTTTGGTCTTTGAAGTTATGTGTATTTTATATAAGGTTGATAATAATAATTATAAAGTTTGGATTAGATCCTAATGCATGCTTAGTTAAAAGCAAGTCCCAATCTTCACCTCAAATAAAATAGATAAGATACAAAGCTACAGAAGAAGGAATTTAAGGAGTAAGAGGCCTTGCGCTGTATAAACACTTCACTGTGTTGGGGTGAGGTAGGTTTAAATGTTTCAGTTGAAATTGAACAGTGAAGCTTCATAATGGTTACGGAAGCCTTATACCAGAAACAAAGCAAAAGATACTTCATCCAAAACATGCCACAATGTACACACCATCTACAATGTGGATATAGTACCAGATCCACATGACCACACACAACCAAGGGTTTAAAGGAGGCCAGGCCCAATGAAACACATCAACCAAACCATCCTGGTTCCTAGGAAAGCAGCAGGACAGCTTGTCTTTATTCCTCCAAGCCAAAGCCTTTCAAAGCATCACGCATCTGCATCAACGACCTTCTTTCCATAAACTGCCATGGCCAGTTAACAACAGGCCAGCCCAGAGCCATCCAGGCACAGGGATCAAATCCTGCAGGAGAACCAGATGCTGATGCTGCCCTCCCTTCTTCCTGGGGATGTATATCGGCTGCTTCTCCATCCTGACTCATTCGTGCCTTCCTCTTTTTGTCTCACTCATCTCTGAGGCTATTTCATGTGCCGGAGTCAGCGGGTTTCAAAGGCTTCGGCCGTTATGAAGACAATTTTACAACAACAGTTTCAACAACTCTCCCAGGCCGCCTTGGGCTAAACGGAGAGCCCGGGGCAGGGGGCGGGCAGCACAGCTTCCCTCAAGAGCACGCAGAGCCGCTCGAGGGCCCGAAGGGGTTCCGGGAGAGCCTCAACCGCGGCTGCTTCGGGCCTTTGGCAGGAAAGGCCAGGAGCGGAGCCCTTGGCCGGGCAGCTGGGCCTCCCTTTCCCCCGGAGCCTCGCGTTAGCCTTTGCGGGACCCCAACCGCAGGGCCCACCGGCGGCGACGCAGCGGTCCCGGACGCTAAGCCAGGGAGCCTGCCCGCGGGGAACCCAGCCCCATTTTGCGGCGGGCCTTTGGGGAACGAGTCGGCGCCCCGCCTGCCCTCCAGCCCTTCCGAGGCGCGGGATCCACCTCCCGGGGCCCGGGCCCAGCTCGGGGGCGAGGCCCGCGGCGCGGGATGGGACCGGCGGGCCGCCCGCTCCGGCCGGGCCGGCAGGGGCCGCTGTGACCGCGTCGGCGGAGGCGCGGCTCCCGAGGCGGCGCGGGCAGGAGCGGCGGCGGCGGCGGGCGGGCCGCGGAGGAGCTGGGTCGGGGCGGCGAGGCCCCGCGGCGCGGCGGCCGATGAAGCTGAAGAAGCAGGTGACGGTGTGCGGAGCGGCCGTCTTCTGCGTGGCCGTTTTCTCGCTCTACCTGATGCTGGACCACGTGCAGCGCGACCCCGCCCGGCCCCTCCCCGGGGGGCACCTGCCGCGGGTGAGTCCGGGCGCGGGGGCGCGGGCGGGGGCGCGGGCGGGGCTCCCCCAGGCTGACCGGGCGCCCCCCCCGCAGAGCCAGATCTCGGCGCTGCAGAGCCGCATCGAGCAGCTGGAGCAGCTCCTGGAGGAGAACCACGAGATCATCGGGCGCATCAAGGACTCGGTGCTGGAGCTGACGGTCGGGCACGAGGGGCGGAGCGCGCCGCTGCCCCTCCGGCTGCCGAACGGCTCCTGGGCTCTGCCCGCCGACGGCCGGCCTGGCTTCTTCTCCGTGGCGCCCGGGGACTGCCGGCTCGGCCCGCGCGCCGCCCGCCCGGAGCCCGACCTGCAGGTGAGCGGCGGGGGAGAGGAGAGAGCGGGGGAGGGGCGGGGGGGGGGCGCCCGGTGCACCTGCCGTCTCCAACCTCCGCCCGCAGATGCTGGCGGTGTCGGCGCTGTTGCCCTACGACAACCAGGACGGCGGGGCGTGGAAGCAGGGCTTCGAGATCACCTACGAGCCCCACGAGTGGGATGCGCAGCCGCTGCAGGTCTTCGTGGTGCCCCACTCCCACAACGACCCAGGTGAGCCGGCGGGGCAGAAGGGTCTTCCCTGCGGGTAGGACTCAGGGGCTGCTTGGCCGGGGCCTGTGGCGGAAAGGGGGCGCTTGTGGAGCCCTTGGGCGCCACAGGTCCCCCTCTGGTCCTGGAGAGGAAGGATGCTGAATGGGATGCAGCCCACTCAGTGCCTGACTGCTCAAATGCATACCTTCCGTTAGCCCTTTGTGATTTAAGCCCATTTCAGTTCTTCCCTTCCAGAGTAAGCAGAAAAGAATTAAATGGTAAACCAAAGATTAAATGCATGATTAGAAAAGCAAATGTACCTGGGAAAAGGCAGGAAATGTCCCTGGAAGTACTGTACCCCCATCACATAGCAATCCAAATAGAGCTGGAAAGGACCTTTGAGGTCTTCTAGTCCAACCCCCTGCTCAAGCGGGAGACCCTCTAACATTTAAGTCAAGTGGCTGTCCAGTCTCTTAAAAACCTCCAGTGATGAAGCACCCACAACTTCTGACCACAAGCTGTTCCACTGGTTAATCGTTCTCACTGTTAGGAAATGTCTCCCTAATTCCAAGTTGATTAGTTTCCATCTGTTCTTTCTTGTCCTGCCTTCTGGTGCTTTGAAAATTAAGTTGACCCCCTTCCTTTTTGTGGCAATCTCTCAAATACTGGAATACTGCTGTCATGTCCCCCCTATTCCTTCTTTTCTCTAAACTGGCCAAACCAAAATCCTGCAAGCAGATTTTTTGTCTTCAGGCCTTAATTGTCTTAGTTGCTCTTCTTTGCACTTGTTTCAAAGTCTCAATATCTTTTTTGTAATGGGATCAAAACTGGATGCAGTATTCCAGGTGTGGCCTTATTAAGACTTTATAAAGTGGTTCTAATACTTGATTTTGATTCTATGCCTCTGTACTTATACAATCAAGGATTATATTAGCTTTTTTTGCTGCTGTCACACACTGCTGGCTCATATTTAAGTGATCATCCATTAGGATTCCCAGATCTCTCTCACAGTTACTGTGTTTGTGCAGGTTTCGCCTGCTTGTACCATTGCTTTTCCCTGCCTAGGTGTAAACCTTGCTTTTCTCCACATTACATTTCATGTTGTTGGATGGGGCCCATTGTTTAAGTTTGTCAAGTTTTTTTGGATTCTGAGCTTGTCTTCTGGGGTGTTGACTATTCCTGCCATCTTAGTGTCATCTGCAAATTTGATGATTTCCCCTTCTATTCTCTCATGAACCACTTTCAATAGAATAATGTAGCTGAAGGCTGAGCTGTGGAATCCTTGGTGTTCTCTGAGCTGGGTTGTTTTCTTGCAGAATGTCAGGCTTTTAGGAAGTCTCTAGGATTTTCAGACTTGGTTTGGTCTAGGATAGTCACAGTTTTACAGTTGAAACTATGGCTACTTCTGTCCATGTGTTGTGAAATTAAAGATTTTTTAATCATGTCTTCTGACTGTTAGTTATGTTCATGGATGCGTTCTGGCAGTCCTCTACCTGTTTGGCCTATATATTAGCTGTTGCAGTCTTTATTTCCACTGTATGTTTTTACTTCTGGGGCTGCTGGGTTTTTTTTTTTTTTTTTTGATAACTTAGGATATTTTAAAGAGCTTTAGTTAGTTTGTGTGCTATGATGATACTATATGGTTGCAGTAGTCTGTTGATAGTTTCTGAGATGTTTTTGATGTATGGCACTATTATACTTTTTACAGCTTGTGTTGGTAATGTTATATTGGCTTGAGTCAGGAACTTTTTGATGAAGTTTTGTGGATATCCATTTTATTGCAAGATGTATATTTTAACATGGTAAACCACCCAAAGTCACCTCGCAGTGAGATGGGCAGGAAACAAATGTAAAAAATAAAATAAAAAAAATAGATGATCAGTTTCCTTTTACTGCTATTCAGGATTGCTGCAGTGGTTGTGTTTGTCTCTAAATAAAGTTCTTACAAAGCTTCTCTTATGAGCAGTTGGTAGGGGAGCACTTGATTGGGGTAGGTGACTTTTTGGTATACTTGTGTTTCTAATTTGCCTTCGCAGTCTCTGTTGATAAAGATAACCAGGAAGGGTAGTGAGTTGTTTTCTTCTTCCCTTGTGAGTTAGATTCCTGTGAAGATGTTGGTGGTTTTGTGGGTGTTCTCTAAATGGTCCTTTTTTATTATGGAAAAGGTGTACTGTACATACCTGATCTATATTTTGGGTTGAATTTGTGAAAGTGCTATTGATTCCAGATATTACTTCTGCTGAAGTGCTGAAAGTCCTGAAAGTGATGATTTGTTGATAATTTTGTCCTTCAAATTGAAAGTATGTGGTGAAGCAGAGGTTGATGAGATGAAATGTTTTCCTGGATTCTTTGCTTAATTCTGGATCTGTGGATGTGAAAAGGTCTGTGACATCAAATGAGACCCTCATTTCATCCTCATCTATTGTGTCTTTGATTCTTTGAAGGCCTGTCATGGGGAGTTGATGGAGAATTTGCTTCCCCCTGTGAGGTGCTGAGGCTTTTTGGTTAATAATTTTGAGGTGGGGGCAATGATACAATTGGAAGGAGAGGTTTGTCAGGCTTGTCTATTTTTTCTTCCCTTGGGAATTGTATTCCTTTGAAGATATTGTTGATAATTTTGTGGGTCTTTATTTTATTTGTTTATTTAAAATATGTATATAGTTGCTCATTTTCTAACAAACTTAGTGTTACTCAATCAAGTTTCCTCTGGTTGTTCCTTTTTTTATGTTGTCTATGCGTGGGACGGCTGTGGTTTCTAGAGGCAGCATTACAGTCTCTGCTATAAGTCCTGGAGTGGTTGCCCTATCAGGTTATTCCTCTGGTTTGTTGCTAGGTCTTTCCATCAAAGTAAAAGTAGGTACAGCTAGTCCTCATTTTATAATCATTTGTATAATGACCATTTCAATTTACAGTGGCACTGAATAAAGTGACATGACCATTTTCCACATGATAATTTTAGCATCCCCATAGCCACATAATCAGAACTAGGACACTTGACAACTGACTCATGTTTATGATGGTTGCACTGTCCCAGGGTCCTGTGATCATTTACCATATTTTCCAGTGTATAAGACACACTCCTCCCCCCAAAAAAGTGGGTGGAAATGTCTGTGTGTCTTATACAGTGAATGATGCCAAAGCCCCACACACTCACCGGTCCCCACCCTTCGGCCTCTGCCTCCCAACAATTTGCCTCCTTGCAGCAAACAGCCTGGTCAGCTTCAGCAAAGCCTGATTTAGCACGAGCAGCTGATTGGCGGTTGGATCAGCCTCCCAACGATCAGCTGTTTCAGGCTGCAGGGTGAGCAGAAGTGGCAATAGGCGATGGTGATCCCTGCAGCCTGAAACAGCTGGTTGTTGGGTGGCTGATCCAACCGCCAATCAGCTGCTTGTGCTAATCAGGCTGCACTGAAGCTGATCAGGCTGTTTGCTGTTTGCTGCAAGGAGGCAAATTGCTGGGAGGCAGAGGCAGATTTTTTTTTCTTGCCTTCCTCCCTAAAATCTAGCTGCGTCTTATACTTCGGAGTATCTTATAGTCTGAAAAATATGGTAATAACTGCATAACTAACTTAATTACAGGGATTCACTTAAGAGGTGGGCAAGAAAGATCATAAAATGGGACTTTTTTGCTTAGCAATAGAAATGTTGGGTTCGGTTGTGATCATAAGTTGAGAACTCCCTCTCATGAGGGAAAGGTTGATCAGGTTCACAATTCTGAGTATTTCAATCTTAGTATATCTAGTTAGGTCAGATGTGTTCTATGGTACTGCTACCATGCATTCTTTCACAGGATCTATGATATAAATAGTGCTGTGATATTGAATGAAAGTTTAATCTCATCTTCTTCTATAATTAGGTCTTTGATATTGTAGAAACATCTGCAAGCAAACAACTAAGCTCCAGAGCATAAAGGAATTTCTATCACAGATGTGCACCACTTCCTATATTGCCTTTTATTCTTCTAATGTCTATGAATATTTCAGCACCAGTTTCCCACACTCTTCTTCTCCTTTCTCTGAAGACATTCAATTTTCTTTCATATATTTGTAGTCCTTTATTCTCTTTCTTGACCAAACCATAATAACATTTTCTGTGTTGGTCAATCACGTTTGAGTTCAGTCAATGTTCATTATGCACTAATTCATTCTTGACTCTCTCTTTCTCCGTCTCTTCTTATTTTCCTGTACAGATTGTTAAGTTGCCCATTCCAAGGACACCAAGTTTTTATGTTTCACCTCTTACCCCCAACAGACTGGGCAATTGCATGCTTCAATTTCACTTATTTTGACAAACATTCTTTAAAGCATCAGTCCATACACCAAGGGTCCTCAAACTTGGCAAGTTTAAGACTTCTGGACTTCAACTCCCAGAATTCCTGAGCTAACATGACTGGAGGAGGAATTCTGGGAGTTAAGGTCCACAAATCTTAAAACTGTCAAGTTTGAAGACCCCTGCTATACACTAATACTTTCTACTGCAAGCTGAATATTTTAAAATGCCAAAATATTAGGGAAATGTTCTATTTGCTGTAGTTTTTCAGTTTTTATGATAATATGCAGTTTTTGGGAATGAACTTATCAGACACACCTAATTTGGTCTTTGGTATTCATTTTCAAGTCCTTGCTCTTCGTTATGTCATACAAGCTATTTAATACACAAGCTATTGGTACTTGGCCAATAATGTGACTTCATCTGCTAAGATGAACATGTTGCATTCCCCAATTAAGACACCTGTGATGTTCCTGCAAGGATTCCAAAAATATCTCACCTATCCAAGAGGAGACTGTAGCATTCTCACCTTGCACTGGCTAAGTATTCTCTTTGTTCTCCCTTACATTTACTTCCCTGTTGCAGGTAATCCTCAATTTATGATCACAATTGGAACTGGAACTTCTGCTGAGCAATGTGGGTGTTGACTTATACCCAGTTTTATGATCTTTTTGCAGCTGTCATTAAGCAAATCACTAAGATCACTTAAGTGATCATTAAGCAAATCCAGCTTCCTCCCTTGAGTTAGCTGATTGGAAGATCCCTGGGAAGGTTGTGATCAGAAGACCCCAGGATGCTGCAGCTGACGTGAACATGTGCTGGTTACCAAGCGCCCTAGTTCTGCTCATGTGACTGTGGGGATGTGCAATGGTTGTGAGGGCCAGTCATAAGTCACATTTTTCAGTGCTAAATTTGCATGGTTCTTAAATGAAGGGTCATAAATTGAGGACTACTTTTATACTATTCTCACCATATTCAGAAGGCAAACCATAAATGTATTTGTACAGAAATGAAATTCAAGCTTATTCACTGTATCATATACTTCCTCTAAAATAGCTGACATGCTGTTGAGATTCTTTCTTGCTTCTGCCAAGAAAAAACATTGAAAGAGCAGAAATTTGATTGGCATACCTCCCCATCCGGCATTGGAAATCCTGAATGTTGCTTCTTGTCCGTCCCCTTTTTGTATATATTTTTAAAGTTTACAAATACAAGGATAAAAAAAATTAAACTAAGAAGTTTATAGAAAGTTAAAAAAAAGTACAGTAAAAAATTATTTACTGTAAAAATTATTTACCTTCGCCCAGACAATTTCAATCCCTTATCACCTTCTCTGATGTTGCACTAAAAATTCTTGTTCCCAGATCTCATCTCCTGTCAAGAGAGAAATATCTCTCATCATAACATCTCATTATTCTTTTTCAGTCTAAATGTTTCAGTGTTTGTTTCCTTTCTGTTCACATATAGGAACTATCAACACATTCTTCCAGTTGACAAGCACAATCTCAGCCTTCACACACATTAAGAAATCACTCCATGAGCAAATTCAGATAACTTTATTGCAATTGTTAATCACCAGAATGAAGGAGAAAATAGTTTTCAAAGATCCAGAACTTTTAAAAAAGATATTTTTTTATCCAAAAATAAATGAGTGATACATAGAAAAATTTGCTAAAAAGCTTTATTCTTATTATTTTACTAACCTAAAATTAAGAAATACTGTATAGAGCCCCTGACAAATCTAAGGAAGGTACAGCACAGTAGCTGACTTTAAAAAAATGATCAGTAGGTAATGCTGAGGCAAAACCATTTACTTACTCAAAAAGTTCAGTTGCTCTTATTTATTCTTTGCTTAATTTTGTGTGCCACCACACAGAACCTGGCAATCTTATAAGTTATTTCAGGATTAATATCAGAAAGTAAGAATTGCTTGTACTGCTGATCATTATATCCTGTTTTACAAGCCAGGAGTGGGGCAGTGAGAGCATTTTGGGAATCTGTGTAAAACTGGCAGTACAAAATAATCTGGTTGTTTCTATGTGTCCCGACTGCCAGGGGCATCTTCCTAAAGGGCATGGCATCTTTTGTACTTAGGACATCCGAAGGTGGCACATTACATCAGGCTAAGCTAAAGGCCCTTCTCTGGTGTGGAATGTTAAGATGTGTGAGATACACGTCATGCATTAGGAGGTGTCTCTGACTGTCCATCATGGGAAGCCAAGTAGTGTTTCCCACTTGCATATCTTGGAGACAGGCCTTATTTGAGGGTGGGTTCTAGCCTGCTCATAGCGCAGAGATACTAATAAGTGGGGGAGACTCCTAGGAGGGGGACCTTGTTATAAACTGCTTTTTTTCCACCCCCTTTGAAACTTCTAATGCCAACATGATAGGCCTGTAGGGAAAAATATTCACTTTGTAGAATTGCCAAATTCTGGTCTTAAGAATTTACACTGGACAAGTTAGAAGACGGTACAGTTATATAATTGGGCTAGAGAGTTAGCCTCGAAAAGCTTGTAGATTAATGCATACCTGCAGTCATCAAGCTTTTAAGAGGCTAACCTACAGTGGTACAGTAAAATATAATAAAATCTTAGAATAACTGCTGTCCTGTTCCTTTTTTGAAGCATAGTTAACACTAGCCCTTTTATATTCAGTATCCTGAAAGATTGCCCCTAGATATTGAAAACATTCCACCTGTTATTAACAATTGTTAATAACCCAGGTAAGCTTTTTAGAGTGATTTGCAAATGCCATTAATTTAGTTTTAAGTAGTTGATTTCCAGCTGCTTCTCTTTACAACAATGTACAAAGGTGTCCATAGCTCTCCTGAGTCCAGTGGGCATCCTTGAGAGAATTACTGCATCATCTGCACACAGTAGTATAATTTAATGTCTCTCTGCTAGTTGGGTGGATGAAACTTCACTCTCTCCAGCTGTTTAATCCACATCATTCACATAAAAATTAAATAAAAGAAGTGCCAGTATGCAGCCTCATCTTACACCTTTGGTGGTTGGAATTCATACTGTCAGGTATCCTTCAGACTACATCTTACTCTTACCTTCGTTCGTTCATGTAATGTGCAAATAAGAAAGTATTGTCCGTGGTGGTATTACACAGCTTGTCCCATAGCTTGATTTGAGATACAGATGCTGTCTTAAGATCAGCAAAGGCTGTGTAGAATGATATAGTAGCTTGAGAGATGTATTTCTCAATAGCAATAACACCTAGACTTATATACCGCTTCATAGTACTTTACAGCACTCTGGGTGGTTTACAATGTAAGCATCTTGCCCCCAACAATCTGGGCCCCCATTTTACTAACCTTAGAAGGATGGAAGGCTGAGCCAACCTGGAGCTGGTCAGAATCGAACTCCTGGCAGTCGGTAGAGCTTGTCTAAAACTGCATTCTAACCACTGCACCATCACAGCTCAATAAGATGTTGATATATAAGACATTGGTCAATTATTGAGCGCCCTTCCTTGAACCTGGCTTGTTTCTCTGCCAATAATCCTTTCTCTTCCATCCAGTCTCCACTTAAGCTTCCACTGGAGATGTCCCCATTAAGTTTGCTTATAATATTATGGAGACTTATAGGTTGATAGTTGGCAAGACTGGTCTCATTCCCTTTCTTATAGACGGGTATAATGATTGCGAGGCCCCAGTCCTTAAATATCTAGCCAGATTTATAGATGCTGTAAAAGGTGATGCCACCATAATGAATTATTTTTAATTAGCTCAGGTATAAATAGCATTTGCACCTGATTTGAGGTGAAAAATTCAGTCCATAAATTCCTTGGGTTTTACTGCTTGCCAAATAGGCAGTTTTTCCATGTCAGTATAGAAAGATCTATTTGCCACTGAGCTATCTTTGTAAAGTTCCCTACAGTGATTTCCCCGTATTTCTGGCAATATAACGCTATTCATCTGACATGAGCCAGCCCCAGGAGGTCCTACAGTGGTGTGCCAAAAGAGGGAACAGTTGGTCAGCTATTGAATCATCTAGTGGTCCATTTTACTCTATGGTTGGATAACCATTGTACCCATGCATTGATTTGGTGAAGATCTGTCCAACTAAAGTTAATGAGCATAGAATAAGTGGCAAATTATTGCTATCAACTAGGGGGGAAACTTGAAAGAGAGTCAAGAAACTAAAAACTTTGCAGATACAATTACATTGTGTATTTCTGTGGGTTTCTTGGGCCCATTCCAAAACATAAACTGATTTAAGGGACGCATTCAAGATATAAAGATTGAGCCTATTAGTTGTTTGGGCTAGGTACAAACAAGGTTCCTTGTACAAGGAAATCAAAGTTTGCTTTGATTTCCTTGTACAAGGAAGAAAGTCATTCTAAAGTAGATTGATTATATTGTGTATATAGAGTTTCAATGTCACAGCCAACCCTAGAATTTAAAACTCCCCCATGAATATATATGTTGATCGGCATTGTTAAGTAAGTTATTTGAGAAACATTCCAATTTGTTCCATAAGCTCCTGATCTTGTGTTTTCTTCACAAAGGTGGAATATAATTAATATACTTTGATTACTATTAGAGTACAGGGTCCTGATTGAATCTTTACTGACAGGGCATAATATGCTAATGGCAGAAGTTCTTGGGTTGTTATATTCAGGCTGGTGGTTAATATATTGAAGCTCCCTTTAAGTCTGTCTCTACCTTCCCCTGCTATGGCATTTAAAGAGTAAACTGTATAGCTATTTATTTATTTATTTAATTTATCTTGCCGCCTGTTCACCCATGGCGACTTGAGGTGGCTTACAGAATGTAAAACCATATTTTTAAAAAATAACAATAAAAAACTAACAAAAGGAATCAAATAAATTAATAAAGTGCAATATAACAAAATCTGAAAATAATAATAGTAGTAGTAGTAATAGTAATGACCACACAACTCCCACCCCCGCCCTGATGACAGTAGATCACACAAGCCCTTTGATGGGCTCCATCCTGCTCTGGAAGAGCCATGTCTTCAGTGCCTTCCGGAAGAGTATTAGACAGGGAGGCATTCTAATCTCTGGGGGGGATGATGTTCCAGAGAGAGGGAGTCACCACGGAGAAGGCCCTTCTTCTGGGTCCCACCAGGTGTATCTGCCTCAGGGATGGACCTGCAGCATTCCCTGCCTCCCTGCTCTAATGGGTTGGGTAGATGTGACTGGCAAGAGACGTTCCCTCAGAAAACCTGGTCCCAGGTATTTCTGGAAGGCCCATTTTTCGGCCTCCCAAAGCTGCAGAGGTTTCCTTCCAGCCTCTGGGAGAGTGAAAAGGCCTCCCCCAGGCTCCAGAGGCCCTCCGGAGGTTGAAAACGGACACTTCCAGTATTTCCATAAGGCCTATTTTTCGGTCTCTCCAGGCTGCTGCTTCCCTCCAGCCTTCGGGAGGGGGAAAACGGCCCCAAATGGGCCAAAAATCAGCTGGGAGGCATGCGCATGTGCAGTGCAGGTAAGTTTGGCTGGGGCTCGCGTGCACGCACAAATGGCTCTGCGTGCCACCTATGGCACACATGACCTTGGTTCACCATCATGGGACTCGGGCATGAGTGACTGTGAGTAGGGACTGTTTGGTCCAGGAAAGGGCATAACTGGTGCACAACCCACAGTTGCACAAAGGCTCTTCTGGCCACAACTGCCACCTGCTCTTCAAGCAGGAGTGATGAGTCCTGGAAAGCCCCTAGATTACGCATAGGGTCTGTTTGGAGTCGTGCCACCCCATCCAAGACCAAAGGTGGCAATTCTCCCTGAGCTAACAAGCCTCAAACCCATGAGGGCTATTATTAAGCCAAGTTTCTTGCAGCAAGAGGACAGCAAATGTATTAACAAAGCTTTATGAAGATCATAGCTCTGCATTTGGACAACCAGCCACCCACATTCCAACTAATTAGAGTGACTTTGTTTTGTGGACCTTCCCTCATGTTAGTTCTCTAGATGGTTCTGAAAGGGAGCCAAGGGAGGAGAGGCTCTGGGGTACAGTGATTCCCAACATTCTTTGTAGTGCATCCCTTGAGGTGCAAGGCTCCTCTTCTGAATCATCTATAATCAGCTTTTGAATGTTAACAGAATAATAGGATAACGGAATTGGAAAGGACTTTGGAGGTCTTGTAGTCCAACCCCCTGCTCAGCAGGAGACCCTATACTGTCCTGAACAAGACCCTATACTGTTTTGAACAAGTTTCCTTGCCTGAACAAGGAAACAAGTTGTTTTCACTGTTAGGAAATTTCTCCTTAGTTCTAGGTTGTTTCTCTCCTTAGTTTCCATCCAGGGATGGGATTCAGCCGGTTCAGACCAGTTCCAGTGAACCGGATGCTAATTTTACATCTGGTTTGCCGAACTGGTATTTGCAAGTACTGGCTGGCCCCGCCCACCCCTCCCCTCCCTGGAGTTTTGGATGCCAGTTAAGTGCAGGGCTCGTGTGGAGTTCTGGGAGGGCAAAAAATGGGCCTCTTGGAAATCTGGAAATGGGCCCGTTTCCGGCCTCCGGAGCCTGGAGGAGGCCATTTTCATCCTCCCAGAGGCTTGAGGAAAGCCTCTGGAGCCTCCCAGGGTAGGTGAAAAATGGGACTCCCGGACGTTCGGAAACGGGCCTGTTTCTGGCCTCTGGAGGGCCTCCGGAGCCCAGGGGGAGCTGATTTCACCCTCCTGGGGGCTCAATGAAAGCCTCCAGAGCCTGGGGAGAGAGAAAGGAAAGCCTGCATCCCTGCCATGGTGCAGGAGGCCGAGGAGGCCACACCTTCCATGGCCATGCTCACCCAACAACCATACAGAGAACCGGTTGTTAAAATTCTTGAATCCCACCCCTGTTTTCATCCATTGTTTCTTGTCCTGCCTTTTGTGCTTTGGAAAATAAGTTGATTCCCTTCATCTTTGTGGCAGCTCCTTAAATATCGGAACACTGCTATCATGTGGCCCCTTCTTTTCACTAGCCTAGACATACCCAATTCCATCAACCATTCTTCATACGTTTTAGCCTCCAGGCTAAATCTTCTTCTCTGCACTCTTTCCAGAATCTCTGCATATGGTGACCAAAACTTCATGCAGTATTCTAAGTGTGGTCTTGCTAAGGCTTTATAAAGTGGTACTAATACTTCAATTGTTCTTGATACTATCCCTCTGTTAATCCAATTTTCCCCACAACAACAACCCTGTGACGTTGGCTGGACTGAGAAAGGGCCTGACCCAAAGTCACCCAGCATTTCCTATCTTTTATCTAATTTCCCTTTAACCCTTTCAGCATCTGGTCTTCTTGAAGTGGAATTTCCCCCCATTCAGGCCCAATTTTTTCCCATCCAGGGTACCTGTTTTCCCTAACTGCAGCTATTTGTTTTTCCTTTCACTTTTTTCTTTTTATTCAAGGATGTACTACACTACATATCCATCCATCCATCCATCCATTCTTTTTGTATCTGCATATCCTTCATGGAGGTGATGCACTCTAGTTGCACCATCTGTTGACTTGTAAACGGGTGTGATTCAACTGGTGTAACTTGATGATTTAAGCTGGTAATCTTGAGTTGGATTTCCTGTCTGGTTTATCTGGGAATGCCGATAGCTGCCCAAGGCTCAGGTGGCAGAGCAGACTTCTCTTAGGTGTGGGAGATAAAGAGAGACTCCATGACACTACAAACATCTAGGGTTCCCAAAGGGCCAAGGGAAGCTTTCCCTGAGGTCTACTGCCCCACTCTATCACTGTTGAAGGATTATTTTGTATAACATTCTTTAAAAAGCAGGCATAGTACAAAGCAAACTACTGGAATAAACTTCATTGCCTAGAATGCCTCTAGATTTTCCCAGAGTTTCCTTAAAAATAAAAAGCATGGTTAGCTAAATTCAGGGCTTTGTTCACAACCTAAAAAATGACCCCCTTTCACTTCATAGTTGGTAGAGCGTGAGTATCCTGGGGAGAGTGGTGGGAGAGACATCTTTCAGCGAAATTGATGCTGCTTCGCTGGCTGCTTTGATTAGGGCAGCCATTTTGTGAATCATCCAAGCTGTGTCCCCAAGATGTGGCCCCTGCTGGGCATGGGAAGGGATGCATCACATCACTTCATTTTGGTTTTCCCTGGGATGTCCAGTACAGGAGGGTTGCTAAGAGTTTTCCAGAGGTCCTCGGGCTTCCTGGACCCTGGGCTCTTGTCCTCCTTTGGAAGGCTAGCTGCTCCTGAGGCAATTGCAGCTGTCAATATGAGCTTTCAGGTGGTTCCCTTCTGAAGGTGCCTCGACTTCTCTCCCATGGGGTACAGCTCAGGTGGGGAGCCTGGAAAGCTGGTCCAGTGAGAAGTGATGGGATCCCTTTTGAAGAGGGAAGCAATGTGTTTGCTTGCTTCAAGGCTGGCCTGAAATTCATTATTCAAAACTAGAGGGAAGCCAATTCTGGCTGAAGAGCAAGAGAAGCAAAGAGCTTTTTGATGAAAGGCTGGATCAGCTGAAGAAATGGCAGCAGTTCCGTTCCAAGCAGCATTTAAGCAGTTTAACATGTTTGCTGAGGAAAATGTAATTTTCAGAAAAGAGTCTAATGTGTTTTATATAGTCTTGTCAATATCCAATGAAATAATTATGGAAGATCCACTTTAGCATTATTTAAAGCTAGACCATTTACTAATTTCATATAATCAACTCCTCATCTAAAACAAAAAATGCTTGATCAGCAGGGTTTGCAGGGGTGAAAACGGGTGTTGATTCCTAGATATATGAAATACTTGGCTTTCGTTTATTTATTTATTAAATTTATATGACGCCCATTTCACTGCCCAAAGTGACTCTGGGCAGCTTACAATATAATAAAAAGAGATATAAAAACAACTATAAAATAAAACTATATTAAAATTGCAAAATATTAAATACAGACCAAATAACCAATGGCTCAGAGTGAAGCAGAGGTGGTGCCCTCTCTGTCACTGTACCAACTCCACCCTGCAACTTCTCCATTGAGATCCTTTTCACTGATACAGTTGAAATGCCAGTTATCTCTCACGGTAGTTTAAGAAAAGAGTAGAAGAACATGAATGATGACTTTTGACAATTTACTGTTAATATTGATAGTTCTGCAAAATCGTCCATTCCATCCTAATTCACTGAATTATATTACCAGAATTTGCAAAAGTTAGTAACATATTGCTTACAAATATATTTAATGGGTATTTTTTTATCTCTGGTTTTTATTCCGTTAATTTATTTATTCCTCCAAGCAAATGTTTCTATAACAAGGTTAAATAATACTGCACACTATCTGGTGCCTGCTGAGACTGTGTCAGAATCATTAATTAGAAATTCTTATCTAGGTATTGGCAAAACTAATAATTTGATCTAATTATTTGACAAAATAAATGCCAAAATTAAATCTTTTTAGAGTTGGTTTAGATAGAGTTAGAAACACTGCCATATCTAATGAGCTATCAGGACTGCTGTCCATTTCCCAGGAAAAAAAAAACTCTTGGCTCCACAGATTCAGAGAAAAGATACTTTTACCAGGAGTGAACTGAATGCAATGAGTTTCAGACAAGATCTGAGGCAAAAGCACACGAAGCAGCAAATTGAAACAAACTGTAGAGCTCAACTCCCTTATAGCTGAGCAAACAGAGGGCTACAGAGGGCTACTGCATACCAAAGCTAGAAGAAATTACCTTGGAGAGATAAGCAAAAACCAGACTGTAGTTGCAGAGCTGCAATGAAAAATTCTCCACTGACCTCTCCCTGCTTTTTCCATGCTAGCAAGCAGTAGGCTAGCTGACATGAGCCTACTGATAGAGAAAACATACTGATTTTTACCAGAAGGAATAAGTGTAACATTTAAGATTTTGATGAGACTAAATATATTTCTTTTGGAATAAAAGCAGATTAATCAGGGTATATAATTTTCCCATAATTAGTTTAAGATGATTGGCTAGTAGTTTAGTATATAATCTATGATCAATTAATAAATTTATGTGGGAAACATACCACAGTAGTAACTGGAGATTTAACTAAGCTGATATCAACTGGGAGACAAACTGCAGCAAATTGGAGATCAAACAGATTCCTAACCAACTTAGCTGACAACTTTGTCATCCAAAAGGTAGAGGAGGGAACTAGAAGTAAAGCTATACTGGACCTAATTCTTACTAATAGAGAAGAAATGTTAAAGGGAATGGAAGTTGCTGTAACCTCAGGTGAAAGTGGCCACGTCATACTGGAATTCAATATAATGCAAACACAAGCAATAGAATATAATCCAACCAGTTAAAAGAGCTGATTTTAACAAACTCAGAGACCCTAAGAAAAATTCCATGGATAAAAATCCTGAAGGGAAAAACAACTCAAGAAGTGTGGGAAACACTGAAAAATATAATCATAAAAGCCCAGTCCAATATGATTGAAACTGTGTCAACTCCCAACATGGTGAGCATCTGATGGGCCATCTCGGGGTTGCCACCATACTAATCAAGTAGTCTTTAATGGTACAGGTAGTTTTCGTGTTACAAATGTAATGGAGCCTGCCAATTTTATTTGTAATCTGAAGATTCGTAGGAGTGAATCGCATAAATTGACCACAATCACTCATGGGTTCATACATGGGTTGTTAAGTGCACATGAGGTATCTCAGGGTGGAGAAGGTCATGGGAACAGGCCACCTGCTTCAGACAACCCAAGGGCCTCCCCAGATCCACTGAGATACCTCATAATCCCTTCCCTGGGGTCCCCACAATTGTTCTCCCTCATCCTGCCGGGCACAAAAAATGTTTGTAAGCCAACGAGACTTTGGGGTAGGGAAATCACGTTCCTTCAAGTCTCCCATCGGCTTGCAAATGCTTTTTGTGCCATTCCAATCTTGGGATGAAGAGCGCTTGCAAGCAAAAAGACTTTGGGGCAGCAAAATTGCATTGCTTCAAGCCTCCGCCGAGACTGGAATGGTGCGAAAAGCATTTGCAAGCTGATGCGAGGCTGCAAGCAACGCAATTTCGCTACCTCAGAGTCTCATTAGCACTCTTCTGCGGGATCTGGTACAGGCTTCATTTCACACAGAACAAAGGTCTAAATTATTGTAGGGTGAGATCTTACAAGGTCACTAACATGGCATCTTGTGCTACTGATCTCACATGATCTCGCACTACATATTTAGGCCTCTGTTCTCTACGAACCAAGGCCTGCATGAGATCTGGGACAAGAGGCTTTTTGCAAATCCCTCTGTTTGCAAAGCCTTTTGCAGTGGATCTTGTGCAGGCCTCGGTGCGCTGAGAGCAGAGGCCTAAAGTACTATAGTGCAAGATCACATGAGATCACTAGGGTGAGATTGCACACTACTGATCTTGTGATCTCTCATTACTTTAAGCTTCTGTTTTCTGCAAATGCAGTGAAGCAAGCAAAGGAACTGACGGCTCAGTAGGTTGTTCCAAGGTAAGAGCATCTGCACAGGCCCAATGGGAAACTTCCAGCAGGGGCTGGGGGAATAGGCAGAACGAATGTTGCACTGCTTTTGCCGTCGACTGTAAGTGAGCAATGTCTGTGATGGTGCAACATTTATAACTTTTGGACTGGGTTATAAGTACTTGGGGGCTATGTCATAACTTCAAATGATCGCTAAGTGAACTATTGTAACTCAGGGATTACATGTACTACATCTACATGGAAGGAAACAGCAGTGAAGTACCGCAAGGTTCCATCTTGGGCCCAGTACTCTACAGTATCTTCATAAATGATTTAGATGAGGGGATAGAAGAGGAAATCAACAAATATGCAGATGACACTGAACTGGCAGGAATAACCCAACACCCCAGAAGACAAGCTCAGGATCCAAAGAGATCTTGACAGACTTGAACAATGGGCCCCATCCAACAACATGAAATTTAATGTAGAGAAAAACAAGATTTTACACCTGGGCAGGAAAATACAAAGGTACAAGTACAGATTAGATAAAGCCTGGCTCAAAAACAGTAACTGTGAGAGACACTTTGGAATCCTAGTCACTCAAGAGAGTCACTTAAACAATGGATGGAAACTAATCAAGGAGAGAAGCAATTTGGAACTAGGAGAAACTTGCTAACAGTGAGGACAATTAACCAATTGAATAGCTTGCCTTCAGAAGTTGTAGGTGTTTCATCACTGGAAGTTTGTAAGAAAAGACTGGACAGTCACTTATCTGAAATGGTATAGGGCAGGGCTGTCAAACCTGCGGCCCATGGGCCAGATGTATCACATGCTAGCCACACCCGGTTTAGCAAAAGGGAAAAAGTTGTGATACGTCATGTGATGATGCTGTGACGATGCAAATTTGACACCCTTGGTCTAGGTTCTCCTGCTTGAGCAGGGGGCTGGACTAGAAGACTTCCAAGACCCCGCTCTATTCTGATTGATGGATTAAGGAAAGAGGCAGGTCTGTAAGAAGCTTCTATCAGATCTTTACCGAGTTTAGGAATTAAGCTTTTTTCGGGTTATGCTGCGATTTTGCTTAATGAGAAAAATTCTGGTGGAGCAATCAATATCTTTAAATGTCTTTAACGTTAACCTGTTAGGACCTGGAGATTTTCCATTTTTAATATTTTCAAAAATATAATCAACTTCTTAATTTGCAAATGAGTCTAAGAATTGAATACTTTTTACTAATATTAATATTTGTGACAGTGGGTTTTTAATATCTTTCATTGACTTCATATACACTTTTTCATTTTTAAAACACTTGCCAATCTTGAGGTTTTATTGTCAAATTTATAGTATTTTTGTATTAAAATTTGGATTGATATTTTGTCAATGTCTAAAGCTTTGATATTTTTTCTTTTCATTTCCAGTTACTAGCATGTGTTAACAGAAAATTTTATACTATATCCAGAAATCCTTAGTTTTTGAAGATATGTTCATAATCTATGCAGATTTCTTTACTATTCTGCATTTTATTTATACATTTGTCTCTTATTACCTTCATGGTATAGCATGTTGTTTTATTTATTTATTCTGATTTGTCAATCGCTTACAAGATAATAGGTATAAGTATATACATAGTTATGAATACATGAAATGGGTACATATAAGAAAAATAAAAGAAACAATAGGATAGGGACAGTAGGCACGTTGGTGCGCTTATATACGCCCCCCCCCCCTTTAGGAAAGGGATGAGGTCAATAGTAGACAGTTTAAGGTTAAAGTTTTTTGGGGTTTGGGGAAGAAACCACAGAGTCAGGTAGAGTATTCCAGACATTGACCACTCTGTTGCTGAAGTCGTATTTTCTGCAATCAATTTTCGTGCAGTTAACCTTGAGTAATCTATTGTATCTATTGTGTGCTGTTATGTTGTTATGGTTGAAGCTGAGGTATTCATTGACAGGCAAGTCATTGCAATGTATGATTTTATATACCATACTTAGATCAGACCGAAGGCGGCGTAATTCAAGGTTTTCTAGGTCTAGAATTTCAAGTCTGGTGGCATAAGGTATTCTACAACGAGTAGAGGAGTGGAGAACTCTCCTTGTGAAATATTTCTGGACTTTCTCAACTGTGCTAATATCAGATATGTAATGTGGGTTCCAGACTGATGAGCTGTATTCGACTATTGGTCTGGCAAATGTTTTGTATGCCCTAGTTAGTAGTGTGATATTACCAGAGAAAAAGCTACGTAGGATTAGATGAACAACTCTTAATGATTTTTGGCTATGTAGTTACAGTAGGCTCTAGCACTTAGATCATTAGAGATGAGTATTCCAAGGTTCCTGACAGAGTTTGGATCATCAACAAGATCTTGACTATTCAGCTTGTATTTTATTTTCTGATTTTTTTTGCCAGTATGTAAGACAGAGCATTTATTTGTTGAGATTTGAAGTTGCCATTTGTTCGACCATTCTGATACATTGTCGAAGTCTTTTTGAAGGGTAGCAGTATTATCTGCTACCTATTGAACAGGTATTGAACAGCTTTACATCATCAGCGAAGAGAACGCAGTTGCTCTTAATGTGATCACAGAGGTCATTTATGTAAAGTATGAAGAGAGTTGGTCCTACAACACTACCTTGGGGGACACCACTATTGGCAGGTACAGAATTTGATAGGACACTCCCAGTTTTGACCATTTGTTGTTTCTTTGACAGGAATGCATCTATCCAGTTGTGCAGTTGTCCAGAGATACGATAAGATTTTAGTTTTAGGAGTAATTTGTCGTGTACCACTGATTCAAAGGCTTTACAGAAGTCTATGTAGATTGCATCTATTGTTTTGCCCTGATTGAGTTGTGTAGTCCATATATTTTTGCAGTGTAAGAGTTGCAGATTACAGGGTAGTTTTTTTTCTGAAACCAAATTGTTTATTGGACAGTAGGTTGTTTGTCTCCAAGTGGAGGATAATGGATTGTGTTCTGTTCTGAGAAGAAAGGTACGCGAGACTGGTGTTCCAACAAAACAGCTCTTTATTATAACAACTCAGTGACTTGTAACAGAACATTTGCCGAAGCCGAAGCAGCCCTTTTTATAGCAGCTGCTCGCGGCTTGTGGCCAATGTCAGTTCTTTAAGATTTCCCGCCGTCAGGCAGGCCAATTGCAATGGTATTTTATTATCCAATCCTATTACGGCCTGCTCGGCCAATAAGATTTAGGTATCTGGAGTATTCTAATTTCTATACACAACACCCCTCCCCTCTTGGTTTCATCCAACGTGCGTAACATAGTCACGCAGATAGGTGGGGCTTTTTTGGGTCTACTTGACCTGCGCAGCTCAGTCTCAGCGTGGTCTTCCATCAGTTTGGTCAGGATCACCTTTTCTCCGCGTCTTCTCCATGGAACCTCCTGGAAGGGTGAGTCAGCCTTGCCGCTCCCGCCTGGGTCTCTCGGGCTGGTTGAGTTGACTCTGCCACTCCCTCCGAGTGTGTCCAGGTTGGTCAAGCTAGCCTGGCTGTCTCCTTCCTGGAAGGCCTCGCCTCGCTTCCCTGCTACCAGTTCTCTTCTCCAAAGGTCGTCTATGGGTAAGTGCTCTTTTTGTCTTACCCGGGGTTCTAATTTGGGTTTGTGTTGTGTCTTTTGTCATGTTATTGGTGGTTCATCTCTCCCCTTTTTATTATTTTGTGTTTCCCCCCCTCCTCGGTTGTTTTTGGATTGTTTATTGGGGGTAGTATTTGCGGCGGTGCTTCGGAGCTAGGTAGGTTAGTATTGCGTTCCAATATCCTAGAACGAAGCTGCTCAATCTGTTGTTTCCATGTTCTGCCATCGTCTCGTGCAAGCTGGTATGAACGGGGCCCTGTAATTTGTGTAACTGTGGCTGGAAGCCATAATGGGTCCCCGGTAAGATTTTTGGCATAGTCTAGGTCTCCAATGGTAAAGGAGCGATATTTACTTGAGGAGTCAGAGGGGTTTTCAGAGGTGTAGGTGGGGTGTAGCCTATCTAGGTAGGAATGCAATTTTCTACCCATGAGGAATTCTGCTGGGCTTTTGTTAGTGGTTGTGCTAGGGGTGATATGCTGAATTGTTAACAGTTTGTTTTGTCTATCTTGGATATCCCCAGTGTCCAGTTTGTCTAGGGCTTCTTTTGTATAACGAGCCATGCGTTCACCTCGTCCATTTGAAGCCAGATGAGCCGGCGCTGTTAGGGCATGTCGGATGCCTTGTGCAGCTAGGTATTGTTTGAAAGCTAAGGCAGTAAACTGGGGGCCATTGTCAGATACTACTACATCTGGCAGTGCATGTGTAGCAAAAAGTTTGTTCAATTGTTTTATGACTGCTTCAGTAGTTGTGGATGCCATAAGAATAATCTCTAGCAAGTTTGAATAAGCGTCAACAATTATCAAATATGTGTTCCCTTTCGTTGGCCCAGCAAAATCAATATGGAGTCTCGACCAGGGGCCTCTGGGAGTTTCCCATTCCAGGGCTGGTGCATGAGGGGGGATAGGCCTTGATTTCTGGCAGTCATGGCATGTTGCCACCCATTTTTCAATGTCTTTGTCCAGCCCTGGCCACCAGACGTAACTCCTGGCCAGGGCTTTCATTTTTACTATGCCCGGGTGTCCCTCGTGCAACATGCACAATACTTCCTCCTGCAATTTTTTGGGAATTACCACCCTATCCCTCCACAGTATACAACCCTTTTCCAGGGACAGTTCAGTCTGTCGGGTGCAAAAAGGTTTAAAAGTCTCGCCTCTATCTTCATCCGGCCAGCCCTTACCTACCCAATGCAGAATTCGAGCTGTCAGTGGGTCTTTCGCGGTTGCTTTAGCGACGTCTGCTGTGGTTAGTGGCAGATTTGGCCATGTCTCGATCTGAAGAGTGGGGATGGTGTGAGCTGGGTCGCCTTCCTTGTTGGGCAGCGGGGAACAGCTGAAGGCATCCGCATGGGTGATGGTTTTTCTTGGGCGATGGATGAGTGTGTAATTGTATGCAGCAAAGAATTCTGACCATCTCATCATTCTTGGCAATAGGATGTTCGGGGTTGGTTTGTTTTCTGCCAGAATTCCTAGCAGGGGTTTGTGGTCCGTGATAATAGAAAATGTCCTACCATATAGGTATTCATGGAATCTCTTGACGCCTGCTATGATGGCGAGAGCTTCTCGGTCAAGTTGGCTGTAGTTCCTTTCAGATTTTGACAGCGTTTTGGAATAGAAGGTGATTGGAGCTTCTCTGCCGTTTGGTAGCTTGTGGCTCAGTATGGCACCGATTCCAAAAGGCAATGCATCACAGTTGACCGTCAGTGGCAGGGTGTTGCTGTATTGTATTAAAACGGTTCTGGATGTTAATAAGTCCTTAATGTTTTGGAATGCTGCTTGTTCTCGGTGGCCCCAATTCCAGACAGTTTTTTTTATCTAATAGCCGATGTAATGGCTCTGCTACGGTTGCCTTTTGGGGCAGGAAGACATTATAGAAGTTAATGAGACCTAAGAACGCCTGTAAGTCTGTTTTGTTCTTAGGTGTGGATGCATCTTTAATTGCTTTTATTTTCCTTTCAGTGGGGTGTATCCCTTTCTCATCTATAAGATAGCTTAAGAATTCAACTTGATTGGTGGCTAGTTGACATTTTTCTCTTTTGACTTTAAGCCCTGCTTCCCTGAATCTTTGCAAGACTTCTCTCAGTCTATCTTCTAATTGGTGTTTGTTTTTTGCTGATACTGATACGTCGTCAAAATAGGGAACAACCCCTTTTAGTCCATTTAGAAGGCGCTCCATTAGGCTTTGGAAAACACCTGGGGCAACGCTAATTCCAAATTGAAGTCTGTTGCATTTGAATGCCCCTCTGTGCGTGACTATAGTCTGTGCTTCTGCAGTTTTGGGGTCAACCGGCAGCTGTTGATATGCTTGCGCGAGATCAAGTTTCGCAAAAAAATTTCCTCCCCCTAATGAATGTAACAGATGTTGAACTACTGGAACAGGGTACGCGCTTTGCTGGAGTGCATGGTTGAGGGTGGCCTTATAGTCACCACAGATACGTACTGACCCATCTGGTTTGATAGGAGTCACGATGGGAGTTTCCCACCTGGCATGGTCGATTGTCTCTAACACCCCTTGTGGGATGAGTTTGTTAAGCTGCTCATCTATTTTCAGCTTTAAGGCAAAGGGAACGCGTCTGGCTTTGAGCCTGATGGGAGCTATCTTAGGGTCTAGGCTGAATGTTATAGGGGTCCCCTTGTACTTGCCTAGGGTCCTGTCGAATACGTCCCAGAACTCTTTCAGCAGGCTCTCCTCCCAATTAGTCTTGGCGACACTGTTGATTCCTGTCACTCCGATTCCCAGGGGCACGAACCATTTGATTCCCAGCAGGCTAGGGCGATCACGGTTGACGATTGTCAGAGGAAGTACTTCAGCGTGGTTTTTGAATTCTGTTAGGAAATGTCTAAGACCCACTACCAGGATTCAGTTTCCCTGTAATCTTTGAGTATTAGGCTTTACTGTTCCAGTTCTCTTTGCTTGATGTCTAGTATCATATTTCTGATGGTGTTCCATGATACCATTGACAGGTATGATCCAGAGTCTATTTCCATTTCACAGGGCTTTCCTTCGATTTTTACTTATTCGGACCTTTTTTGCGTTTGCTGCCCTGGGATTTCCTATGATTATTGTTTGGTGTGTTTCTTCTCTGTCGTTCATTCGCCGACTTCTGTTCTCTCAACTCCATCAGCTTCCGGCTTGTCTATCTCTGTTTCTGGGAGGGGTGCTGCCGCATCTTTTTGGACTATAGCTCTTTTTGTTCCGGCAGACCCTTGCAATGTGCCCCCGTTTCTCACAAAATCTACAAAAGGCATCCAGGAATCTGCATTCAGAGCGCGGGTGGTCCCCTTCGCATCCAGCACACTGGAATTCTCTCCTCCTTCCTCTTTTTTACCACCATTTTCTTTCCGACTGAAGCCTATGTATGTCTTCATTGTTGTCATTGGTGTTGCTCGGGGAGTCGAGGTCTTCATGGTGGGCATTCACAGTGGGTTGTTTTTGTGTTCCTTACACCTTCTTTTCTCAAGTTTGGTTCTGTGGTTCTGGATTTGTTGAGTTCATTTGGCGCATGGTGGCTGTGGATTTCTTGGCTGCTTCAGCGGCGGTGGCTTCTGCGATGGCCTCAGCCACTGTGATATTTGGTCTGTTTAGTAGCTTGCTTTGGAGTATCGCGTCCTTCAACCCGAGGACCACGCGGCCTCTCATGGCTTCATCCATGTTAAGAAACTCGCAGGCTCCTCCGATATCTCTTAGGGCTGCTACGAAATCTCTGATGCTCTCATCTTCTCATTGATCTCGCTTATAGAATTTGTGCCTTTTAATAAGATTGGAGACCACAGATGCGTAATGGGCTCGTAGCATTTGGTTTAATTCTGGCCATGCCATTTGTTTTACGTCCCGTGGTGTGGCTAACGCCTTGGCCATTTTGAAGACGGCAGGGCCACAGTGAGTGAGAAATATGGCTCTCTTCATCTGGTTGGTTATTTCTTGTAGCTTGTTGCTTTCTAGGAACATTAGGAAGCGGTCAGTGTATGACTCCCAATCTTCTTTGGCTGGGTTGAACAGTGTGGGCGGCGCATTGTTACCGGCCATTTTGGTTGCTCGGTTCTTGTTGCCGTGTGCTTCGGTCTCGCTCTTCTACTACCACCTTCGGCGCCAGTGTTCTGTTCTGAGAAGAAAGGTATGCGAGACCAGTATTCCAACAAACAGCTCTTTATTATAACAACTCAGTGACTTGTAACAGAACATTTGCCGAACCCGCGGCAGCCCTTTTTATGGTGGCTGCTCATAGCTTGCGGCCAATGACAGTTCTTTAAGATTTCCCGCCATCAGGTGGGTCAATTGCAATGGTACTTTATTATCCAATCCTATTGCGGCCTGCTCGGCCAATCAGATTTAGGTATTTGGAGTATTCTAATTTCTATACACAACAGATTGGTTAATAATTGATTCCATGACTTTACAGGTGATGCAGCATAAGGAGATTGGTCTGTAATGTTCAACTCGGCTGGGTGATGTGAACAATGTTTGTCCTCTATCTTTTTCTTGGCTCTTTTGTTCAAATTTTGAGCTAAAATCATTACAATTCCTTGAAATGATATAATGAGAGATGTGTGGCAAATTAAGACCACAATAGCATGTTTTTGTTCAATGTATCTTCCTGACATTTCCTTCTTGTTATCAAGAGCTAGTGTTTTGACATATTTGTGATGGGTGTGTTATAATGCTTCCTTGTCTCTTACCCAAAGGCTGGATTAAGACGTTTGACAAATACTATGTTGACCAGACTCAACACATTCTGAACAACATGGTGCTGAAGCTGCAGGAAGACCCACGGCGGCGCTTCATCTGGTCTGAAATCTCCTTCTTCTCCAAATGGTGGGACAACATCAGCAGCCAAAAACAGGCTGCAGTCCGCAGGTAACTGCGATTGATATGTGTCTGTGATTTATTTTCTGATTTTAGAATTTGGGAAGCATAATTTTAGAAGGATCATATCATGGGTTGAGTGTAAGTTAGTTTAGTTTGCCTCATCCATGCCATGAAAGAGCTTGGTGCAGAAATGTATTTCAGCCATAGAGGTGGGTAATCCTGTGTGCAGAAGTACCAGAGGAACTAGACTGCAACAAAAGTTTCACAGTTTGTTTTGAGCAATAAAGTCCATGAGCAAAAATATTACCCTAAGTAACTTGGACATCATATATTGTTTTGTGTTTCCTCTGTCACCCTCAAAAACTGGAAAAATTGCTCCTAGATTTCATTTGAGGAATTTGGGAATTGGTTTTCCACCCACCTTTATACCAGACTTATAAAAAAATCAGTAGGATGTGAAGTGTTAAAAGTATAAACCTGGTGGAATGGAGAGAGTAACAGGAAACAAATATTTCAAAGATAGAGGAGAAATATAAGAGAATGATATAAAAGATTGCATAGGAATAAATAACAAGCCAGAAAATGCAAAGAAAGACAGAGTCCTTCAGTATATATACAGGCAAAGAAATACTGGTAATATAACATAGGTGACACAGGGGTATTCTTAAGAGATAGCAAGGCATCCATGAGATAATATGGAATAACAGCTACATAACCTAAAAGCAGAATTGCTTATTCACATACAAGATCTGGGTTCCACACAAAGGTGGCCTTCAGCAGGTTCTGACCAGTTCTGGAGAACGGGTAGAGGGAATTTTGAGAAGTTCAGAGAACCAGCAAATGGCACCTCTGACTGTAGATTATACAGTAAATGTCAGCTGGTGCTCCATTCAAAATCCAAAGAAATACTTAGACTCCCTTAATCAGAGAAAAGATATCTTTTACTGGAAATCAAGTGGTAGCAACAAAAGAATTCTGAATCTGAGAAAATGGGCGCGTAAATCACATATACAAAGTAATGGCAATGTTCCCACCCCCAATAGTTCAATTGGCTCATCCAGTTAAAAAGTTGTATATATCATCATGTGGGCATCTCCAGGTGGCGATGAGGCCTCTGTCCGTTGACCTTGACATATTTTGATAAAGAGTTGCAGCTGCGCATAGCATAGAATAGAAACCTAAACAAGAATCTACCCCCCCCCCCCCAGCTTATACAGTTCTGTTTTGTAACACCTCCAGCTCACTTCCCATAATCATTCCCCCCGTTACTTATGACAACTAAAAGGTGCAAAGGGGAGAAAATCTTGAAGGCTGACATTTGGCCCTCCTGCAAAAGAGACGTTAGTTCTAAAAAAGATAAAAATAGAAGGTAATAGAAAATATACTTGTAACACCATCATACTATTTTTTTAGGGTTTATCAGGATATTTAGTACGAAATGCCTTGATAAGTGTAGGAGCTCTAACATTCTTCTCATTCACCCACTCAGACTGGGAAGGAGGAAAATGTTTCCAAATAACCAAATATTGGAGTTGACCCCTTCGTTTTCGAGAATCCAAAATTTCTTTAACTTCAAAATGTTGTTCACCTTCAATTAGCAATGGTACAGGGAGATCAACCTGAGTTGGTCTCAAGTCGGAGGTATGTTCAGGTTTTAATTAACTAACATGGAAAATAGGGTGGATCCTATGAAGGGTTTTAGGGAATTTCAGTTGGACTGCCACAGAGTTCACAATTTGTTCAATTGAGAAAGGGCCAACATACTTAGGTCCAAGCTTTTTTGACTTTTGTGTGGTCTGCAAATATCTGGTGGATAAAAAGACCTTGTCACCCACTTGATATGGTTTTTGGGGAGTTCTCTTTTTATCTGCAAATTTTTTATGAGCTTGATGAGCATCATCTAATGCTTTACGGGTAACAGGCCAGGTAAGCTGGAGCTGTGTTATCCATTCATCTAATGATTGAATGTTAGGTTTCTCTTGTGGAAGCTCGGGTATGGGTACAAAGTCTTGTCCCGAAGCCACTTGAAATGGAGTAAACCCAATACTACTATGTACTGAATTATTATATGCCACCTCAGCGAATGGCAATAGGTCAGCCCAATTATCTTGCTGATAATTTATGTAACATCGAAGATATTGTTCCAGTGCCGAGTTAGTCCTCTCACAAGCTCCATTAGTTTGTGGATGGTGGACAGAGCTTAAACCCTGGGCAGAGCCCAATAACTTCAGGAACTCCTTCCAAAAGTTTGAGGTAAACTGGACACCCCTGTGTGAGATTATGCGTTCAAGAACCCCATGTAACCTGTAGATATGTAAAATAAACAGTTCACTAAAGATTTTTCAGATGGGATTTTCAGACAAGGTATGAAATGTATCTGTTTGGAGAACAAATCAGTTACTACCCAAATAACTGTATTCCCCCCACTTTCAGGTAATTCCACTATAAAATCCATAGAAATTTCCTTCCTTGGAGCTGTTGGTCTAGCCACATTTTGTAGTAAGCCTGCTGGTTTACCAGGAGGCCGTTTGGCTGAGGCACAGATAGGACAGCTAGTCACATAAGTCTCAATGTCCTTTTTCAAGGTAGGCCACCAAAATTGCCTTTTAACCAAGTGTAAGGTTTTCACGAATCCAAAATGTCCAGCAGCTTTAGAGTCATGAGCTTGCTGTAATATTTGGTTTCTCAGCTTTGCTGGCACATATAATTTGGCTCCCACCCATGCCAATCCATCTCTAACCGTACAGTTATTTGAGTGAGCAAGGAACCAATCATCAAGTTTTAGAGCGTCTCTTAATTGTGCAGTCAAATCATTTGATACATCAACCTCCTTCTTATTCTGAGCTCTGGTAACCACTGGAGCGGCCAACTGTTTGGTTGGGACAATATGCCATACCACTTCTTGGCAAGCACTATTATAGGTAAACTAGATAAAGCATCTGCCATAAAGTTCTTCCCCCCTGGAATGTACTTCAATTAAAAATTAAAGCGCTTAAAGTACTGTGCCTAGAGAACTTACTTGGGAGACAGCTTCCGAGGCATTTTCAAAGCCTCCAAATTTTTATGATCCGTCCACACCTCAAATGGGTGTTTTGCCCCTTCTAAGAAATGCCTCCAGGTCAACAGAGCCCAGCGAACTGCAAAGGCTTCTTTTTCCCAGATGGCCTATCTTTTTTCGGTTTCAGTTGGTTTACGAGAAGTATATGCACACAGTTGCAGAGTCCCCATCTTGTTTGCTTGGGGTAACACCACCTCGACTGCTACGTCACTCGCATCGGCTTGGATTACAAAAGGAGCGTCCATGTCCGGGTGCTTGAGTACTGGTTCAGCAGCAAACAGTCGTTTCAGCTTCTCAAAAGCGGCTTGACATTCCATGGACCACTCCAGTGGTTTACTAGGCTTTGGTTTCATCTCCCTTTTGGTTTTTAGGAGATTTGTGATAGGCATTGCAATCTTCGCGAAAGCAGGGTTAAATTGACAGTAAAAGTTAGCAAATCCCAAGAAACTTTGAAGTTGCTTCCTGGTGCGGGGAGGGGCCCATTCCAAAATATCACGAACCTTCCCCTGATCCATTTCTATGCCATCATGTGAGATGCAATAGCCTAAATAATCACTTTTTTCCTGATGGAATTCCCACTTGGACAACTTAGCATACAGCTCGGCAGCTCAAAGTTTTTTCAGAACTGACTGCACTAGTTTCACATGTTCATCACAAGTCTCCATGTAGATAAGAATATCATCAAGATAAACCAACACCCCTTTGTATAGATGTTCATGCAACACCTGATTGATCATTTGCATGAATACTGCAGAGGCCCCCTGTAGGCCAAGTGGAAGAACGTTGAATTGGAAACACCCATTGGGCAGTTAAAAGCAGTTTCCTATTCATCCCCTTCCTTAATTCGAACTCGGTAGTATGCTTCTCTCAGGTTGAATTTTGTAAAAAATTTTCCCCTGGCCAAGTGGGCCAACATATCCTTCATCAAGGGGAGGGGGTACACGTTCTCCACTGAACAGCATTGAAGTTTCTGTCGTCAACACATAAGCGAAGGGAGCCATCTTTTTTTTCACGGAACAATACTGGAGCTGCTACCCGGGGTCTAGCAGGTTGGATGAAACCACGTTACAAATTCTTATCGATAAATGACCACAGCTCTTCTAGCTCCCATGGTGTCGAGTACAGTTTCGGTTTTGGGAGTTTCACCCCAGGTAAAATTTCAATGCTGCAATCTGTTGAGCGATGTGGGGGAAGCTCGTCTGAGGCCTTTTCACTGAATACCTCCTTTAAGTCCCAATATTCCTCCAGAATTTTCTCCTCCCCCTTCAGGCTCTCGGTGCCAGTGGAGGCCAGCTCTGGAATTTTTTAGTTTCGGTTGAGATTGTCCCTCCCCTTCTGGGCATTGGTCAGTACGTATGCGCAATGACCCCCTCCACCAATCAACGTGGGGGTTCCATTTCTGCAGCCAGGGCAACCCCAATATTAGGGGGCGTTCCATCCCAGGAGCCACAATAAAAGACAAAGTCTCTCTCTGCTTCCCCATCGTCATTTCTATTGGTTCCATTATGATATGTGCAGGGCCACCCCCAGCTACCGATCCATCAGTTGGCAAAAGGCTATGGGTGTTTTTAAAGTATTTAGCCTTACGCCCGTTTTCTCTACTACCTCCGAGCTGATTACGCACCCTGTGCACCCAGAGTCTAACAAGGCCAGCAATCCCCCTTTGGCTCCCGACAAAAAACCTCTTCAGAAGAGGTTGGAGTTCCCAGCTCCTCTCCTTTTGGAGAGGCAATCTCTACAACCTCCGCTGCTTTAAGCGCCATTTTGCAAGGCTTTGCTGGTTTTTTTCAGGTTTTCTTCCTCTTCCTGGCACCCCCTTTGGCTCTAGCTTGGCACAGCAGTCTGCAGCCCAGTGGCCTTCTTTCCCACATCAGAAGCATGCAGTGGTCTTGGGTTTTGCTGCCATTCCTCCCTTTTGAGGTTTTAAAGCTTCTCGAGGGCTGGTGGAGGAGGACTTGTTCCAACCAAGACCCCCCCCCCCCCGGCGTCTGTTTCGGGTCAGCTCAATTTCCACCTCTGCTGCCAGCACGTACCACACCTGCAGCTCACTGGGGTTTCTTCTGGCAATACAGCTTTGATATACATCTTCATTCAACCCATCTTTAAAAGCTTCTATCAGGGCTCCCTGGGACCAGCCTCGAATATGACACGCCAGCTTTCTAAATTCCTGGGTATAGTCAGCCACTGATCTCCGCCCCTGATTTATGGTCTTCATCCTGATCCTGGCCTTATGTTCAGCAAGTGGGTCTTCAAACCTGGCCCACAGCGCAGCCATGAACAGGTCATAATTAATCAGCTGAGGGGCATTATCATTATGCAAAGTCACCATCCACTTTGCAGCTGTTCCCTCCAGAGCCCTGGTAACACATCTAACTTTAGCTGCTTCTGAGGAAAAATCCCCTCCATATTCCTCCATATGGCTCCAGACTTGTGCCAGGAAGAATCCTAACTCCTTGGGATTCCCCCCCCCCCCATATTTTACTTCCAACGGAGGCACGTTTGGAGTTCTACGTCTTCTGGCCATTACTCCCCCCACTGGGGGCCCCTGGGCTGCTGATGCCTGTTGCGCGAGCCCAGGTTGATTTTTGTGTGTGGCTGCTCTGATTCTTCTGGATGGGGCTGCCTCCCCCTTCTCTCCCTCATACCTTTGATCAGTTTGAGGTTCTCCGATAGCTTCATTTAGGAGATGCATGGCTTGAGTTAGCAGAAAATTCTTCCTTTCCTACTCTTGCCATGATTCCTCTCTTCCATGCCGATGGGTAGTGGTCACTCCTGGAGGAGGCTTTTCCTCAGGATCCCTCCAGCCGACTCCCAGGGACCATTTGGATTTTACAGTTGGTTTTTCACCAAGACTTAATTCTGCTAACAAGTCAGCTTCCCCTGCTGCCTCTAACAACAGAGAATCTTGTCCTCCAGTCGCTCTCAGGTCTTCTTGGTCGCTGGCTGGATTTGACATTGTGTTCAGACCCCCTTGGAAGAAAAAAATATTAATTCTCCAGATAGGCTGGTAATGTGGAGATTCAGAATAATGTCAGCTGGTGCTCCATTCAAAATCCAAGAAAGAAATACTTAGACTCCTTTAATCAGAGAAAAGATATCTTTTACTGGAAATCAAGTGGTAGCAACAAAAGAATTCTGAATCTGAGAAAATGGGCGCGTAAATCACATATACAAAGTAATGGCAACGTTCCCACCCCCAATAGTTCAATTGGCTCATCCAATTAAAAGTTGTGTAGATCATCATGTGGGCAACTCCAGGTGGTGATGTGGCCTCTGTCCATTGACCTTGACATAGTTTGATAAAGAGTTGCAGCTGCACATAGCATAGAATAGAAGCCTAAGAAAGAATCCAACACACACACCCAGCTTATACAGTTCTGTTTTGTTTTCCAGCTCACTTCCCATAACCATTCCCCCCTCCTCCCCCCATTACTTATGACAGCCAAAAGATGCAAAGCAAAGGGAGAAAATCTTGAAGGCCGACAGTATCCTTCCCCTGCTACGCCCAACAAACCACGCCCACAGAACTGGTAGTAAAAAAATTACTAAATTTTTTTAACTAAAAATTACGAACTACTAGTAAAAAAAGAATCCCACTACTGGTTCCATAGTACATTAAACTTATCACCAAATCAACTCATTTTTCTGGATTTGCATATATCCTTGCCTTTTGCGCATCTTGGTAACATAGGTCAGGCCTGTCCTTCTGTCCACAATGAGTTTGTGGGTGAAGAGAACTTTATTACAGAGAAAATTGAATTTGTCAATAACAAGTAGATTAAGGGTTTCTGAGGACTTGGTAATCTAGCTTGAGGGTAGAAGACAGGAGAGTCCATGTGGGACTTGGTCTTAAACAATCCATGCCACTTCCCCAAGAACAGCCTTCCCCTTGCCTCCTGTCATCACTTCCTCTGCCCTTCCTCTGATCTGATCTTCATCTCTTTCTCAATACTGTTAGGGATAACATTGTTTACCCTATAACTGGTTTAGGTGAAATAATAACTATGAATCATAGTTGTGTATGTTAAAGTGTCTGCAGGTTTAACTGTGGAATAATTAAGGGAGTGGTTATGAAAACACTATAAAAGTAGCAAGTCGACAGCTTGCTCACTCTGGCTTTGATGATCCCTGATTACTGCTTGGAATCAAGACTGCATTGCTCGAACGGGAGAGACAACAAAGGACTGATTTGTAAGTGAACTGACACAGGATATTCTACATGGACTTTGCTAACTGAATATCCCTGAATGGACTGACTACATGATACATGACTATTGGACTGTTATTTGACTATGCTATGATCTTATAATGGAATAAACTATATTCTTGATAGCACAAGCGTATCTGTTATTTTTACTGTATGTTAATAAACATACAAGCTTAGCTCACTCATTTATCTGTGTGCCTATCTGACTAACGCTGCACATTCTGTTTAGCTTGTCTACCTAACCCTGGTTGGGGAACCCAGGCTTAACAAATACTCTACCTCTTTTATGATTCCTAATAAGCCCAGTTCTCCAGTAAACCTGCTTGAAGAGGCCATTTCTAGGCCTCTCTTTTTCTCTTCATAATCAGAATCTCTCAAGTGTACCTGACAGTTGCTTGTCAGTCATCTCAAGCCTCATGTACCCAACTGACAGCTACCAAAATTCACCTATCCAATACTATACAATCCTGCGGATCTCACCCAAAAATGGCCCTCTCCTTCTTTTCCCTCTACCATTCCTCCATTTTCTTCCTTTCCAACGAAGCTTTTCCATCAGCCACATTTCTCTTGGAGTCTAATCCCTCCCCTGCCAAGCCAGTCTCTTAGATGCCAGCTGATTGTCTTCATGTATGACAATTTGTTTCATAAATTTCCTTGAAACATGGCACTGTCCACGGGAAGTTGCCAGTACTCAGAATGTGGCCACTCGATCAGATATGCCCAGCCTGGGCATTTCCACCGCTTGCATCAAAAATGAAAATGCATCCTACATTTCTGCCCCTGCTTCTGCTATCTACAACACTGCATGGAATAGTTTCCCTCCTGGGTCAGTCTTCTCCCATAGACTCCCCCATCTTTCATCTGCTACATCATGATTCTCCCTGTTCTCCTTAAAGCAGCTGCAGGCCCTCCTGTCAGAGTGACTGGCTACTGTAGGCCCACTGCGCAGCCCCCTCCTTCCAGGAGCCCCCAAACACCTCCAGTGCTGTCATGTCCAAGCAGCCTTGCTTTTCTTTCATTTTCCTCCACAGCAAAGAGCTTCAGCTCCCCCAAGTTTACTGTTGGAATCGCCATTCACTTCCATTTCCCTCCATTAGCATTCACAAACTATTTTCATTTATTCCAAATCTTTCACTTCATCCCCCTGCAATACTATTCCATGCTGTTATACAGTATATTTGTGCATGAACCAGGCCATCGTGTTAAGCTGAAAGGGAGTTTGTGTGGCTTGGGTGTTATGTGAAAACTGCCATTGTGATGTGCTAAGTGTACTTTGTACTTAACCATATGGTGCAATCTCTGAAATTCTGTTCCTGGATGTTGTTTTATTTGTGGGATATTTTGACCATTTAAAAGTTTGAATCAATCTTGAAGGATATCTCGACCATTGCTTGAGTGGGCAGGAAGGTGAAAATATTTTTACATCTGAGCATCTTTAGTTCAAAATGTTATGTTACAGGTTCCAAGCAAATTATTCAAATCATCCCAGAAATTAGAAGTCTTGAATTTGAATCAGCTCATAATGGATAAAATGCTTCAGAAATGGTTGGGCCAGTCTATTTTGAACATTCAGACATTTTGAATATTCAGACAGTTTTGCACTTGCCTCCTTTGGAGAGTTTTTGACATAGATTTCTTGTTTGCAGGCTCGTAGGGAATGGGCAACTTGAGATGGCCACAGGAGGCTGGGTGATGCCAGATGAAGCTAATTCTCACTATTTTGCCATGATTGACCAGCTCATTGAAGGGCACCAGTGGCTGGAGAAGAACATTGGTGAGTGCCACAGTTGAGGCCAGCGATGTGATGTGTGAGGGCCAGGCAGAAGCACTGGTGATGGCATCGCCTTGAAGGGGTTTGGGGCCACTTGGGAGGAATTCCATCTTTGTAGCTGGGCACTCCAGTAGCTTCAGGCAGTGTTGTTGTAATCTGGATTTGGGGGACATGCTTGCTATGATGTACCACTTTCTTTTGGCCTTAAGAGTTCTCTACAGCTGCCCCGCACTGTAGAGAGGTGGGACCCATTCGATCAGCCTGCCCCCGGCCCCTGATGGACCTAGTGTGGTTTCAGAGAATGCTTGGGGAAACTCTGTTACACAGTTCAGTGAAGGCTATTTGGTATTTCGCCTTCAATAGACTCACGTGAAATTAAATTCCTAGATCAATTTTCGTTATTTATTTAAATCAAATTGTGATTACTGTGTGCCAAACTCTATATTTCCACTTTTTAAAAGATATATAAACAACATTTATCCTTTATGTGGCTTTGCTTTTCATAAAGAATTAGTCAAGTCTGTCCTGACATAACTGAAGTATTGGTCAAACCAATGTTTTTGGAATTTGAGCTGGTTTACACAAATAGGGCTTTAAGTTGTTGATCATCCAAACACAAAATATCCAAACATCCAAATGCATCAAGATATGCCAAAGGGGGAACTTTCCAAGGTATTGTCCTTGTACCATGTAAGCCATTTTGAACTGTATCTACAACCACCTCTGACCATTTCACTCTTTTTTTAACTGATGTCTGTTTTTACATTACTTATTAGACTTAGACCCTGCCCTTTGTGCTGGAGCATAGGTGGTGCTCCTGGTGCTGTGTGATTGAGGGAAAATCCATTCAAACTGAAACTTCATCAGACACCAGACTCAGAAGAAAAATTGGAGCCAAGAGATAGCCTGGAAACAGAAATATTGGTTTCTGTTTAGCTTAGGTTCTTCCATGGCTGATCTTATTAGAGAGGGTTCATTATACCCCCTCTTTCTTTTTCCTCCATGAAAGTCACACAGTTCTCAAAAGCTTTTTAATAACCTTGGGTAGCTTGAAATAGAGAAGAGGAGGAGGCAGTTCACATGGAGGTTAGACTAATAAATGAGAATTTAAAAAAGGCACTATCATCAACAGAATTTAGAATCCCAACACATGTGTCTTAAAATAAGGAAAAGCAAATGTGATTAAACTCATAGTGTGGCAAAGAATGCACTAGTGAGGTCAAAGATCCTCTACCTGCTGCTGTCATGGTGATGGGGCTAGATGGCACCCCAAAAGGAAAGAAGGCATGGCCACCCAGGCCATCCCAGCAGAAACTTCTATTTTGGATCTTTTCTCCATATTCCATCAAAGAACAGAAACTACCAATCAACCAGCCAAGCTTCATAATTGACGAGGCCTAACTATGATGGAAGAGGTCTCAGGGCCATGTCAAGCTCTGTAGCTTCAGCTATTCTCCAGTGACCTGGTGGCAGATCCAAGTGAGCTAGGGGTAAGGGTTTCTCTTGGAGCCTCTCCAGCAGTTGCTGCTTCTGGCTTGACCTCTTCAGTAAAGAAAAGCCTCTGGACTTGGACAGGGGAACAAGAGGCTTCTCTTGCTACAGGTCTCTGAACTTGACATGCTGAAACATCCTTCAGTTTTCCCAAATGCCCCAATCAAATGCACCAGAGCTGGAATTGAATTATGAAGGTCAGAAATAAAAAACAAAATCCTGTCAGCATATAAAGTCAACTGACAGATAGTCCTTGCTTACCAATTGTAGTTGAGGTCAGCCACTCTTTTGCTAAGCAACATGGTTGTAGAATGAAATGTCATGTGACCACATTGACCTACAATAGCACTTGTGGCCATTCCAGTTGCCAGCATTAGGCAAATCTTGCACACTTGAAGTGTCCCACAGTCATATGATTGCTATTTGTGAACCTGGCATTGAAGGTCAAAACTGGCATCATATGATGGCAGAGCCCTGTTACCCTTGTAGCTGCCAGCCAGTTGCCAAGTGCCTAAATTGTGATCACATGACAATTGGGAGTCTGTGAAGAGTGCAATACAAGGCCCCATCTTAGAGCTCCCTTTTTAACTTCAAATAGTCACTGAAAAAGGGGTTGTTAACTCAGAATTATCTGTATATTTTAAGAAATTATGCAAGCTATTATAAATATGACTGACTTGCCTAATACCATGTTTCCCTGAAAATACGACCTACCCCCAAAATAAGCCCTAGCCTGATTATTCTGGGATGAGCCTAATATGCGCCCTACCCTAAAAATAAGTCCTAGTGAAGGGGGTGGACGTGGCCAGTACAGGAGGCAGCTATTCCCTTCTCTGGTCACCTCATGGCTGCTGGGCTCCTTCATCACAGCCCATGGATCAGCTAGCCCAGCGAGGGCCAGGAATTTTGTCTCTCCAGGTGCCTGGAGATATTTCCAGTGTACTATTGGTAGCTCCAGCCCTGCCCATGGCACCAGGCAACCTTGCAGTCAAGGGCCTCTCTGTTCCACAGCTCACCTTGTGGCTATGGAGCAGGTAGCGAGCACGATTTATGCTCTGCCAGGCCTAGAGCTCCAGTGTTGCTTAGGCTGCTGCTACTATGAGGCAGAAAGCCATGCAGTCCATCAGAATTGGCTCCCCTCCCCTGCATCTACCCTGCTGCTGCTTGAGAAAAGGATAGGCAATTGCAGAACATTGTGGGAAGTGCATGCTTGGAATTCAATTAGTGAAATTTCTTTTTCTGCCTCTTCCTCTTTCCCTCTGAAAAATTCTGTATAAAATGATTCAGCTTTCTCAATTGAGTCAATTCTGTATCTCTGTTCTTGCCATGTGAACATCAAACCTTCTGGAATCAGCCATTTATAATTGACCTCTTTCTTATCTAGCAATTTAGTAAAAAATTGATATTCTCTTCTCATCTCTCTCACTCTTCTGGATACTTGTTTCAAAACCACAATCTCCTTATCTTTATATTTCAATGTTTTCTCTCTTGCCACTTGCAGTGTTTGCATTTTAATGGCTTTCTTTGTAAATCTAATGTGAACTTCTCTTGGTAGGCTATTTCTCATTGTGTATCCATCCATCATCTTCTCTTCAGATATTTCCAAAGCTTCTGCCAATATTTCTATCATTATCTCAGCTAGATTTTGTCCTTTTTCTTCCTCTGTGTTTTAAAATCTAAGATAAAATTCTGATCCATCGCAACATACCACTTTTATCTTGTTCAACCACCATTAATCTGTTATCAATGTCTCCAATCTTCTTATCTCTTTATCTTATCCTTCAATTTTCAGTCGTCTCTCATCATACTTCATCATCGTTTGTTGGATGTTCTCCACTTTTTCATCAGTTTTCCCTGTTCTTTGTTCAATGTTCTCTGTTCTTTGTTCGATGTTATCAATTCTCTTTTCAGTATTCTCAGATCTTGTTTGAATGTTTTGAATTCCTTGCAAAATCATCTGCAAGGTTGATTTTTCTTTTTCTTTCTCTTGTTCTTTCTCTTGCCTTAACATTGTCTGTATTGAACATTGTCCTCCAGATGGTGGAGAGGAGGAAGTGGAAGTTGAAGAACCAGGAGCTGTTAGTTTCCTACTAATTTCAAACAATTCAAAATCTTCAGGTTCTTCTAGACCTTAATCCAATTATGAAATAACTAATTGCAATTCCAAATAAAAATAGTTGGGGGGAAAAAGCCAAATAGTAATAATGATAAATAAAAAAGAGAAAAATTTCTTCAGGTTCTTGTACACCTTAATCCAATCGGTTAAGTAGATAATAGTAAAAATTCAAAAATGAAGAAAAAGATCATAAACACATACAAAAGAGAAAAAGTTGTAAAATTCCAAAGAAGATGGAAAAGTGAGGAATAAAAAGCTTTTTTTTAAAAAAAAAAAAAAGGAAGAATTCTTCAGGTTCTTCAACACCTTAATCCAAATTAAAAGGTCTCAAATATAAAAGGCTGCATAAGCGAAGAGGAGGAGAAAAAAGACCAAGAAGATAAAAAAAGGAAAAAAATCAGTATGGGAGGTAGATGGAAAAACAAAAATACCAGCAAGGCAAAAAGAGAAAAAAGAGGGGAAAAAAGGCTACTCCCTTAAAAAATAATTATTTTGTTATAAAATAAAAAGCGAGCATAAAAATTTAACTTATTTCAAAAAATAAATTGTTGAGGAGGGGTAGCACAGCTTAGGAGAAATTAAAAAAAAACCAAAACACTGCACTTTGTTTAATTATCCAAGGCTCTTATTATAGCACTCTTCTCCACAGACTTATCTTTCTTTTCCTATAAACTTCAACACTAGGCTCCAGCTGTTGATAGAAACCCAGAAGAGCACCTGCAATAATACTCTCCCGTGCTCTTCCCTCTATCTTATCAGATAGTAATGTCCTTGAGAAAAAAAAAAGAGTCTCAGTTCTTTCTTTCTCAGCTTTGTCTGGTCACAAGAGAAATAGAATATTTCCAAGCCTCTAGTTGGTAGTGTTACAAAGTTTCTTTGCTTTCACTTTTCCCCTCCTTTCCCAACAAAATATAATAAGAATTAATAAGGAAAAGAAAAAGAAAAATATTTAAAAGGATATTTAAAAGAGAAATAGCTAAAGGGAGTCTCTAGCCTGAGATGTTGCAAAATCAAAAAGGAGAAAGAAAATTAATGGGAAAAAAAAACCAGTCCAGTTTCAAAATATAAGATCATGTATAGAAAATCCAGCAATGAGAAAAAAAACACTTTACTTTGACATTCCTGTTTAAAATCGCCGCTTAATGACTTCTGTCAAAACTTTTACAGATTCTTTCTTTTCCTCAGGGTGTCCCTTCAGATCTTAGAATAAAGAAAATATTCTCACCAAACCGGCACACTCTCTCTTTCTGCTCTCTTCCATTTCGGTGCTGTCCCAACTTCAACAGCTTTAATGGCTGCCTCTTTACCGCTGGCAAGAAGAGCTTCTCCTCGATCTACCAGGGACTTTGCGGTATCCCTGGGATCGACAGGATGCACTCTTCACTTTCACCATCTCTTCGGGATGGTTTAGATCCAATTGGACCGTCCAAGAGCAAAGATATCAGCAGTGATCTCAGACCTCCAAAATTGCATGCCGTATCATCGCGACGCCAGCTCCGCCCTCCCGATACAGTTTATTTTCTTTATCCCACAGGAATGCATGCCACCCTCTTTGTAAGTCATGCCTCTCTATGGTTAATATTCTTTTATTTCTTAGATTGATCCAGTCTCGTATCCATGCAAGCATTGCCACCTTATGGTATAATTCCCAATCCAGGAGCCCAAGGCCACCTCTACTCTTGCTATCGTGTACATCCTTTAACTTTATTTGTGGTTTTTAACCTGCCCAAACAAATTTAGTAATTGTTCTGTTTAATTCTCTAAAAAAATTCTTATCTAATTTTATTGGGGTTGTTTGAAATAAGTATAAAAGCTTTGGCAAAACATTCATTTTAACAGTTGCTATTCAGCCTAATAACGATAATTGTAAAGTCCCCCATTTTTCCAAATCCTTTTTAATTTAAGTAATTTCATACAATTGTCTTCTTTTATTGAGGAGCATTTTGTTGTTAACCATATTCCTAGGTATTTATTTATTTTTTTTGTAGTCCCATTACAATTTTAAACTCCTTCTTGTTTTTAGGTATATTTTTAACCAACTTTAAGTTTTGTTCTCATTAATTTTGAGTCCTGAGACCTCTCCATATTTCTCTAATTCCTTGATCAGAACTGGACTGATTCTAATGGCTCCTCAATTAAAAAAAAACCCAAATCATCCGCAAACGGTTGTAATTTATATTCCTCTTTTTAAATTTTTGTTCCTTGTAATCCTGAGTTTTTCCTAATTTTTATTAATAATGTCTCTAATGTCAAAATAAAGAGCAGATGGGACAATGGGCATCCCTGTCGAACTCCTTTTGTTATTCTAAACGTTTTTGTTATATCTTCATTTATTATTATGTTAGCCTTTTGGGAAGAATAAACTGTTTCTACTAATTTTTCAAATCTATCTCCAAATTTCATTTCCCTCATCTGATATATCATGAATTCCCAATTTAAATTATCGAATGCTTTTTGTGCATCCAGAAAAACAAGGGCCATTTGTTTTCCTGGGTGCATTTTGTAATATTCTAATATGTTCATGACTATTCTGGTATTATCTCTTATTTGCCTAAATGGCAAAAATCCATTTTGATCATTATGTATAATTTAATTTAAAATCTTTTTCGGGTCAGTCTTATTTTTGGTAGTACAAGTTAAGGGTTTGAAACAAGAAAGTAGACCACTCTATCTAGTACTTTATAATGCAGAGTGAATAAGTAGATGGGAAAAAAAGACTATTGATTTTCACCTTCAATTTGAGGATTGCAGATAGAATCTTTTTTTGTGTGTGTATGTCTTTGAGTCACACTTCTGATCTATTTATTTATTTTATTTGTCAATCACTTACAAGATAATAGGTATAAGGATAAACATAGTTATGAATACAAGAAATGAGTACATTTAAGAAAAATAAAAGAAACAATAGGACAGGGACAATAGGCACTTTGGTGCGTTTATGCACGCTCCCTACAAACCTCTTAGGAAAGGAGTGAGATCAATGGTACAAAGTCTAAGGTTAAAGTTTTTAGTGTTTGGGGAAGAAACCACAGAGTCAGGTAGAGTATTCCAGACATTGACCACTCTGTTGCTGAAGTCGTATTTCCTGCAATCAAGTTTGATGTGGTTAACCTTGAGTTTGTATCTATTGTTTACTCTTGTATTGTTATGGTTGAAGCTGAAGTATTTGTTGACGGGTGGGACATTGCAATGTATAATTTTATATACTATACTTAGATCGGACCAAAGACGGCGTAGTTCTACGTTTTCTAGGTCTAGAATTTCGCGTCTGGTGGCATAAGGTATTCTGCAACGAGTAGAGAGTGTAGAACTCTTCTTGTGAAATATTTCTGGACTTTTTCAACTGTGTTAATATCAGATACGTAATATGGGCTCCAGACTGATGAGCTGTATTCGAGTCTGGCAAATGTTTTGTATGCCCTAGTTAGTAGTGTGATACTACCAGAGAAAAAGCTACGTAGGATTAGATTAACAACTCTTAATGCCTTTTTGGCTAAGTAGTTAGTGTGGGCTCTAGCACTTAGATCATTAGAGATGAGTATTCCAAGGTTCTTGACAGAGTTTGGATCATCAACAAGATCTTGACTATTCAGCTTGTATTTTATTTTCTGATTTTTTTTGCCAATATGTAAGACAGAGCATTTATTTGTTGAGATTTGAAGTTGCCATTTGTTTGACAGTTCTGAAACATAGTTGAGGTCTTTTTGAAGAGTAGCAGTATTGTCTGTGGTATTGAACAGCTTTACATCATCAGCGAAGAGAACGCAGTTGCTCTTAATGTGATCAGAGAGATCATTTATGTAGAGTATGAAGAGAGTTGGTCCTAGAACACTGCCTTGGGGGACACCACTGTTGACAGGTACAGAATTTGATAGGACACTCCCAATTTTGACCATTTGTTGTTTCTTTGACAGGAATGCTTCTACCCAGTTATGCAGTTGTCCAGAGAAACCATAAGATCTGTACTGCTTTCCCTTATTGACCCTGTACAGGTCACAGCAGTAACTCTCCTTATCATCCAACTGTTAAGCAGAACTCGGCACTACATTGTCATAACAAGAACTGGGTGACATGAGTCACAGAGAAAAAACAACACCTGACAGTATAGCCCATCCTATTACATACAATTATATATTGCACAACTAACCAACAAATCTTAACTTCTCCAACATCATGGTGCTGATGACGTTACTTAAGCCTGTCTGCAGATGTAGAACTAAACTCAGAAACCCCCTTCAGACCAACATTCCACCCTTGGACTACCTATACAACCATCCATCACAATTTTAAAAGTCCTTGGAGACATTCAAATTCAGCTATGGGAATCTTTCTACACTCTCTGTACATTTTATCCAACTTTTTTTTCCTTTGAGCAATAGAATTGCAGCTTTCTTTATGTAAATCAATCAAATTCACTAATAGCCAAACATTACCATTATCACTTCCTGACGAAATCACTCAGTAAAAAGTAAACATAATGTCTGCTTTAATCAATGAAATATGACAATACTTTGCATATAATGTATAATCTTTTCTGGGTTTTGGTATAACTCTGACATACGCTTCATTTTTAAAAAGTACATAGAATGCCAGTTTCAAAATCTCATTGTACAGTTGATGAAGATTAACAGCAAGCATAAAATACAGTAAAAGTTTATGCCACCCATAGAAAATCTATCTAGACCTATTGTTCATATCCATCTTTACATTCTCCTCTATTACTCAGAGGAGTGCCTGATAACATAACTTGAGAATTAGAGCTATAGAAGTTCTATTTTAGCTTAAAAGCCTTGATTTCTTCATCAGATAGATTCTTTGTTCACTAGATAAGTCTGAGTAAAATATAAAAGCTTGAAAAGCCCCCTTGCAAAGCAATCTCTTATTCCCTTCCTAATGGCTATAACCACAAAAGAGGTAGGCCTTGAGCCAAATCATTCAAACAGTTCACTCAGCCAAATCACTCAAACAAGGCTGCTTTGGACTATATTCAACTGGCCATTACTCTTTGAAGGGCCTGATGCAAAGGTAGAGGCCAGGCCTGATGCAAAGCCTGAGTTCTTTCCTTGATTTGATGGAGGAGGAGGTAAAATGTCTTGAAGACCAGGAAGTATCTTGTTCCTGTCCCTACTGACAAAGAATAGAGGAAACAGTGAAGGTAGTCTTCCTCTAACTGATGGCACAAATCTTAGGCTGAGTCTGCACAGACCTGCCACTGAAGACATGCCAGGTGATCCTGACTGCCTGTCTTTATCTGCTTCTCTTTGCATTTGAAGGGGAAGAGCCCCCCTGACTGTCTGCAAGACACGCTATTGGGAAAAAGTGTGGGAACTGCAGGAATCCCCCCCTAATCCCCCCCAACAAGCTTTTCTCTCCTCCTGTCAGCAAGGATGTTGCCTTGGTGGGGCAGGAGGGCTGCAGCTGGCCTTGGGAGTGTCTCCTCTCTCTTTGGCAGGAGTGACGCCACGCTCTGGCTGGGCAGTGGATCCCTTTGGTCACAGTGCCACGATGCCTTATCTCCTGCGCCGGGCTAACCTGACAAGCATGCTCATCCAGCGGGTCCACTATGCCATCAAGAAGCACTTTGCAGCTACCCAGAACCTGGAGTTCATCTGGAGGCAGAGCTGGGGTGAGGCCCTTTGGACCCTGGTTTGCACTCACTCTTCTTTGCTGAGGACCGGGGCAGCCCCCTTTGAATTATTTCTTTGTTAATTATTAATTTTAGAAATAGCTCAAGGCAGGAAACATCCAACAACTTCCTATTGCCTCCCCTCCAAAAAAACCAACCACACAGAGCCTGCCTCTCTCCCCAACGGCCAGGATATGTTCCCCTCCCCCATGTCACTTGGCTAGACTGCTTTGATCCATGCGGGATCTGCGGGGCTGTTTGGGCACATGGGAGCATGAATCTGCTCTGATTTCCCCCCCTCCCCCAGATCCAGACTCCAGCACAGACCTCCTCTGCCACATGATGCCTTTCTACAGTTACGATGTGCCCCACACTTGTGGGCCTGACCCGAAAATCTGCTGCCAATTTGACTTCAAGAGGCTGCCAGGCGGGCGCATCAACTGCCCCTGGAAAGTCCCTCCCAAGGCCATCACCAGTACCAATGTGGCCGAGCGGTGAGTGACCGAAAGTGGGTCTGGACCAGCCTTGCCTCTCCAACACACTTGCAGCCCTTCCTGCTTTCTTCCTCGCAGCCCATTTGCTTTTGCCCTACTTTCCAAGCAGGCTCAGGGGCCTTATCAGCCAGCCTGGTTTCCTCCCTTCCCAGAGCACAGCTTCTGCTTGACCAGTACCGGAAGAAGTCCAAGCTGTTCCGAAGCAGCATTTTGCTGGTGCCCCTGGGAGATGACTTTCGCTATGACAAGCCCCAGGAATGGGATGCCCAGTTCCTCAATTACCAGCATCTCTTTGACTTCCTGAATGCTCGCCCAGAGCTGCATGTTCAGGTGCTGCCCAGTCTTGGGAAAGGAGGATAAAGGCAGGGTGGGATGGTGTCTTGCTGAGGTCCTGGCCTCTGACATGATGTTCACTCTCTCCCGCAGGCCCAGTTTGGGACACTCTCAGACTATTTTGATGCCCTCTACAAGCAGATGGGTATTGTCCCAGGCATGCAGCCACCTGGCTTCCCGGTGCTCAGTGGGGACTTCTTTTCCTATGCAGACCGGGAAGACCACTACTGGACAGGCTACTACACTTCCCGGCCTTTCTATAAGAGCATGGGACGAGTGCTCGAGGCCCATCTCCGGTGAGTGGCTTGCTGAGGAGGTGGTTCTCTGCTGGGGAATCATATCCCAGCACTGTGAACCTAATGGGCTCTTTGCCCTGTTGCGACAGGGCTGCTGAAACCTTATACAGCTTGGCTCTGAGTCACGCCCGCCATGCTGGCATAGAGAGTAGGTACCCACTGTCTGATTATGCCATGCTCACAGATGCCCGGCGCAATCTGGGACTCTTCCAGCACCACGATGCCATTACTGGCACTGCCAAGGAAGCAGTAGTAGTGGACTATGGTGTCAGGTAGGAGTAAACCCGGGCTGCTGGACAGGGGCAACAGAACTCAGCTTCATGCCTGGCTGACCTTCTTGTTCCACAACAGACTGCTTCACTCACTGATGAATGCCAAGAAGGTCATCATCAATGCTGCCCATTACTTGGTCCTGGCAGACAAGGAAACCTACCACTACGACATGGCAATGCCCTTCCTTGGCACAGTGAGCTCTCATCTCCCTCTGCCTTTATGCCTGGAGGAATGTTAGTAAAGGGGTGGGAGCCCATTTGGGACACGCTCAGTCTCCTTCTTCCTTCCAGGATGAGACCCGTCTCAATCAGGACTCCTTGCCAGAGAAAATGGTGATCAAATTGGATGCCACACCCAGGTGGGAGAAGTGGAGTGGGAGTGCTGCCAGCCAGGGAAAGTGGGGTCCAGCAACAGTCCAGACTGAGTTCTGCTGCTGGTGGAGCCAGGGACGGGACAGAGCTTGCTAATCTCTCTGCCATCTTGCAGGTTTGTGGTGGTATTCAACCCCCTGGAGCAAGAGCGCCTGACTGTGGTGTCCCTGCTGGTGAACACCCCTCAGATCTGTGTCCTGAATGAGGAAGGACAGCCCCTTGCGGTGCAGCTCAGTGCCCAGTGGCAGTCTGCCACAGACATGGTGCCTGATGTCTTCCAGGTAGTTTAGGAGAATTGGCAGGGAAGACGGGAATCATAAAGGCAAATCTTGCAGTCTACAGAAAGCTTTTTAAATACATGCAGGTCTAGAGGGTCCATAGATTGTGTGGACCCGAATTTCATCTTCCAGTTTATGTCCCAATTAATCCGGAAGGTTCCTGAGGGAGGGAGCATGGACATGTGTGGATGCTTGGCTCCTTCATTGCAGGGATGGATGGGCCTGTAAGGACCAAGGCTTATTTCTCCACCAGGCTTATTTTATTCTTCATTGACAGGTGTCTGTCATGATACGCCTGCCAGCACTGGGCCTCACCATCCTGCAACTGATCAAATCTTTTGATAGCCACAACATGCTGAAATCTTCAGTGCGCCTCTTCCTGCATGGTCATGACTTTGCTGGACATAAGCATGAAGCCGTCCCTGTACAGGTTCTGTCCACCGCCACAGACGATTTCTGCTTGGAGAACCAGCACATGAGAGCTTGTTTCTCAGGGCTAAGTGGCTCGCTCAAGGTGACCCGCAGAGGGGACAAGGCTGGAGGGAAAAGGGGATGGTAGGGGGAGGAAATACACTAACTGGTGTCCGGTTTGTGGACTGCAGAGTGTGCATCATGTTGGTGACAAACAAGAGCAGCAGCTGAGCAGCCAGTTCCTCATCTATGGGACCCGGACGACCAAGGACAAGAGCGGTGCCTATCTTTTCCTGCCCGATGGTGAAGCCAAGGTCTGAGTGGACTGCCTGGGCTGGGGTTGCTCACCTTTACCTGGTCCTCACTTGGACAGCCTGCTGAGCCTGCATCTTGTCTATCTGCCATGAAATGTGATGTTTGGCTGGCTTCCAAAAGGGTGGGATCAAGTCATGGAAGTCCCAGTCATCTCCTGAGAGACTTGTGGGCTTCCTTGGATACCTGGTTGGCCACTGGGAAAGCAGACCACTGGATGAGAAGGGCTGGGGGGATCTGATGCAGCTGGGGTTGCTTAGGATGGATGCTGCCTCGTGGCTTTCCAAATGGGCATGAAACACTGCCTTTCTTATCCCCAGGGATGGGAGGGCAGCTTTTGTGGGAGGTGGGAGACCCTTTTCTGTCCATTTCCAGCATGAGAAAAGCAACTGTATTGCCAACCCATCAGGCCAACCCATCTTCAACCTGCAAACAGCCTCTGTGTCTCCCAGTCTGCTGATGGGGAGGCAGGTGAGGGGCATCCTAACTATGGCTGCATTGACAGAGTGGCTGCCTGCTGAGTTCTGCCACAGATGTCTTTGGGCGCCTACTTCCACATCAGCAGTGCTTGCTTGGCTTTGATGGATGACTTACTCATCTCTTCTCTGGAGTAAATACTTGATGATAAGTGCCACAAAGAAAGTTTAATGGTTCATGGCTTTCAGAACAGCTGCTGTTGCTGCTCCTTCTGCTGATTTTTTGAGTCTGAGATTTCTCCAAAAAAGCTTGTTAATCGTTAACATTTTCAAACATGCGCCTTTGTGTAATTGTTTTTAAATTGCATTATGTAGTACCATTAAAAATTAGCCAAAGGCAGGCTAGAAATAGATGAAGCTGGATCAGAGACACTTCCACTCTTGCATTGGCTCCCCATTTCCTTCTTTGCAGCCCTACACCCCCAAGGACCCTCCAGTGGTGCGAGTGACTGAGGGCCCCTTTTTTTCAGAAGCAGCCATTTACTACCAGCACATCCAGGAAGTAGTCCGACTCTACAATGTGCCAGGTGAGAACTTTGGCCATGCTGCAGGAGGGGGTGTGGCTGTGCAGAATGGTGTAGTCCCCTAACGTTGCGTCTCTGGCCACAGGGGTTGATGGCCTCTCTCTGGAGATCTCCTGCCTGGTTGACATTCGCGACCACGTGAACAGGGAGCTGGCCCTGCGCTTCAGCAGCAGCATTGAGAGTAAGGGCAGGTTCTTCACTGACCTGAATGGCTTTCAGGTAAAGGACTGGCAGAAGCTTGAACCACCCTTTACCCTCTCCCTGGTGCAGCTGGAGAAGCCACCTGCATGTTTGCCAACTGTGCCCACCCTGCAGATCCAGCCCCGGCAGTATCTGAAAAAACTGCCACTCCAGGCCAACTTCTATCCCATGCCAGTCATGGCCTACATCCAGGATAGCCAGCAGCGCTTGACTCTGCATACAGCCCAGGCCTTGGGAGTGTCCAGCCTTAGCAGTGGTGAGTGTGTGGGAGTGGATACAGAAGCACCTAGCAGCCAGTCTGGAGAAAAAGCCAGGAGGATGAGGGTTGTGCCTGAGGTCTGGGAGAAGTCAAGAGGGAGAACTCTGCATTTGCTCAGAGGGACCCTGGTTGTGGGATGAGGCACCTCCTAACTGAGGTTTTCCTTTCTCTCCACCAATTGGCAGGCCAGCTGGAGGTGATTTTGGACCGGCGTCTCATGCAGGATGATAACCGTGGACTTGGACAAGGTCTGAAGGACAACAAACGTACCTGCAACCGCTTCCGCCTCCTGCTGGAGCGATTCAGCTCGGCAAACAAGGTAGGACGCCCTGGAGCTCTGCGGCTGCATTGGGCCTCCTCCTCGCCTGGGATTTCTTGGGGAAACCTTTTCAGTCCCTGCAGATAGGTTTCATTGAGCTGGATATTTAGAAGGGCTTGGGGAAATGATCTTAAATCCACCTGTGAGCAAAATTTGTTTCTTGCCATTAAGCAGCCAGCTGATTTTCTCCTTTGACTTTGAAAGGCAGAACAGTCCTGGCCATGCTCCTTGCATGGAAGGTCTTCTGCCAAAGAAGCAGCCATGTGGCTTTTCCTCTTGCCCCCATCCTTCTGCATTGCTGCCCTCTTGTTTCCTTTTCTGCCAGGAGAAACGCAAACCATTTCCCTTCTGTTTCAGAAGAGAAAGTGGAAGGCATTTTTTCTCTCCTAGTCAATGGTCAGCGTTTCGTAGTGGGTGTGCCTTATACACATGGCCTCCAGTTCAGAACAGAAGTGACAGAAAAAGTAGATCCATCAGTAACAATGAGGTTAAAAAGAGAGAGATAACTTTCTATTGGGAATAAATATAAATAGAGATCTGTTTAAGAGATATTAGGTCTAACAGAGGGGCTAAGCAAGGGAAATAAAGGAAGCCCAAGAGAGATGATCCAAACAGAAGGCAGGAAGGCCCCAGGAAGCAAATGGAACCGGCTCCTCTTCAGCCCAGCTGAGGGAATGACGAAGCTTCCTGTCCACGAGGGGTGTAGTCTGAGGCAGTGACATTCACTCTGGTAACTTACCTATTCTCATCGCCCCACCCCACCCCCCAGAGCTCCAGCTTCTTTTCCAAACTGGCCTCCATGCTGAGAGACCTGGTCTTCCCCAGCAGCAAGGCTGGAAGCCCAGAGGTAAAATCTGGTCTTGTGGTGTAGTCTGGCCTTTCCCTGCCTTGTTGGTGTGTGCGTGTATGTGTGTGTAAGCCCAGCCTAATGCTTAGTAGCCAATAGTAGAACAACTGTAAAGGCTCCTGTGGGGCTCATCTGAGGCTGAGGTTCCATGGCCTGTATGGCTGTGTCCATCTTCTCTTATTCTCACTGCAGGCCCAGGAGAACCAGCCCACCAGCTTCCCATCTCTACTCAGTCACATCACCTCCATGCACCTGAATGCGGAGGTTCTGACCATGCCACTTGTCCAGAAAAAACTGCCCCCTCCAGCACTGAGGTCTTTTGCGCCATTTTCAATCACAGTGCCCTGCGACTTCCACCTTCTCAACCTTCGAACATTGCAAGGAGAGGTGAGCCCTGGCCTGGCAGAGCTGAGGAAAGAAGCCAAGCCAACCCTAGACAACCCTTGCCTGCTTCCCCAGACTTCTCTGCCTGCTGAGCAGAAGCCCTTGGGCTTCCAGGTGGTACACAGGCTTTTTTCTTCCCAGGATGAGGCTTTGCCATCTGCTGAGATAGCTCTGATACTGCACCGGAAGGGCTTCGACTGTGGCCTGGAGGCCAGGAATCTGGGCTTTAATTGTACTACCACTCAGGGTGTGGTATGTCTAGATGTTCTTGGTTGCCCTGGAGGGAGAGGCACCAGGAATGAATGTTCGCTGGTGGGGGGAGTTTGTGTGAAGTTGCTTTAGGAAATTAAGGGAAACTTGGGTTGCTGGGCATTTGCACCCTCAGCTTTTGCCTCTTGCTCTCCAGCTGTCCCTAGGCAGCCTATTCCAGAGCCTGAACCTGATCTCCCTGCAGCCCTCTTCTTTGACATTGATGTATCCACTGACCATGGCCTCCCCCAACAGCAGCACCATCCACCTTGACCCCATGGAGATTGCCACCTTCCGTCTTCGCCTCGCATAGCCTTCATTGGGAATTTCTGTGAATGGACCTTCTTCCTCTTCTGGCACAGCTTTCCCAAAGGGTGCTGCTCCATGCCAGGCAGAGACAAAGACAAGACCCTTGGGCAGCTGTCTCTTTTGATGCTACAGAAATTACTCTGGGTGCTGCCTGTGCCTGGAGGACTCGTGCTGCTTCCAGAATTTGATTCTAGCTTGGCATGGAAGGCAGCGGACTATGTGGCAAGGAGATATGATGGATGTTGTTTGAGCAGCAGTGAAGACCCCACTTCTGCTCTTCCCTGGCTCCGGAAACCATCTCTGCATTTGATTTGACTGATCCCAAACATGCAGAACATGTGCTGTGCGTAGCAAACACTTCAGAACAGAGGATGGGCCAAGTGAAGCTCCTGCAGCTTGAAGCAAAGCCCTCATCTCTGGGTGCTCACTTCCTCCAGAAAATGGGAGGTGGGGGGCAGACTTGCAAGCAGAGGTTGGGTAACATCTCCCCATATTTTTTCTTAGAGGATAGAGTGTTTCCCCACAGTGTGAATTCTCAAGAGAAATGCTGACTACATTCATACTCTGAGCTAGAGGGAAGGAAAAAGCATTGATATGCTGCGAGTAAGGCTTTCCCCCCAAATCTCTGCTGCAGCTTGGTCCAAGACAACTTTTAGCTAGCACAAGGCTGAGTCTGCTGAAGGCCTGCCTTTTCATTATGGATGAAGACAGAAAACTCCCTGGACATTTCTGCTGCCTTTCCTGCCTTGAATTCAAGAGGAAAGCCTACTGCTGTGTTGTGGTTAGTAAGAGCCAGCTGGCTCAGTCTCTTCCTTTCTGAAGGGTGAAGCCAGCAGTGCCAGCCCAGCTACAGAAGTGCAGAACATGCAGCTGAGGAGCAGTTCCTGCCCCAACTGTCCTTTCTCCCTGGCCAACAAGCTCCTAGGCTAACTTTTGGGATGTGCCACCTGGACCCTCAGGGCACACCAGTGCATTTTGCATGGCACTTGTGTGCACAGGCCCACATGCTTCTTATGGCTCAATGTGTCATGCAAACCCAGAAAATGCACTGGGATAAACCATGATGCAGCTAGTTCTAGGCTAGCATACTTTGTAAAGAAAGCCCTGTGACTCTAGCAAATCTGGTGGGATTGAGCCCCCAGGATTGGTCATACTGCCCAGTTTTGATCTTAGGAAGGTGCTCCTCCCTATCAGGCACTGGCCCTCAAGGTTTCCAGTTGCCATGAGGGCAACCTAGAAGTGGGCAAAGACATTAGTTTTTCTGCTCTTTGTTTCATTTCTTAAGGCTTCTTTCTCTATGAAAGGCTCTTTGGGTGTAGTATGTTTACAGATTGATGGGTGGGCTGTCACTCCTAGTCTTACACCATAGGACTTTAAGAGATCTACCTACCCATAAGACTTGTACATAATGCATATGGCAAATGTTCTGAAACCTAAATTAGACCTTGGAATCTCTCTTAGTTTTCAGGGATATTGATTACGTTAGGAGGAAAAGAACGCAAGCTACTGTCTTCTGTGTTGCTCAATTTGTGCTGCATTAACTCAGTGAACAGGATGTGAAAGTGCACCTTTGTATCTTGTCTTTTCCGTAATTGTTGTGGGCGATGGGGAGGGACCAGGAATCCATCAAGCAGGAGTGGACTCAGGTTGGCCTGCTCTGGCTGTCCCTCAACCAACAGAGCCAGTGAATGGATTAGAATCAGGAAAATCAGTGTCTGGAATAAGAAACAGGGTCTCTGCAGCTTGTGTTCCCAGGATTTGTAAAACATGCAGTGGATGCATAGTCGTCTCACCTTCCATGAGAATAAAAAACAACACAAACCACAGCTGAAGATCCACCTCAGGAAAAAAAAGATTCAGATGTTTGTGAAGTTCCAAGTAGACAAGTCTCAATTTATTGTTAAAACAGGCACCCTGAATGAATTTTGGGGCACAGTCAGCTTTAAGAAAAGCCAAATAAGCTTCTGGTGTTTACTACAGCTGTGCAGTAATCCAGATCCCAAGTGTTAATTCCTAGAGCAGAGAGATCCAATGGCAGCTGCATAAAGTTACAGGGTTTTTCAAGATTTAAAAACATTTTGGTTTAAAGAGAGCAAAAAGTCCAATCCGTTTAGAACAACACATGGTCCAAAATTCCTTGAAAACCTGAGTCACTACATCGACCTAGTATTCTTTGTTTCTTCATCTTAGGAATTGTACAGCTCTGGTACATAGGAAAAATATAAGTAATTCTGGGAAAAGGTTGAAGTATGGCATTCAGGCAGTCAAGCTGGTACATGGCAACACTTGGGACAAAACTATTGTCTGTGAAAGGCCAGCACAAAATAAGGGAAGTACATTATAAGCCACCACAGAGGAGGGCTGACTCCTTGCATTCCTTACCTACTGAAATTTCAAAAATTATTTTGGCAGTAATTGCCAGTCTTAACTCATACGGGCCTTACCTTTCTTGATCCTTGCAGATTTGGGCTGTTTGCTTGTGGTTTTAGTTATGTGCCCCCCTTTTCATATTTTTTATATTTGATCTTTTTGTCCCTTAATTTTTCAGAGTTCTTTATGCAACTATGCTGGTCTCATGTGGTGTCTTCTTTCTTTCTTTCTTTCTTTGTGGTATATTGTTTTTGCTTATGTCTTCATTATTACATTTTCAGGGTATTCCAAACATCTAGAACTACTTTTCCTTTTCGGATTTCCACCCATGGAATTTTTTTGTACTTTTTCTCTTAGCCTCTTGAATTCAGCTCTTAAACTTTACAATAGTCTGACTTGATTCAGTTAGTGGTTGTATTATAGTTGCACTATTGTGAATTCAAGTATGAGATGGTTACTCTCCCCCTACTTCCTCAACCATTCCATCCCTATTAGTAAGGATTAAGTCCCTCTAGTTCCCTCCTCTACCTTTTGTATGACAGTTATGAGCTTGGCACATCAGGAACCCATTTGATGTTCCACTACCTGCAGTTTTCCCCCCAATGTTATCAGGGTAGTTAAAAGTTTAATACCCATTAATACTGTCATATTTTCTGCATACTTTAGCAAAGGGTTCATCTACTTCCTCTGCTTGGTTCTGTGGTCTGTACACACCTATGGCTATGTCATTTATTTTTCCTCTAATTAGTCAAATACTTCCAAGGCGGCTTTCATTTCTAGTGTTGAATATTGGGTAATATTTCCTAACATACAATGCAACCCCCCCTTTGTTAGGTCTGTTTCTTTTCAACAATTTATATCTTTCCAGATGTGTGTTCCAATCATATATTTTGCCCTACCAAGTTTCAGTAGGTGCTACAATATAGTATTTGCCAGTAGTGGGATTCAAATATTGTTGCTACCAGTTCGGTAGGCACGCTTTGCATGCATACACTTTGCTTGCATGCGCATGCGAAACACACATTGTGCACAGGCACAGAGACATTTGTGCAGGCACAGAGGCATTCTGCCTTGCTTCCTGCAAGTCTGCACAATCTCCCGGTCGCTTCAGCAGCTGCTCTATTCTGTGCTGTGCAAAGCAGCTGTGCTTCAAATTCAGCAGATAAAGGTGAGTATGGGATCCTGGCTCGGCAGGTAGGCCCCACAGCAGAACCATTAGAGCAGCGGAGAGAACCGGTTCAGTTTCTGCTGCTCATCACTCCTACCGGCTCTCCAGAATTGGACAGAACCAGTCAAATACTACCACTGGTATTTGCCCTCATATATTAGAATTTTAAATTCTCTGTTCACCATATGGGGAGCATTTATATGCAGACATCTGAGCCCTTTATAGTTGACTCTGGGCTTGTTTCCTGTGTCTTCCAAACTAATTGTATGCTGTTTCACTACTCATTTTCTTATTATGTGGCTATGTAGGGTTTAGTCATACAATTTGGTCTCCTTCCCCCTGTAGTTTTAATTCAAAGCCCTTCAGACATGTTTTCCAAATACATTGATAGTCCCGGGGTGCAGTTTTTCTCTTGCTAGAAGTCCTTCCTGTAGGCTCCAGTGTAGCCCTTCCTACACCCCAATCCATAACTTAGAAAGCCAAACTTCTCACAATATCACCATCATTTGAGCCAGTGGTTTACTTCACAAATCCTCCATTCACTCATTAGTTTTTGCCCTTTTGTCAGTATAGATAAGAAAACAATTTGGGCAGCGAGATCCTTTGCTTTTCAGCCTAGTTGTTCATAGCCCTTAGAAATTGATTTCAGGCTCTTAGTTATATCATTCATCCACACATGAAAGAGAAAGGGCTTATAGGTGGGCTTAAGTGTAATACCCAGCCTGTCACATCTTTAGTCTTTGCACCTGTAAGGCAATTCACTTCCCTTAAGAAATTGGGACTACAAATGGATGACTGTTCCTCTTGAGTCACCAAATGCACGCCTCCCTCCTCTGGGGATGTCTGAGCTACTTCATTTCTTTTCACTGGAACACTTGACAGACTCTTCAACTGTCCACGTTTCCTTCCCTGTGAAGGATACAAAAGTGGCTCCTTTCAGCTTTGATTCCTGCAAATAATAATTCCTGCTAATCTGAAATCTCATCTCCCCTCACAGGTATTAAACAGATGCTGAGGCAAGGAGACTGGCTTTGCAAGAGGCTTGGTACTTCATCAAAAGGCATCGCGCTCATTTTTCCTTCTCCAAGCCTTTGGTGTAGCAGGCCAGTTCAGGACCCCCATGAGCAGACAGACGCCTTTCACTAATGGAATTTCCCCGCCGCCAGGCTGGCAGCGTCCCCACGGCTAAAAGCAGCAGGGCTTAATGGCACGGGGAGGGGAGTGGCCACGAATGGATGTGGGAGCAGGACGGCGAGCGCCGTTTCCCTGCCTTCTCCCAGTCCGGGCTGCCTCCGCCTGGGTGCCGCGGGGAACATGCTGCTCTGGCTCCTGCTGCTGCCGGCCTTCCTCCGGCCAAGTGCCGGCGACTTCCAGCCACGACCCGCCGCTTCTCGCCGGGGCTCGTCCGAACTGGCCGCCGCCGCCGCCGCCGCCGCGCGGGATCTCCCGCTCACGACAGCCAACGCGCATCTCTGCGAGGGTTACTCGGGCACGGACGGCCGCCTCCACGCTGCCTTCTTTTGCCCGCGCCTTTCCGACGCGCCAGGCGACGCCTTCTGCTGCCAGCCCGGCGGGAGCGGCGCCCTCAAGTCCTGCTGCCCGCGACCCGACGCCGACCGTCCCCGGAGCGCCAACGCCTCCGTCGCGCTCCCGGGCGGGCTCCGGTGAGGTTGGGCAGACGGGCCGGGGAGGGGGCCAAAGCAAGGTCCGGCCACCGGGCTGACACCGCTCCGTCCCGCCGCAGGGCCCCGCTGCTGCCGCTGCTGGCCGTGGGGCTCTACGGCGGACTTGTTCTGGCGCTGGCGGCGTCCGACCTCCTGCACTTCCGTCGCCGCCGCGACGCCGGAAGGAGTGCCGTCCCATGCCCCGCGCAGGGCCCGCCCCCGGAAGTGTTGGCCGTCGTGTCCGCATGACGCCTACTCGACGCGCCATGGCTGCCTCGGCGATGGCGGAGCTGCGCCAGGAGGGGAACGAGCATTTCCAGGCTGGCCGCTACGCGGAGGCGCTGGTCGCTTACGCGCGTGCACTGGACCTGCCCGAAGCCGGGCCCGAGGCATCCCAGCGCGCCCTGCTATACCGCAACCGCGCTGCTTGCCACCTGAAGCTGGTGAGCAGGGCCGCCGGGGGGCGCGGCGGGGTGGGGCGGAACGGAGCGGGGGGAGCATCTGTTTCTGTTTGCCGTCTGCCGTCTTCCCTTCGCAGGAGGACTACGCGCAAGCCGAAGTGGACGCCTCCCGAGGTGAGCGGGCCGCCTCCCCCCCCCCCCCCCCCCCCCCGCTTCCCCGGCGGCCTCGGCCTCGTCCCCGAAACGCCTCCCTTTTGCTCCCGCGCAGCTCTGGAGCTGGACGGCCACGACGTGAAGAGCCTGTTCCGCCGTAGCCAAGCCCTCCGGGGCCTGGGCCGCTTCGACCGGGCCGCCTCGGACCTGCAGCGGTGCGTGCGCTTGGAGCCCAAGAACAAGGCCTTCCAGGAGGCACTGCGCGACCTTGGCAGCAGTGCCCAGGAGAAGGTAGGCCCCGGGGCCCCTCTGCTCCCGCTGTACCGAGGCTTCGTGGATGGGCCGGTGTGCTCTTGGCTTCCCTAAAGTAAGGCTGTGAATTGGCTGGTAGCATCTCTCTCTCTCTTCCTCTCCGTCTCAGATGAAAGCCATGACCTGCACTGACTCCAAAGTAGAAGCCATGTTTAAACTACTGCTGAGCAACGAGGAGAAGGATCAAGACAAGAAGCAAAAGGTACTGGTCGAGAAGCAGGGAGTAGGATGCCCCTCGGTGATGAGCTGGGCAAAATGTGCTGCGTCTCATGAAGCCTGATGAACTTGTTATTTTGAAAGCAGAAGTTTGCAAGTAACAGGCGGGTTGGAAAGAGCGTAGAAGCAGTGCAGAATTTTAGATGTAGCATGTTCTTGCTTGCAGGTAAGCAGATATCCCATCCCTCTATTTGGGATTTCACTTGTATATTGTGTCAGAAATGAAAATAATGTTAAATATAGGGGGTAGGGGCGGTCAATGGGGCATAAACTTTGAGGCTTGACCCCCACCCCATCTTCTTTCACTCCCTCCCCCAAAGGACCTATTGCAGCATTTTCTGATTTGAAGTAGCAGATTTTAAATCTTGTTAGTGGCTTCTCTAGGTTGGATTTATGGGTGTGTGTGAAGTCCAGTATAGGCAGAGAGCTTTAGGCTAGAAGGTCTGCTTCTGCCAGTGTGTAGCAAGAGGTGGGCGTATGATGGTTCAAGATTTCCCAATGCAATATAAATCAGTATGAACAGGGAAAGCTCTCTCATGTAGCTAAACTGTTGTTGTTTTTTCTGACCAGGCAGCTCAGAACTTGATAGTTCTGGCTCGAGAGGAGCCTGGTGCTGAGAAAATTTTCCAAAATGATGGAGTATGCTTACTGCTGCAGCTGTTGGATACAGGCCATTTGGATATGATGATAGCAGTGTTGCGGACCTTCACTGGCCTCTGCCATGGCCATTCTTCTCGAGTAAGGGCTGCTGCAAGATGATGGTTTTTTAGAGCTGGGGGCTTTGGTGCTAACAGCACAACTTTTTCTTGGAGTCTCTAACCAAATAGTTAGCATACTGGGTGGATGGGAGTGTCCTTCCTGAACTTACTGAAACACCTACTGCGCACAGCCAGGAACTAGCGAAAGCATCTCTGCTAACCAGACTCTTTTTTGCCTCTGGTTTTGTGACCCAGCAAAGGGGCTTGGGAGAGAGCAAGATAATCACATTGTTCTGTAGCTCAGTTCTGGAAATAGTTTTGAATTTGTGTTGCTCAGAGAAGCTTGGTGATTCCTTGCCATATTGGCATGGACATCAGTGTGGTTGAACTCTGATCTTTTTGTATGATGCAGTGGGGACTAGATCTCACTGTGTTATTGAGAAATCAACCCTACCTCCTTAGCCTTACTGGCTTGGATCCCAAAACTTTATGCTCCTCTAGGACTTTGAGAAACTGCTTCCTTTTCAAGAGCAATTCTAATTAGACTTGAATTTCAGAGTAGCTGGTTCTAGAGAAGATGATCAGTAAGATGGGTCTAGATCCTTCCCTTGTTTCAGAGCTGGTATTTTACTTACAGACGGTGGTGATTCTGAGTGACCTGGGGCCTCAACGCCTGTTTGCTGTGCTAGAGAGGGAGGATGAGCAGCTTTCATTGGCTGCCTATAACTTGTTGCAGGTCATGTTTGAGACCCTCAGACAAGGGCTGCATAAAGAAGTGCTGCACAAAGACAATGTTTTAGCATCAGGTGAGTCTCCAGCTGCCTTTCTGAAGTTGTGGGGATGGCATCACTGTCTACTGCTTAGTAGAAGGGTGGCCAGAGACACATTTTCATGATGCTGTCTTCAGTCTGGATGGATTACAGCGTGCTCTAGATGATGGCTCTAATACCAGGAAGGGCCAGAAATATAAGTTACATATTTCCTAGCTTTGCAAGAAAAATACAATCTATCCTGCTTTGTTTCAAATTGTGTTCCATGTTGCTTTTTTTTTGAGGGGGGTGGTGTCCTAATCATTACTGTGCTTTTATTCATGTTTCTCATATTCATGTTTTCATGCATTCATTTTGGATAAAGCATTTTAAGACATTTGCAGGAGAACAGTTATGCTAAGTCAACTAATGCCTTTGCATAAGTGTTGTAAGTGATGGTAGGTCACAAGTATCAGTAGAGATGATGTTTACCCCTCTATCTGATACTCTTGCTGTAGACTCATCCAGAGAGCTGCGTTTGCTTCTTAGATGGCTGTTAGAGGCTCTCACTCGAGCAGGCATCTCTTCTTATGGTCGTGACAGTGTCCTCAATCTGCTGATCAACGTAATAGCCCCAAAGTCGTTACAAGCCTCCAACAACTCTTTGACTCTTTGGGTCATTGATCATGGTGAGCATGATTCTTTGTGCAGTAACTTTTCTATTCTTGGCCCCTTCCCTGCTTTAGTAAAAAAAATGGTTCCTTGCAGGTCTCAAAGAGATCCTGGAAGTTGGGGGCACAGTACCCCACAATCCTGGATGCCTGCATGTGACAGAGAACACCCCCATGACTGTGGCTGTGCTGCTCAGTAAGCTTTATGAGGACTTGAAGTGTGATAGCGAGAGAGAGAATTTCCATCGACTCTGTGAGGATTATGTCCGGTAGGTCTGTGAGTGTTTAAATGTGGCCCTTTGGAAAGAACTATTTGACAGAGGGAGCTGTCGGTTCTTCGCAATGAATGCTGGGCTGGTTGTCAATCTTTTGGCTTTGCTGGCTTCTGTTGGTGAGCATTTAATGTCAGACGCCTCACGAATGACAGAGGAATGAATTACCCTGTTTCCTCGAAAATAAGACCCAGTCTTATATCTTTTTGGGCTCCAAAATATGCATTAGGGCTTATTTTTGGAAAAACATATCAGGGTGATCAGCTGGGCTGGGTGTCCCACCTCCCCAGCACGCACAGAAGAGGCGGCAAGCGCGCAGGGCCGGCAGTGTCCGGCAGCAGGTGCAGCCCACTGGCCCCTTGGCTGATGCACTCTGGGACTGTGCAGCCTGTACAGCACAGGTGAGTTGATCCAAGCAGCAGTCATTGGGGGTGAGGGGGGAAGGCAGGTGATCCGGATGCACCACATGGGCCACAGGAAAGGCAAGCATCGGCCTAGAGTGGGCAGGCAGTCACAGGAGGCTCATCTTCGCATGGCAGCACTGGCTGCAGATGGAGGTAGAGGCATGGGTGTGGGGGAGGATGGCAGATGATGCCAACGCGCCTCATGTGCTGCAGGAAAGCCAAGAGACACAAAGGCAAGCCTCCCGTGGTTGCCTGGCTAGACACTCCATTCCACCAATTCTGTGCTTTCCCGTGGCTTGCGCAGCATGTCCAGATCACCTGTCTCCGTGCCCCCCCCCCGTGCCTTGCACCTTTCCCAGCTGATGATGACCTTAACCAGGGTTTATTTGGGGTGGTAGGTCTTATTTTGGGGGGAATGTGGCACTTCAGTTGTTGATTTCTTCCTATAATATATATCCAGTATTTACTTAGTAGTTCCATATTTAGTCTATAGTGGTTGCTTGCTCTTCCTTTCCAGGGACTGTTTCCAGGACCATGGCATGGCTGGGAAACTCAGGGCCATCCAGACAGTGAGCTGTCTCCTGCAAGGCCCTTCAGAGGCTGGGAACCGAGTGCTGGAACTGAATGGCATTATGGAGAACATTCTGGCGTTGTGTGCCTCATCCCAGGTGGCTCACCAGCTTGTGGCTGTCGAGGCTCTGATCCACGCAGCTGATAAGGCCAAACGTGCCTCTTTCATCACCGCGAATGGTGTGACGCTGCTTAAGGAGATTTACAAGCATAGTGAGCGTGACAGCATTCGCATCCGGGCCCTGGTGGTGCGTAGAAGGAGCTTGTTTTGGATCAGGTTGGGTGACAGAGGGAGGGGGAGGGAGTTTGTTCAGATGCGCTCCTTTCTTTCTCTTGCTTGTTTGGAACAAGGAGTGATGACACCTGCCTGGTGCAGGTTGTGTGATGGATTGTTGTCTGTGTTTTCAGGGCCTTTGTAAATTGGGCTCGGCAGGGGGCACAGACTTCAGCATGAAACAGTTTGCCGAAGGCTCCACTATGAAACTGGCCAAGCAGTGCTGCAAGTGAGTGTGGGCTGTCCTTGGCTGCAAGAGGTGCTCTGCTCTAAAGACCCCAGCCCCTTCAGTTCCACCAAAGGATTTGTAAACGTGGTGGACGTCCAGGGGCAGGTCGACATGTTTTATGCTGAATGGAAGCTAACAGCCTGAGCAGATCTGATGAACAGTAGTTGCAATATGGACTGGATCTGCTCTTCTGTGATTGCTATCAACCTTGCATGTTTGAGCTCTTTTTCCCAATGGTTAGAGTGACATTCTAATGTTTCCTGCTGAATGGCCAGGATCTTAATGGATCTAATGTCACCTTGTCCCACATCTAGATGGTTGTGCAATGAGGTCCTTGATGCTGGCACCCGCCACTGGGCAGCAGAAGGTTTGGCATTCCTTACCTTGGATGCAGATGTCAAGGAAGAACTTCTGGAGGACAAGGCAGCTCTGCAGGCTCTCTTCCAGTTGGCACAGGTAGAGCTTCTTTGGGAGTTGAACATGATAGAGAGGAAACTGTCCCATCAGCCATATTCTAACATGGGTGGTCCTTCCTAAGCAACTACTCATTCAGCAACCTACTCATTCAGGTCAAGTTTGTGTTGGGATTGAATGAATGCTATTTATGGCTGGTCCTCGAAGTTGAGACATCGTAGCATCCTGTGGTCACATGGTTGTTATTTGTAACCTTGGCTTTCTTTTGACAAGCAAAGTCAGTGGGGTTCCCATCTCTTGGGGTGGAGAGTTGTGGTACTCTCTGGTGGGAAGTGCATTTTTTCTGATTAACAACTTTTAGGAAGACAAATGTAGGAGTTAAATTGGGGTGAAATGGGAAGAAATGGCAGAGGAAGATGGTTGGTCTGATGGATGGAAGTGACATGTGAGACAGAGTAGCTGATTAATTGTTTAAAACCCATTGTATTGGTTGAAAACTTGGGAGATTGTCTGAAGCCTTTTGATGTCTGTGGGTGTAACTCTTCCTCACTGGCTGATCCTGTGAAAGTCCTGCTTTTCTAAAAGAGTCCCTTGGAAGTCTGCTATGGAGGCTTCTGGGAAGTTTTCTGATATTATTTAGACCTTGCTTGAGTTCCAGTGTCAAACATGTCTCTTAATTCTTTTGTGAAAAGTTGTCTTCTTGATTGTATGAAGAATCCAGAGGGCATTGCTAGCAAATGATCCTGTGTGTTCTTGTTGAGGCGGTGATGAGGCTCTCGGTGTAGACAGAGGGGTCTGGGTTTGTTGCAATGTCTACTTCTCGTGTTGGTCTCTTTGTCCTGTTGGTTCTTGCTTCTTGTGAGAATGTGCTTCAGGTTGGGGAGAGTCTGTGCTGAAGTCTGGATCTGCCCCTGTGCTTGAAAAGTGCCATGTCACTATCAGTACAGTATGGCTGTATTGCACGTTTGTCTGCGATAAAAGCAGAAACGTTTTGAAAGAAAGATTGTTATACAGCCCACTGACTGGTGGCTCAGAGGAAGGTAGATTCTGCTGGAATGATGAAAGATATGTCCTAATGACAAGTCGCCCCAAGGGGAATGGGCTGGCTGTGTCCAGTGGAAGAAGATACCCTGTTTCTCCAACAATATGGCCTCCCCCAATAGGAAGTCCCAGCATGTTTTATAGGCATGAAATGAAATTAAGCCCCTCCCCCCAAATTAAGGCCTATATTAAAACATGTGAAATGGAGGGGAATGGTGGGGGGGCTTGCTGTTAGGAAGTACTTTTGTTGCACACCCAGGTATGGTGCTGCCTGTGTTGACCCCGATATGAAGTGCCCCACCAACACCAAGGTCAACATCCAAGCCATTGCCACCCACCGGCCCGAAGATGCAAGGGGGGCGGAATTAAGTCACCCCCAAAAAGACGGCCTAGCCATTTTTTAGGGGCTCAAAAAAAAATAAGACCCGGACTTATTATATGAGAAACACGGTAGCTGTCTCTGGGGTGCTCAGCTTTGATTCTTGGAACACTCTGACTTAAGTGGCTTGTTTATCTAACTCCAGAATTCCAGATTAAGTTACAGATGCCGATTGGTGAATTCAAAATGGCTGCCAAATAAATCTCCCTTCTCCTTCCTTTCATCCTAGTCGGAGAATCGGAGCTGCTTATTTGCAGTGGCCTCTATACTGGTCAATTGTACCAGCAGCTATGACTTTGAGGAACCTGACCCACAGATGGTGGAGCTTGCTAAATATGCCAAGCAGCACATCCCTGAGAAGCACCCCAAGGTGAGACGGACAAGTACTCGGGGTGGATGAAGAGTGGAGGCAAAATCCCTGCGGGAGTGAAAGGGATGTGTATCTTAGGGGGGTGGGCAAAGATGCAATGGAGGTGCCTGTAAAAAGCTGCCTCTGTTGGTGTCTTCACTCATCTCTTCTTCTAGGATAAGCCAGAGTTTGTCCACAGGCGTGTGCAGAAGCTCTTGGCCGCTGGTGTGGTTTCGGCTCTTGTTTGCATGATCAAGAATGAGAGTCCTTCTTTAAGCACTGCCTGCCGGGAGCTGATTTCCAGGTGAGGCTCTGCGACTTGACCTGGCGTCCAGAGGTGACTAAACTCGGAAGTCAGATGGGCTGGCAATCGGGAGGGGTTTTTCAGTGTATGGCATGAGTTTCTAAGGGACAGCTGGCTGCTCATCTTTCCTGCCATAGGTCAAGGGTGACTTGCAGCTCAAGACTTTCAGATATTGGTTAATGCTCCATTGATTGAATATACCTGTGAGGTACAGCATGTCATTTTGCTGCTGACCTTGCTAAGCAGTGGTTCCTCTAAGACGGGTGTCAAACTCAAGGCTTAGGAGCCGGAGCTGGCCCACAGGGGCCACCCTGGAAACAAAAAGGACTGGCCTGTGGTGCCTCTGCCAGAAAAAACGGAGCCCAGGAGGGCCACGGGTGCCACTCCGGAGCCCATTTTTGCTGGCAGAGCACTTGGGCTGCCACAAGTGATGAGCTGGCTGTGTGCCCCCCCCCCCTAAGGTCAAACACAACCCTAATGTGGCCCTCAATGAAATCAAATTTGACACCCTTGCTCGAAGACCTACACTTGGACAAGGGAAGAGAAAGTGCTACAGAAGACTCTTTGAGAACCAGCAGTCCATGGGCTCCATGCATCTCCAGCAAGATTATGAAGCATGTTTTTCTCCCTGGGGCTTATTGGAGCAAACTAGCATTATGATTCCTGAGACAGGGAAAGATTAGTTGAATGGTCTTGTTTGGGGTGTGTGTGTGCATGCGTACGCCCTGCTTTCTGCAACTGTTTTTCGGCCCCTCCAAGCTCCTTACTTAAAACTAGAGTCCCAAAATTTGGAAAATGTCATTTAGGCCAGCAATCCAGTCCCCTGCTTGGTGCAGGAATCTATCTGAAGGAGGAGGCCATGTCACCTCCACCTCTCTGATGCGGCAGGGCTTCTGGATCCAGCATGTCTTAGCCAGTGATTTGGACTGTGACTTAACAGGGCAGGGTGGAGAGGACTCCTATTTGCTTGTCCTCTCTGTACGCCCACATGGCTTGTGGGAGGGTATGTGCTTGAACCTGGCTCTGACACACCACCCACCACCCCCGGTCCTGCTATGCTACAGGGTTTTCCTGGCCGTTGTGGAGAACCCGGAGAACCGTGGGGCTGTGGTAGCTGCTGGAGGAGGGAAGGTCAGTATCGCCCCTTCCTCCTCTTGCTCTTCCCAGCGGGGCTCTTGGGGCTGACCAGTCTCTTTCCCCCTCTCCTGACACCCAACAGGCGCTCATCCCTCTGGCTCTGGAGGGGACTGAAGTGGGGCAGAGCAAGGCCGCCCAGGCTCTGGCCAAGATCTCCATCACTACGGCTCCGGAGATTGCCTTTCCTGGAGAACGGGTCTGTGGGGGCAGAGCACTGGTGGGAATGGGAGGCCACTCTCCCTGGTTCCTCCTCTCCCGTGAGTAGGCCAGGGCTACTCATAGCTGAGCTGGGTGCTTCCACAGGTCTATGAGGTGGTCAGACCCCTGGTGAGTCTCCTGCATTTGACTCGTTCCGGCCTGCAGAATTTTGAGGGGCTGATGGCACTCACCAACCTGGCTGGGACCAATGAGAGGCTCAGGTGAGACCTCTTTCGGCTTTGGAAACACAGGGTCCTTTGGGACCTCGGCATGGCTTCTGTGGCTACTTCTCCCCATGTCTCCTGCAGGCAGAAGATTGTGAAGGAAAAGGCCGTGCCCATAATTGAAGGCTACATGTTTGAGGAGCACGAGATGATTCGTCTGGCAGCCACAGAGTGCATGTGCAACCTGGCCTTGAGCCCCCAGGTGAGCAACTGAGAGCAGGCTGGGGAGGGGTGGCTACTCCCCCTCCAGGCCTGACACTGCTCATCTTTCATACAGGTGGCAGAGCTGTTTCTGGCCAAAGGTAGTGATCGGCTCAAACTGCTGGTTTTATACAGTGGGGAGGAAGATGAGAGGCTTCGTCGGGCAGCTTCTGGCACTCTGGCAGTCTTGACCTCACTGCTGCCACAGATTTGTGTCCAAATTTCCCAAGTGGTAAGTTTATGTGAGCCAGCTTTCTACCCCCTGCCTGTGTGCACACACAACCAATTCCTGAGGGGTGCACCTTGCTCTGAGCCCAGGAAGGCAATACGCAAGACCCTTCTGCCACAGGGGCACTGCCAGCTCTGGAATCAGGGCTGTTGCCTACTGAAGCATCCAGTGGGTCGCAAGGGTAGAGTTGGGCATGCCTGCCACCTGCCTCTTGTTGCTTCTCTTCCAAGACAACAGACTGGCTGGAAATCCTGCAGTCTCTGCTGTTCAGCTCCTGCGCAGAGCTTCAGCACCGCGGTGTGGTAGTGGTGAGAAACATGATGGCAGCCGACCGGGAGGTGGCCACGAAGCTGATGGAGAGCGAGATGCTGGAGATCTTATCCATGGCAACCAGGGCAGAGGACAAGCCTCAGGTGGCTCAGGTGGCCCAGGAGTGCCTGGATCATGCTGTCTCCTATGGCTTGATTAAGCCCACTGCTGCTGCCGGGGAGTGAGGGCCCCTATCCCATTCTCTCCTTCCCCCCCCCCCCAAAAAAAAGCACCTCTGCTGCACCTGGCCACACACATCAGCTGGGCCTGGTGGGGCGCTACTGGCTGTTGAGACCTGGCAAAGAGGGAGTTCTTGGGGGTGTCCTGGGGCAAACACAACACAAACTGCCCTAGGGCAGACATACATACACATGCTGCTACATAATGGTTCTTCTCTTGCACTTTTGGCATTTTGTACACTCTAGCAGACAACTCTGTAGGATTTGGGAAATAACGGGACACACTGCATAAATAAAAACAGAAGACACTTTCTGCATCTGGTATAGTCTATGTTTGAAACTGTAGCATTTGCAACAGTGAAAGAAGCTCTATATGGTCATGGAAGAGGCAGGAGGAAAACTATCAGAAATTGCCTCTATGGGCGAATCACGTTTCCTTTTCAGGCGCCGGCCATGTCTACACCTGGGGCTGGGGTAGGTAGGGGGCTGGGCTTGACCAGAGGTTTTGTGGGGCCAACGGGTTGCTTTTGTTCCCAGGGAAATATGGCCAGTTGGGGCACCAGGATGTGGCCACATCTGACCAGCCAAGGAGAGTCTCCTACTTTGTGGAGAGGAATCTCAGGGCGCAGGACGTGGTCTGTGGGCCGTGGACCACGTTTGTTCGAGCTGTGGCTGCCGAGAGTGGGCCGTGAAGAAGCCACGTCTGCCAGGCATTTCTCTGGAGGCCGAGCAGCTTCATGGAGCTCCGTCTTGATTCAACCATCCCAGGAAGTCCCATGGAGGAGAATTTTTTTTTTTTTTTTTTGGGGGGGGGAGGGGGGGCAATGACACCTCGGGTTTCCTCATGAGCCTCACGGATGTTTCTTCAAGCAGGCCAGTCATGTTTACATATCAGAAGCACAACGTTAAATGCAGAATAAAAATATCTTTTATGGAGAGCAAAGTCACATTTTTAAAAAGCCCTTTCAAAACAGTACAACTGATTTTTTGCTGCTCACCTACATCTTTGAACAAGCGAACAGCCACACAAATAAATAAGAGGCTGCTGTAGTGAAGAAGGTGCAAATCTAGCCATGATCGTTAAATGTACAGTCGAGGTGCCAGGGATGCCAGCCTCTCAGCCCAGCCAGCAGACGGGCCAGGCGGTGGAGAGGGAGGGGGTGCATCCTTGTAGAGGACTCCCTGTAGTGTCTCCCCTTCCTGGGCCCAAGGTGAGGAGGAGACCATCTGGGCCTGGGTGGACAAGGTTGCCCAAGGAAAGGAGGCAAACCTCTCCCTGCCCCCCCTCCCCCGTGAACAAGGCAGCAGGCCTGAGCCCACAACTGCTGCTGCATCTAGACCTTTATTCCCTGTAACATGAAACTAGGAAATCAATTCATTAAAAAATGTTAAAAGTGGCAGCGTAAGCCAGGCCCCAAAAGGTCCAGTTTATGCCGGCAGGACCCTGGGTGGTGAGAGGATCCAGGGCTGGTAACAGCCCCCCTTCAGACGTCGGGATTGGACATCGTGGAGTTGAGGACGTGGGATGGGTGCTCAGATTTGGAAGCCTCTGAAAGTGCGTGCTGGGGAGGGAAAACGATTGGTATGAAGGATACAGAGTTGGTCAGAGGGAGCTGGGGGGGGCTTGAAGGCAGTGGGGTCGCTATTTGGACAACATGCAAAGGATTGTTCAGAGGGGCTTTTGGCAGGAGTGGAAGCAGCGGCAGGGAAGAGAGGGCAGAGTGAAGCAGAACTGGGCTCTCCTGCCCAAGCTTGCTTCCAGCCATGGAGCCCTCTCTTTCTGCATGCACCGGCCCCTCCTTCAGCACGGTCATTTGCAGGCAGGGGAAGCAGTGGCAAGCGGGGCCCACCCAGCCCCTTGGCCTCCCCTTGGGAACCGCTGACTGCCCAGCAGCCCTGATGTTCCCATCAGCACAGCTGTCTGGTGACTCGCAGGCTGCTTCTGGCTCCGGAGCCAGTGGGACAGAAGGGACAGAGGGGAAGACGAGGGAGAAGGGAATTACCGCAAATGCCGAATAGGTGCTGGCAACAGAGTAAACGCTGCCATTGCGCTGGGCAAGGGCTGTCGGGGTACACCCACCGCTCAGAACTGTTCTGTTGAGCTGAGACACGTTCTCCTTGTTGCACTCCGTCTGGCCTTTGGAAGGGGTCTTGGCAACCACACGGAGGGGGGTCCGGACAGGCTGCAGGCACAGAGGGGAGTGGCACTTTGGGCAAGGACAGGCAGAAGATTAAAGGAAATGCCATGTTTGACAAAGGCATTAAGCCATGGTGGAACTCTTCTGGGAATTTATTACTTCCATTCTCTGTCCTCCTCAAACTATTGCTCTGAAAGCATTTCCAGTCTTCTCTAGTAAGCAATCTCTGCGTTCTCTCATTTCTAAGCAGTTCTCTACAGTTCCCTTATTTTGTAATTTTTCCACTCCTGGGTTACACTTTGGTACTTTTGCACTTGACCAGTTCCCGCTTCTGAGCTTCCTCTAGTTTCTCTGTCCTCTTGGCCTTCTGACAGAGCTGGGAATGGGATGGGAGGCTGCCTCCCTCTGGACCAAAGAGCTCTTTACCTTGCCTCCAGATGGGGGTGGGTGGCATCCAGGGGAGTTTAACATTGAACCTCTCAGGGCTGAGCGGATGGTGCTGTTGGGAGTTGTGGCGGTAATGTTGAGCTGTAAGAAAAGTCACCCAGGTATTAGGAAAGAATGGGGTCCCTGATTTGATTTCACTCTCAAATATCTCCCCAGGGGAAAAACAAAATCTGGCTATCCAGAAAGCCACAATACAATAGTGCGAAGCCACATGTAATCAATCAACTGGCCACTTAAAGTAATCACCAGATCCCAGGCAAAACAGGAAACATTGATGGACAATGACACCACTCAAACTTTTAAACAAGCTTTGGCCACCAATGAATAGTTTTTGAGCCACAAATCCAGCTGTTTGATGAAAGATGACTTAGCTTGGGTGGGAGGGAAGTTGTATGTTCCAGATAGCCAAAGACTGCACCTAATGGCAAGGTGCCATGACTCCAAATTAGCTTGACACTTTGGATTTGTGAAAACTTTACACCTAATTAAAAGATAATTTTGGTGGCCATCACCTAAAAAGAACAGAGAGCTTTGTAGCTAGCTTCCCCATTTCTGCAGCAGCAAAAAGATGTCAGGGCAAAAACCTCAGGACTCATATAGAAGGTAGCCAAAACTTCAGTACCCTTGAGAGAGATTTCTATGGATTTTATTGTAAAACTGCCAGAAAGTGCAGGGACAACTGTTATTTGGGTTGTGACAGACCTGTTTTCAAAACAGGAACATTTTATACCTTGCCAAAAGATCCCAACTACCAAAAGTCTAGAAAAATTATTCCTAATTTATCATTTTCATAGAGTTCAGCAAAGGATCATCTCTGATAGAAGGGTCCAATTCACCTCCAAATTTTTGAAGGCATATTTCAGCTTACTTGGCACTGCCCAGGGTACACTAATGGTCAAACTGAGAGAACTAACTCGGTGCTAGAACAATATCTAAGATGTTTTGTTAATTATTAACAGGATAACTGGACTAAATTTCTTCCTTTTGCTGAAGTTTACTCCTAGTAAACACACCCACTTCTTGCAAGTTCTTAATATGTTTTTAGCCTCCAGCACCCTAATCATCTGTGTTGTTCTTCTCAATTCTACCTCAAAATGTGTCCCTTTAAAGGATGGATTATATGCTTCTGGTGGAACCTGGTGCTGAGTTTCAGCATGTGGGGGCCTTTCCCAAGGAACTCGAGGCAGATCCGCCTTCAGTCATTGGTGTATAGAAAGAGGCCCAGCAGAGAACCTCCCTGAATCTTTCCAAGATTTAGCAGTTATGCAGAGAGTGCTTTAGTCTGGCAAGAGTTTCTCTATGGGGAACAGCAGTAAAGAAACTACCCTGAGCAAGCCATCGTCTCCTTCTTGGTGCCTTGCGCCTGATAATGCCGTTGGGTGACGTTTGTATCTTGGAGAAGCCCTCCAACTTCCCCGATTTTTTAAAACTACCATTTGTTTAGAAAGAAAGCTTCTAACTGCAATATACAGCAAGTAACAAAGCCACCTCCCCCTTTCTGGGTTAGTCCAGAAGTATCTTCAGGCACTCAAAAGACCAGGAGTCCCCAGGGCTCCAGAGGAAAATGTCCACAAACACTAAAGAGGAAAGGGAAAAAGCTGTCCTGCATACATGAGGTACATACATACATGAGGTAAAAATGCAAACCTTTACTTCTGGGCGACTCCACTTACCTTTCGTGCTTTGCCAGGTGTGGTGATGCCCAAAGCCCGTCTCTTGGTGGGGGTGCTGCCATAGAGCATCTCCTCCTCTGTCTGTCGGGACTTTTTGAGTTGCTGAAAGACAGAAGGGAATGGAGTAGGCTAAACAGGAGCTGGCGGCCACCTCAGAAACGGTATCCGAGATTGACTGATCTCAAGCGAACTTTTTTAAAAAATGGATTCCATTCATCCGAGATGGACCAACTGCTCAGCTGTCACACTTGGAATCAGAGGGCAAGTCTGAAGTAAGGGGAGTGGCTGTGAGGCTTCCCAATTCTCAGCAGCCCAGCTGGAACTGGATCTGCTTCAGCCTGGGGAAGGGAGCCTTCTGGCATCCGGTGGGGGAGCCTTGCTCTGCATGTCCCAAAGCCCAGAAAAGACTGGATCGCTGTGAGGGGACCCCAAGGTCTCTGAGGGGTTTACAGCTCTGGGAGGCAAGAGAATAGCCATCTTAGAGAATCATAGAATCATAGGGCTGGAACGGACCTTGGTAGTCTTCTAGTTCAAATCCTGTGCAAACAGAGACCCAAGACCATCCCAGACAATGCTGAGCCGCAATACCTTTTTTATATTGTGGCGACCAAAAGTGGATGCAACATTCCAAGTATAGCCTTACTAGTGCAGCATAAAGCAGTTCTCGCAATCTTAATTCTATCCCACTGCTGATGCAGCCTGGGATTGCATTGGCTTTTTGGGCAGTTGTCACACATGGCTAGCTCATACTTGGTCCACTCGGACAAGTCCACTAACTAGGCTCTTACATTCACTAGGTGCCACCCATTCTGTACCTGGGCATTTGGTTTTCCTTGCCTAAGTGCAGGACCTGACTTTTCTCACTCCTGAACTGCTTTTTCTCCCAAGTACAGCTGACGCCTTTAACAAGTCATTTGGTTGGCCTACTTCCTTTTCTAATTGTTTTACAAAATTATTTGTTAGTTGCTGTTCAGCTACCAGGAGCCTTTGGATTGAAAGTCTGCAGCACCAGGGAAGTCTCTTTCAGCCTTAGCGAGGAAGTTTAAGAACTGAACTTTTTTTTTTAATAAACAGTAAAAAGGTGATAAAACATTGATTTTGAAAGTCACAAATGGACAACAGGACAAGAAAAATTTGAAATAAAATTGGCTCATGCTTAATAATTCAAAGGGATGACAAACCGGGATGTCTGGTTGACGTCGCGAGATGGGACCAGAAGCAAAGAACGGAGTCCTCCGTTCCTGCGTTGGCTTCTCCCTGTTTGTGGGCTCTGGGGGAAGCTGAAAACCACCCTGGAAGGGTGGTGAAGCCAAGGAGGGGTGCTCTATGAGGTCCAGGGAGAGAACACAACTCTCCTGTGGAAATCCGGAGCTTTTTCCATCTACATTATGACAGAGAAGAGGCTGGTCAAAATGGCCACCACAAAGTTGGGACAACCATCTAAGCGCTGTGCAGGAGCGGAGAAAGCAAACAATGTTTGGAGCAGGATGAGAAGATTTTTTTCCAATTAAATTTAGCCCCAAAAGACTATTTAAAAAGAGAACTCACTGGTATTTTTTGGAGTGGCAGTACAAGCATTGGGAGAAAACAAAAAACAAAAAGAAAAAGAAAAAGAAAAAAAAACGGAAAAGACAAATATTTGGAAAATATGGAAAATATAAACTCTAAAATGGACAGGCATCATATTGAAAAGGCATTTTAGAAGCTGGAACCATATTTTTTAAAAAACAAATATTATTCTATCATTTTGGATTGCTATTTTTAAAATTGGAGAGAATTGGTTAAAAACAGATCGAGGTGCCACCAGATGACAGAAGAAAGGCAAAAACTACTCTCAAAGTTGGAAATGCAATGAAGTGATTTTGAAGACTTTAATATAAGACTAGAAGTAAATTTGATTCAGATTCCAGGAAATTATACTATAAAACTGAACTAGAGGAGAAATCTATGAACAATATCACCCCTGGATTATTTAGAAAAAATAAATCTTTGGGATTTAAAGACTTTTGATTTATAGCATGAAACATGACTGGAATATGCAGAGAAATTGTATTGGAATTACAAGACATAAAAGATATTAACAAAGGGTTAGCAGTCATTTTGAATAAATTACTGGGTGCAGTAGAGAAGCTGGAAATGGAAATGCAGACAGTAGAAAAGCAAGCAATGGAAAGACAACAAGAAACTCTGGAAGAGGAAGAGCTAGCTGAAAACATAATGAAAGAACCAGAATGGATGATACAACAACTAAAAATAAAAAGCAACAAGGATATCAAGTTTAATATGATAATGACTGAGGTAATAAAACAAAGGGAGAATGCTTTAAGAGGAAAACATGCCGAGGATAGGGGTAGAATTAGATAATTTGGAAAAGAGAAAATGGAATGTAATAGAGAGGAGGGAAATGAGTAAGAGGAAAGCCAGGGGAAAAAAAGGAAAAAAAGAAAGAAAATGGGAGACAAGCCAGAAAGTGACAAATTAATTCTTTAATGGAAACAAGAGATGATAGCTGAAAATGAAAAGATAAGGATTCCACATGAATGTATACATTAACATTCAATATATCTAACGGATAGTAGTAATAAACATGAAATCAATATATTAGAAAATTAGCATTAAAGATATATAATTGAACTGTAACAAATAAGAAAAAATGATACTGTGAAGTAGGAAAAGAAATAACGTGGAATCTGTTAGATCTGAAAGGTAGTGAAATGTATTAATAGATAAAAGGGAGTGTAATATTAGAATGGTACAATATGTTAAATGCTTATAGAATGTATATTGTCTGTTTTATTAGAATTGGGAGTAGGGAGAAACTTTAATGTGTAATCGTAGCATAGCTGAAAATTAAAAAGGAGACAAATAAATGGAAAATATAAGTCAACATGAATTTATGAATGGATATTTGAAATACAAAATGAAGTAAATGTTACAAATATGACTATTAACACAGAATTTATAACATAAGCAGGGACGTTAAGAATGTAGAGATTGACACAAAATTATATATGAAAATATTGAATTATGATTGATATGTATTAATATTAAACTATGAAAGCTAATAATATCAATGTGAAATTATTGTCACGTTGTTTTAAAATTTAAAGTAATTGTTGAATACCGTAAATATGACTGTTAATATAGAAGTTATGATAAAATAAATGTTAAGAATATAGAGATTGATATAGTGTATGAGAATATTGAATAATTAAGATCGATAATATGTATTAATATCAAATGATGTAAGAAAGTTAATAATAGCAAGGTAGAATTATGTTGTTTTAAAATGTAAAACACCTTGGAACCACACTGTTTACATAATGATGTGTTTATAGAAATAAAAAATAAATATTTTTTTTTTTAAAAAAAAGAGATGACAAACCAAGACTGGGTAATTTTCCTATATTGGATTTAGAGAACAGGATTGTTAATGTTTTGAAGAATTTTGTGCGAAGGGACAAAGAAAAACAAAATGTTGTAGGTATAGGCCATGGGCTGGTAGTGGGCCACAGGTTGAGGACCCCTATTCTAGGATATTATTTGAAGGGACTAAAGACCATGATTGTTAAAAATAAAGATTGAATTAGACATGTTCTTCTCCCTTCAATGGATCTTTGCTGGCGTCAGGACTGAAGTGACAAGGCCTGATGGTTTTGTTTATGGGTAACCAGTGGGATGAGGGGAGAAGAGATTATTTGCGAAAGTTACTAAAGGAGAAAGTCATTTCTTTACATATTTCCTTTATTCTTATCTTTGTTTTGTGTTTTTTTTATTCTTTTCCTTTTTTAAGTTTATATTTGTTTTTAACTTATGTTTTAGCTTACATTTAACTGTAAACCATCCAGAGTCGCCCTATGGTAAGATAGGCAGCAATAAAATTTATATAATAAAATAAAAATTAATTTTATTGGTGTAATCTTTAATAAAATTACTATTAAAAACAAGCAAACCAACAAAAAAGCCAGCACTGACTGCCTCCTTAGCAGGAGAGGAAAGCAATTGCTGGGTGGGCTTGCAGGCAAAATTGCTCCTCCTAGGCTGCCCTCTGGCTAGAGGGGCTAAGTACACCAGTCAACAGGCTTGCTACCCTTGCGGGACAGGGTAAACTAACAGCTATGGGTGGAAAGCTGAGGCTGCTAACTCACCCGTTCCTGCCTTTCCTTCTCCTTCTCCAGATGATGGAGGCGCCACTGCTCAGCCACGTGCTCCATGAAGCGCTGCCCGCTCACTAGAAAGTCCTGAGCATGCTCTTGCTCCCACAGCTCAACACGGACCCTCAGCTCCTCCTCCAACTGCATCAGAACAAGGCAGGTTAAGGTGGGGCTATCAAGAGGTCCATGGGATGGGGAGAGTGGCTGGGCCCACTTGCCTTGGGAAGGGTCTTCTGCAGCTTGGCACGCAGCTTCTCTTCTTTCAGGAGATTGCCTCCTCGGTTGGTGAAGCGGCTTGGATCGGTGGCCTTTTTCTACAGGGAGGAAAAGGTGAGTCTCCTGCTGCCTGGAGAGGCAGCTAAGTCCAGCCCAACCCACAACTACCTCGAGCTCCTGAAAGAGACACCAGCTCCTCTTCCACTTGTGGATTGCTTCAAATAGCTCTTGATGTGTTTCATAATAATGCTTCAGTCGCACAAGCTCAGTGTCATGTTGCTGCAACAACTCTTCGGTGAAGATGTCTATGAAGGAGGAAAGCATGAGGGATGGCAGGAAGGGCCACTGAAGATGGCCTCATTCACCTTCAACACTGGCTACCAACCCACCTTCATAGTAGGGGCCAAAGGAGCATCTCTGCTCTTCCCCAAAAAAGCACTTGTCCCAGTAAGTGGCCAGCTCAGCCCGAATGGCCTCCACCACCTTCTGCAGGTTCTGGCACTTCAGTTCCTCCAAGCGGTCAACTTCCAGGTGCAGCTAGAAGAGGCAGTGGGGAGGGAAGTCAAGGCAATGAAACACAAGGAAGGGCTCATTTGATGCACCCCACTCTTCCATGGAAAGGTGGCAAATTTTCAATAGGAATGTAGGCAAGAGTGCTGCTCCTGGACCTTCAGAAGTCGACAGGGCCCTCGTACCCAGGAAGGGAGCCCAGCCTCTTACAGCATCCAGAATGCTGGCTCTGGAACCTTCCATGTACGGAGCAAAGGTGTTTCTCTCTTCAAGAGGCATTTGCAGCCAGTCCCAGAGCATCCGGATGCGGCAGCGCAGTTCTTCGCATACAGCCTTTTTCTGAGCTCTCCTGTCCTCCAGCTGGGAGACAGCAAAGGAACAGCCTTAGGTCTAAAGAGAACTCAAGGCAGGCAGATGGATGCCCCCGGCAGCCCATTCCCCCAACCTGCTGCAGCAGATTCTTCAGGGCAGCCAAGTTGTTCAGGGAGAGACAGAAGGCGCCTGTGTCCTGGCACATGGCCTCTTGCTCAAAGGCGGTGGTGGGCTCCTGCTCCAGCTCCTCCATGCAGAGGACGACCTGCTGCTTCAGGCGGACAAACTCTGCCTGCCGATGTTCCTAAGGGGAAAGGAAAGATTAAGCACCAAGCCGCCCCTGCTGCCCCCCCCCCACCCTCTCTTCGAGACGGCCAGACCTTCTCAGCTGCCAAGGCTGCCAGGTGGCGCCGGAAGTGGTCCAGGTCCGCCAGGCTGGGAACGTCCTCACTGTTGCCAATGCTATAGGGTGCCCGGCCAAGCAAACCCGCCAGCTCCTGGTCGTGCTCCTGCAGGGTGCGCAGCTCCTGCCACCTCTCATGCTTCTGCTTGAGCATCACTTGCACACGGGTGCGCAGGTCTTTCTCCAGCTGCAAGATGGTGGCCTCCTCCTCCTCCTGCAAGACAGGAAGGTGACAGGCAGGCTCGGGGGGTGGGGGGGCGGGCACCGCCACGCGGACTCACCTGGAAGGGCGCCACCTGCAGCTCCTGGCACAGCGCGGCCAGCTCCCTCCGGCACAGCGTGATGCTCTTCAGCAGCCGCTCCCGGAGGCTCTCCTCTTCCACCACCATCCGCTCAAGCAGGTCCTGCGCGGCGCCGGAGAGAAGAGCGCGCTTCAGACACCGCCCGCCGCCCCGCCGCCCCGCCGCCCCGCCGCCCCGCCGCCCCGCTCACCTTGACGTGCCTGTTGACCACCTCGGTGCGCTGCAGCCGCTGTTCCTCCGGGATGCCAATCTCCTCCCAGATGCCGCGCAGGTGGCTCAGCGCCTGGGTCAGGCAGGCCACCGACTCGTCGGCCAGGACCTCGCTGTGCAGGGAGGGAAGCAGGGGGGGGGACGTCAGCTCGGACTCCCCCGGCCCGGTCCTCGCCCCCCCGCCCCTCCCCCGCGGCCCGCCTCACACCTGCGTCTCATCTTGGCCGGCCAGGCGGCTCCTCGCCCGCTGCCTCTCAGTCCCGACCGTTTCTGCTTCGCGATTCAAACCCCCGCCGCGCCGCGATTGGCTCCGTCCGAGGACCCGCCCACAAGAGCTCTTCCGCAGCCAACCTGGGGGCGGCGGCCGCTGGAGGCGGGGCCAGGAAGGCCAGCTTCACCAGATGGGCGCCCGCGGGCCCCTCTCGGTCCCCAAAGGCCGAGGACGCGTCGCTGCAGGGAGGGGCGTTGCTGGCCTGGAACGGGAGCGGCACGGAGCTGCCCCGCCCACGGAAACCCCGGGCCCCCGCCCTGCTGTAGCTGTTCAGGCCGGCCAGGCTTCGCCGAATTGGGGCAACGTCGCCCGTTGTTGGCGCTAGGCTAGAAACCCGCCGTGGCCGCCTTCTAGTGCCGCCTTGGGCGACCTGAAAGCCCTTGCAAGAAAGCTCGGTCCCGAACCAGACCCACGCCTGAAGAGGGGAAACGGTAGTGAAAGGGGTCCGTGACCTTCCTTTGCTCCACCACGCCGCCTGGAGCTACGGTAAAGGGGGGGCGGGAGCGCTTTTTGTTTGAATATTTTTTAATGTTTTTGGTATTTACAATAATTCCATCTTTCGTTCATACATTGTGTTGACTTATATACATATAAGTCATATATAAGTCATATATGTACATATATTTAGTACTAACAATTGTAGTTAATACTTTTCTTACCGATATAACCATACTCACATTTTCTTTATAAGTCATTATTTCTTAAATCTATTATCTTATTCGTCTATATATTCATCTACTCAGCTTTTACTTTTTTTATTTTCTGACCATTGATAAAGTAAATCCAATACCAAGTAATATTCAGTTTCTTCTTTTAGTTTAATTGCCAGTGTTAATCTATTTATCTCTGCACATTCAAATATTTTCTCTATCACTTTTCCCTCTGCCGGTATTTTATCGCTTTTCCAGTTCTTAGCAAATACAATCCTAGCTGCTGTTAACACATAAATAGTCAAGTATACTTTTTCTTTGCTGTAACCTTCCTAATAAAAACATTTCAGGTTTAAAATCTATGTGTTGCTTTATCATTTTTTCCAACCATGTGTGGATTTTTGTCCAATATCTTTTTGCTTCTGTACATGACCACCACATATGGTAATATGACCCAAGTGTCTGGTGACACTTCCAGCATGTGGCTGATTTATCTTTAAATATCTTTGCCAATTTTGCTGGTGCAAAATGCCATCTGTAAAACATCTTATACAAATTTTCTTTATATGCTGTCGATATTGTTAACTTATAATTTCTTTCCCATAGTTTCTGCCACCAATTAATTCTATCCTCAAATTTTTTTGCCCATGCTATCGTCATTTCCTTTAATTGTTCGTCTAGTTTTATACCAAGTAAATAACAGTTCTTTTTTTTAATCAGCTTGTCTTCCATTCCTGTTAATATTTTATTCAGTTCTGTCAACTCCTTATGGATAGCTTTAATATCTTCTTCATATTTTGATTGTATTTGCATGTATGAGTACCAATACATATCAATCCCTTGTTCATTCAATTATTATTTAATTTTGAGCTCATCCTTTTCATTCAATATATCCTTGTATCCGGTGATGGGGTTCAATTTTTTTTTACTACCCGTTCTGTGGGCCTGGCTTGGTGGGCGTGGCAGGGGAAGGATAGTGTAAAATCTCCAGTCAGAGGTGGTATTTGACGGTTCTCTGAACTACTCAAAATTTCTACTACCGGTTCTCCAGAATTGGTTACACAACCAGCTGAATACCACCTCTGCTTGTATCTAACAATAGTTCCCATTTTTCCAGTATTTGGGTGTCTCAGAGCTTCTATTGTTGATAATGAGACTGGAAATTTTAAGTAATATTCTCTATTTTCCCATACTAACAATAAAGCATTTCCTGCCATGTTTCTTACTTTTCCCATACCATAGAAATGCATACTAACCCAGTTACAAATCATCCCTATGGTGTCAGCACCCTTGTATTTCTTAAAATTATCCATTCTTTCATCCAGAGTGGTACTGTGGCTTGATAGTATATTTCCCAATTAGATAACCCAAACCCTCCTCTCATTCTTGCATCCTGTACATTTTTAAATTCTTGTTTTCTTCCCTTGCCATATATATTTCAATACTATAATTTTGTTGATATCTTCAAAATATTTTTATCCAGTTTTATTGGAATAGTTTGGAACAAGTACAACACTTTTGGTAATTATATTCATCTTAATCATTGCAATTCTTCCTATTAATGATAATTGCATATTCCCCCATTTTTCCACGTCTTAATTTGTTCCTAATGGTTCTTCTAATATAAAAACCAAGTCTGCAAATACCTGTAGTTTATATTCCTCCTTTTTTATTTCCATCCCTCTTATTTCCTTATCTTTCCTGATATTTCAGTTTAACACTTCTAATGTTAATATAAATAGTAATGGCCACAAGGGGTACCCTTGCCTTGTTCCCTTCTTAATGTTATTTTTTTCAGTCAATTCTCCATTTACCATCACTTTTCATATTGTTTACAGTATATTGTCTTAATCATTTTAATAAATCTTTTCCCCAAAATCCATTTCTTCCATTTATGCCAACACAAACTGCCAGTTCACATTATTGAATGCTTCTGGGCATCTGGAAATATCAATGCCATCTGTTTCTCTGGATGTGCTTCATAGTATTCCGGAGTATTCAAAATTATTTTCATTTTGTCTTTTATTTGTCTCTTGGGTAGAAACCCATTTTGGTCTGAGTGTATAAATTGGTTTAAAAATCTCTGTAGTCTTTTTGCTGTTATTGAGGCAAATATTTTGTAATCTGAGTTCAACAATGATATTGGTCTATAATTTTTAATCTGTTGTAAATCTGTATCATCTTTCGTTATAAGAGTGGTGTAAGCTTTCATCCACGAGTTTGGTATTTTTGCCTCTATCACTACTCCATTTTCCACTTCTAATAATGGATTAATAACTCAGATTAACTCAAAGAATCCTGCAGGGTTTTATACATTTCTGCTGGTAATCCATTCAGTTCTGGTGCTTTCCCATTGGTTTGTTTTTAATTGCTTCTGTTAATGCTTTTGCTGTATCCCATACACTTTGTAGTGAGGTTTCTTCTTTTCTGTTTTCATCAAAAAAAGGTCCAGTTCTTTTTTCATATATTTAATATACTCCTTTTCTTTCAATATTAAATTGTTCATTGTCCATCTTGACCTCTTTTTTGTCCCTTCCATATAACTTTAATCGGATTATGTTCAACCCGTGTGCTTGTTTCGATACTTATTTCTTGTATGTTAGAAATTAACTCTGTTGATATGCACATTATGTCAGTCCTGGACCAGAATAAATGCCTATTCAAATAGAATGTATATTGTTTATTTTTAGGATGTATTTTTTCCTATGCATTTTGAATTGCTAACTCTTCTGTCATCTTGAAGAAGGATTTTGGTAATGTTGTTTTTTGATGTGCACCTCTTGTAAACAAATTATATCTGATTTAAGTTTCTCTAATTTATTGAGAATCCTTTTTCTTTTTATTGCCGAGTCCACTCAGTTTATATTAATTGACATCAACTTTATTTCCTCTTCCATGTTTTATTTATAAGAAGATTTTGCTGCTCATCTCCCTTGCTTCCTTCGATTTTACTCCTTCTCTTATCACACTTCTTGTTCTCTTTCCTCTCTTTGTCTTCTATCCCTTTCTCTTGCTGCTTCCTCTCTTTGTTTAAATTACTTCTATTTCCCCCACTCTTTCTCCCTCTTGGTCTCTGAATTAGTGATCATAAAATTGCTCTGCTTTTTCTGTTGAATCTAGCTTGTGTCTCTGCTCATGCCATGTCATCATTATTCCCTCTGGTATCAGCCATGTGAAATTAATCCCTCTTTTAATTATTTTTTTTGTCAAAAATTGATATCTCCTTAAATCTCTAAAGCTCCTTGGTATTTGTTTCAGAACTGTTATCACCTTCCCTCTATATTTCAATGTGTCATTTCTTGCTTTCTGTAGTATTTCTGTTCTTATGGCTTTCTTTGTGAATCTAACATGTATGGGTGAAACTTGAAAAATTAGAATATTGTGCAAAAGTTCATTTATTTCAGTAATGCAACTTAAAAAGTGAAACTAACATATAACATAGACTCATTACATGTAAAGCAAGATAGTTCAAGCCATGATTTGTCATAACTGAGATGATTATGGCTTACAGCTCATGAAAACCCCAAATCCACAATCTCAGAAAATTAGTAATATTGTGAAAAGATTCAATATTCTGGGCTCAAAGTGTTCCACTCTAATCAGCTAATTAAGCCATAATACCTGCAAAGGATTCCTGAGCTTTTAAATGGTCTCTCAGTCTGGTTCAGTAGGAAGCACAATCATGGGAAAGACTTCTGACCTGACAGTTGTGCAGAAAACCATGATTGACACCCTCCATAAGGAGGGAAAGCCTCAAAAGGTAATGGCAAAAGAAGTTGGATGTTCCCAAAGTGCTGTATCAAAGCACATTAATAGAAAGTTATGTGGAAGGGAAAAGTGTGGAAGAAAAAGGTGCACAAGCAGCAGGGATGACCGCAGCCCGGAGAAGATTGTCAGGGAAAGGCCATTCAAAAGTGTTGGGGACTTTCACAAGGAGTGGACTGAGGCTGGAGTCAGTGCATCAAGAGCCGCCACACGCAGATGGATCCTGGACATGGGCTTCAAATGTCATATTCCTCTTGTCAAGCCGCTCCTAAACAACAAACGTCAGAAGCATCTTACCTGGGCTAAAGAAACACAGAACTGGTCTGTTGCTCAGTGGTCCAAAGTCCTCTTTTCTGATGAGAGCAACTTTTGCATCTCATTTGGAAACCAAGGACTCAGAGTCTGGAGGAAGAATGGAGAGGCACACACTGCAAGATGCTTGAAGTCCAGTGTGAAGTTTCCACAGTCTGTGTTGATTTGGGGAGCCATGTCATCTGCTGGTGTTGGTCCACTGTGCTTCATTAAGTCCAGGGTCAACGCAGCCGTCTACCAGGAAATTTTGGAGCACTTCATGCTTTCTTCCGCGGATGAGCTTGCTGATTTCATTTTCCAGCAGGACTTGGCACCTGCCCACACTGCCAAAAACCTGGTTCAGTGACCATGGGATAACTGTGCTTGATTGGCCAGCAAACTCGCCTGACCTGAATCCCATGGATAATCTGTGGGGCATTGCCAAGAGAAAGATGAGAGACATGAGACCGAACAATGCAGAAGAGCTGCAGGCCGCTATTGAAGCATCCTGGTCTTCCATAACACCTCAGCAGTGCCACAGGCTGAATAGCTTCCATGCCACGCCGCATTGAGGCAGTCATTGTTACAAAAGGGGCCCAAACCAAGTACTGAGTACATATGCACGCTTATACTTTTCAGAGGTCCGATATTGTTCTATGTACAATTCTTGTTTTATCGATTGCATGTAATATTCTAATTTTCTGAGATTGTGGATTTGGGGTTTTCATGAGCTGTAAGCCATAATCATCTCAATTATGACAAATCACGGCTTGAACTATCTTGCTTTGCATGTAATGAGTCTATCTCATATATTAGTTTCACTTTTTAAGTTGCATTACTGAAATAAATGAACTTTTGCATGATATTCTAAGTTTTTGAGTTTCACCTGTACTTCCCTTGGTAACTTGTTTTTCAATGTGTATCTGGTCTGTACTCTAAATATTTCATCTATATCTACCATTAGTTTTTCTTTTGTCACTTCCAAGGCCCCTGCCAACAAGTCTGCCATTATTTCTGCTAGATTTTCTTCCTTTTCTTCCTCAATGTTTTGAAATCTTAAATAATAATCAGCTCTATCCATCTCCAGCAGGATAATTTTTTTCCCCTTACTTTGGTCTGCTCATATCAGCCTATAGTCCATTTCTCTTATTCTTTTTTCTGTTATGTCTGCTCTCTCCTCTAGTTTTCCCATGTGTTCCTCGTTTTTCATCATTAATTGCTGGATGTTCTCTACCTGTCCTTCGATGTTTCCTACCTTCCCTTCTACATTCCCTACTTTGTCTTCCTATCTCCCCATTTGCTCTTGTAAAGCTTGTAATATCGCTTTGATCTCTGTTTGCATCGTAACTGCCCTGTCTTGTCTAACATCCAGAGATCTTTGTCTGGCAGGGCTCAAAGTAGCAGAGGAAGAGACAGAAGATGGGGCAGATGTTGTTTTCTTCATTTTAAGATATTGTATTTATTGTTTCTTTATAGCTTCTTTGTCTTGTAATAATCCAATCAAATTAGCAAACCCAAAACAATTTGTAATCTATTGCAAGCTCTTCTCCCAAGTTCCTTTCTTCAGGTTTTTCTATACCTTAATCTAATTCATGTATATTCCAAAGAGAAGAAGATATGTCAATAGCAGCAAAAATGATAGAACTATGTTGTATCCATAAAAAAAACACACACACACACACACACAATTATGGAAAAGTGTTGTAAAAATAAGTATGTAAAGAAATAGAGACTTAAAAATCCCTTTACAGAATTAAAAATGTAAAAACTTAAAAATTGAATAAAAAAGACAAAAGGAAAAAAGGAAAAAGAAAAAATATAAAACAGTATATGATAATAAAAAAAAATAGAATATTATGAGGAAGATAAAAATCAGTAAAAATCAGTTATCCAATTATAATCCACTTACAATTAGATAACCAGCTTTCAGCATCCAACCACCAGTTATTTTCCAGCAATAATTCCACAATGCAGTCTTGCAATTATCCTTCAGTGAAGATAGACAGAACAGTCCAGGAGAAAGGGATTTAATATTCCATTTCTTAGTGTCTCATTTGTTTCTTTTCCAAGAGTTACACTGTTTTAAATGAAAATTCTCAGTGTTATTCAACAATGGATCAGTTATCACTCTGTCAAGGTCATAGTCTGTTATTTTCTCCCTATCTTATATTCCTTTCACCTTTAGATGGCACTGTTGCACTGGTTTCTATTTCTTGTTATTTAAAGTCCTTCAGATTTTATATTAAAATACAATTTAAGGTTTTAAAGTCAGGAATAAACAGCAAAGAAAAAAAAGGAAAAATCCAAACCTCATTTCTCATTTCCCCTTGGTTTAGTCCAGTAGATTTTACAAGTCCAGTCCCATTTTAAATTGTCTTTCCATTCTTTTAATGGCTTCCTTTTTCTATTGCGCCAGAAATTGCTTTCCTCGCTGCTTGCTTCCAGGGGTGGGGTACCCTAACCCATCACCTCCTTTGTTTTTGGCTTTTTCTCCACCTTTTCTTTCCAGGGGGCTCTTCCTTTAATAGTTTTTAAAAAGTTTCTCACCCAATTTGATTACACTTTCCATTTCTTGTTTCTGTCGGCAGCTGCCCCAGCCTTGTAGCTGTTCATAATGACCTCTTTCCTTCCCAGTTGGCTAGAGAGGCTATTTCTGGATCAACCAGGGATATTGCGGTGTCCCTGGAATATACTGAGTGTCCCCTCTTTGTTAATTGCTCTTCCAAGATGATTTAGATCCAGTTTAGTTGTTGGGATTTATAAGGGTCCCCTGAGAGCACCAAGGAAGTCTGCCGCATCAGCTCTGCCCTCCGCTGGGTGGGAGAGCTTTTAACCAGGATCTGAGGCCATTGAAGGCACCCATGTGAAAAACAGCATCCTATCCCTGAAGATGAGTGGGTCTTTGGCCCTTCTGCCGGGTGACTCCTCCCTCGCCATTTCCTTTTTAGAGGCTGTGGACTCTCTTTGTAATCTTTTCTGTCCTTTCCTTCACAGTTACCCTCCCCCCCTCCAATTTCCATCCAGTTTTGTTTGGCACAGTTTCTGCTAGAAGAGAAAGAATTGGGCATGCTTCTGATTTGGGATTTGGGGAAGGTAGAGAATGAGAGCAAGCAGGCCCAAGACATCAAGGAAATAGCACAAAAGGCAATTGACCAGTAGCAGTTACATGAATTAATCTTTTATTTTGTTTTATTCCTGTGGTTTCCTGTAAGATGTTTATGTGCATTATACATGGACCCATTTATTGCAGAAGTTTCCAGATAGCTAAAGGCTGAAAATGGGGAAGGGGGGGGGGGAGAACAGGACACTGGACCACATGGGTTTTGTTTTTAGTCTATGGAGGATTTTTCTTCATTTTTCCTGGGTGAGCAGGAAAGAACTGTCTGAAATTCTGGGCTTTCTTCCTTTCACTAAAGATTCTAATTTTCTTTCACTGCTGCACACTTCTCTGCCTTGCTAGACACTTCCTCTCCCAAGGAAAGCTCCTGTTTCTAAAGAAGCACTTTTGGACTAATAAACTCCAACAGAGAAATCCCAGCAGCTCCCACCTAATGGAAGACCAGAAGGGGAAAGGTGCTCTATGCTCTTCTTATTCCTGGGAGGGTAAGTGACGGTGATTAGCTGGTGGAAATACAGTCTCTCCCTGGCGGGGCAGAAGAACCAAGGTATTTTCAAGCATCCCTTTGCCTCCAATTTGCTTTGGATGCGGTCACATCCTCATCTCCATGGTGGATTCCAGCAGGCGAGCACTGTTGGTGATGGCCGTCGTCAGGATTATGAATCGGAGCCCTGGTGGAGAGACAAAGGTGACCCTGCAGAGAATAAAAGACTTCCCTGCCCTGAGACCCCATCTCAAACCCCTTGTAAGCCTAGCCTATCTATCCCATGGGACTGTGAGAAGAACTGGAAGGAGGGAGGGGACACCTGCTTGACTTCTTGAAAGAAGAGCAAGACAAAAATCCCAAAGACTCCAAACTCCAAAAGAAGCCCAATGGGAAGCTACTGCAACTGGCTTATCTGTGTAACTGGACACTGAGGAGAAACCGGTTACAAAAAGCTTACTTTTTCTCTTGATTTGTTCAAGCTTACTTTTAAAATGGCTAAAAGCAGGGCCCTCACTTCAAACTAACCTACATCACCACCCAGTTTATGTGCAGGAGCTCAGAATGTAACACGATGCAGGTACACCACTCATTTCCCCAGTTTGTGTGCATCTCATACCTCTTTCTCTGCCAAGGAAGCGGAGAGCAGCAACCTCAGAGAAGGTGCAGCCTCCTAAGAAGACTGCCAGGATGACTTGCTGGGAGGCTGGAGGTCGAGGCTCTTCTGCAGCTGCAAGGAAAATGTACCTAAATCCATGCCTCCAGATCAGTTGGAAGATGCCTATGGAGGCATCCGATTGATCAATATCTCTTCCATATTCTCCTCAGATTTGGATCTGCTCAGAGCAGAGTCCTAACAATGATTCCTTCATATCAGCATCTCCCAGAGACAGAATGGGAATCGGGAGGTCCCAAGGACCCTGGCAGCTCTCTTAACCTCCCCAATTCTCTTGCTGATATTGCCTTTTAGATAGTTTAGCAAGACTGAGTCACCACAATTCTTGCAAGACACATGCCAATACTTTTACTGACAATAAAATGTGCACCACGACCACTGAAGGGAACAGGCAGCTTGCCCCTTTCTGTCCAGAAGGGTGAAATTGCTGGATAGAGACCCGGCTGTGGGAGCAGGACCCACAGAACATCTTTAAGCTAGAAGAACAGTGGGCCTAACCAGCCATTTACCTGTGGCAAACTCATGGCCCCCGAGCAATCTCGCCACCTCTTCCAGGCCCAGCCAGCCCCTCCGCTCCAGCACCTAAGAGTAGAATCAAGACAGAGCTGCCGAGGGAGAAAAAAGGAGCCCTCCCCAAACACCCCTATTAGTCCCAGCAGTTCAAAGGCTCTTAGCACCTGTTCCATTATCTTGCAACTGAGGGGCACATAGGCGCCACTGAACACGTAGGCCATGTCCCGGGGAACTTTCAGGTCGTATTCTCCATTCCCACGTGGGATCTGCATGGGAATAGGTGGTCAAAATTGGAGGCTTCTTCCCTCTCTGCCTTAACTGAATCATCAACTCACCAGACCCAGCTTCTTGCTTATAGCTCGGAAATTGTTCTTCCTGGCCAGTGAACTGAAGGCATCCGAGAGCTTCTCTGGAGGGGAGGGGGGAAAGAGGGGGGAGGGTTCTTGAAGACTGAAAATATCCATCTCTTCATCCCTTTCCAGAAGGAGCCAGGGCACAATGGAATCCCAAAGTCCCTTACCTGCTGCTTTATCTGTCACCAGCTTGCTGACTTTGTTTTCCATAGCTGCCAGAGTCTCACCAGACACTTGCTCTGTCAAGAGCCCCAAGTGCTTCAGATTATGGAAGGTCAGCAGGTGCTCTGGTCCATAACTCTGCCAACGGGCAGGGATGGGCATCACAGCAGAACAAGAGACAGGTGCAGAACACAGTGAAAGTGAAGGCCTTGGGGAGGGGGGCAGAGCTACACCTCCAGAAAACTGACTCAGGACCTCTCTGCTACCCAGGGGAGGGAGGAAGGCCACACGTCCAGCCTCACCTGCAGGTACTGGGTTTTCAGGGAGCGGTAGTCCTTGGGAGAAAGTCCTGGAGAAGCAGGCAGAAGATGTGGGGTCAAGGCACACAACAGGGCCTACCTGACTCAGCCCACCCTTCCGAGCCAGAACCCACCATTCTCCGTTATCGACAACAGGCACAATATTCTCAAACTCTCAATTGGGGTGACCTGTTTCCAGAAGAGGGCAGGAGAAACCAGTCAATAGATAGCCTTTCCCAGGCTTGGGCCACTTCCTCATTCCCCTCCTCTCACCTGCCGGTCAATGTGCTCTTCAACGAAGCTGATGCTCTCCCGGATATCAAACCCTTCCAGAAGAGCTGCCGAGCAAACAGAGTGATAGCAAAGCCAGGCCCAGCCTCTCTCTCACCTTTGTTTGCCAAAGACTCCTGCATGGCCTCTGCCTCTTAGCACCTCCCCTCCTCATGAGGCTCCTCCAGCTATCATAAAGGAAACATCCAATGCCCACAGACCAAACCCTCAAGCTGAGAATCTTTCAGAATCAGGCTGGCGCCCAAGGCTGGCAGGAGGGAGACTTTCCCCGCTTTCATATGGAGACTCCCAAGAACAATGCATACTGATTCCAATCTTGCTTTAGGGTAGGATTGCGGTGAGCCAAGGAAATGTAAAGGCATTTTTAAAAGTCTTCAACTAAACCTTAGATACCAAAACTGTTCAATACAGTTCTTCATGCATTCCTCTTCTTGCAGCCATGCTTACCCCATTTCATATCCTGCCTGTCTTCTCTCCTCTTCCTTCATGCATTTCTTTTGCATCAGGATCTGAAATCATCTCCTCTGCAAGATCAGACCACCTCTTTGCCCACCCACTCAAGTTCCTTTGATGTTTCTCCAGATACTCCCAGCAACAAGGAAATCAATGTCCTTTTCTGCCCTTCCAGCCGCTTATTCCATACAATGGACTACTTCCAATCCACCACATCCAATCCACTTCCATTATGCAGCATTTGCAGATCTTAAGGTTTCTGCATCCTTTCCCCCTCATCTGCAAACATTCCTCCAAAGTGCAAAGGTTCACCTCCTTGAGCTGGTCTTTACCATATATGTATCTTGCATCTACTCATTCTATTTTCCCTTTCAAACACAACTACCTTGATCTTGAGTACATTTTCATTTCCATGCTTGTTACATCACTATGCATGAACCCATTTTTCAATTAGCAACCAGAACTTACTGCATGCAAAAGGACATGAATGTTCATGTTCACAACCAGCAAATTCTGCTGTTGCCAAGATACTTTTTTATACATTTATCCATAAATACCTTAAAAGACCCAATTTGTTTGTTAAAAGACTGTTGTTTCCTGCCCACTTGCTAACCTTCCCATTGGTTCTAATGGTTTTTTAGAAAATTTTTTTCCATCATCTGATACTTTCCCACATTCAGTAACCAACTCCAGTCCCATAATCAAATTCAGCTAGCTCACTTGTACATTCCTTCTTACCATGTTCTGTCTTCAACAGGTCCTGGAAATCTTGTCTAGTTTTTTTCTTCATGATGGACTCACAGGCCCCAATATCTGCACACATACGGAAGATGGTCAAACCAGGAGGGGAAAATATTTTTCTGGAACACACCTAAAGCTACCAGTGAATCCTTCAGCATTGAGTCTTAACAACTAAAGACAGCTTGAAGCCCTCCTGCTGGGGCCAGGCCAGAGACAGGTTTTACAGAATGGTTGAAAAGGCTCCGCTGCCCACATCTGGCTGGGACGGGGCAGTGGGCCATACAAAAAAGAGTCCAGGGAGGTTTTGTTCCTATGATTACTGTGCCTGGGACACTGACTGAGAAGACTTACGGAGACTCAGCAAGCGATGTTCTTGTTTCAGGCCCTTCAGTTCTTGGGAGACAAAGTTCTTCATCTGCTTAATATCCATTCCCCGTCGTCGCTGGAAGAGAGACATTTCCTACAGGCTGGGCCAGCCACATATCCATCCCTTGTGGCCATTATTGCCCCATTCTAGCCTACACACATCATACTGGGCCTGCAGGTTCCGTGCCTTCTGACTCAGGAGACCAAACACGTTGGAGAAGTGCTCATTGCGGATTTCGCTGAACACCTGTAGAGAGATGCAGGCCAGACCACAGTAATCCAGAGAAGCCCCTTGCCACTCTCCCAACCATCAGGTTTCTGCTCTCAGAAACTCCTGAACTTCTGTCCAAGAGCAGAGAGAGTTTACCTTGTCTTGGGAGTTCAGCAGGACTTTAATGCTTCTGTCAGAGGAGGTAACATCTGGACCAAAGTCCACACTTCCTGCAGAATGTGAGTTGCTAAGTCACTTGCCCCATGGCACTCAGCTTACCAGGGTCTTCTCATTAGTTGCCCAGTAATTATTCTGGATGATGGCAATCTCTGGACACCTCCAATCCAGCCTTCAGAAACTGGAATATGCCAATGCCAGAAGCTCCAGGCTGGGGAAGAACTCACCACATTTTATGCGGAAGGTATCATCCACCAGGCCTTCATAGATCACCTGAGAGCAAAGGGCTGTAACGTAATCCACATCTAAAAAGAGATAAACATGACGCCTTTCTTGTAATAAGAGTCCTAGGCCCGGCTCAGAAGCCAAAAGCAGTGTCTATGGGCAGAGTAGAAGAATAGTGATCTGAAACTGAAGAACAGCTTCCACTTGGTACTGATACAGGGAGTTCCCAGGGTCAAGCAGACCATTTTGCCACTTCTAGCTACCAATTTTGAGCTCATTCATAATGTTTGCTCAAACTAAGACACAACAGCTGCTTCTCTCTGAAATTCCTATGGCACTGGAGTGCCTCACAATTTTGGCAATTGCTTGGGTCTCTTGCAACTTCCAGAACATGTGAAGCCAAGAAATAAAAACTGTGGGAATCACTTTCTGACTTCCAACACCCCCCCCCCAAAAAAAAAAAAGAAAAAAAAACCTTGGGGAAAGCTGCCACACAGCACCTGCACTCAAAGAAGGCTAAGCAGGAGTTCCCACTGGAACCAAGGAAGGTTTCTAGGCCCGATACCATCTCTCTTCCCTTTCCCCCAGACCCACCTCTGTCTATAAGGAAGACATGGCTAATCTCTGGCTTCCGATCCATGTTGTCAACCTCGCTCTCTTCTGCAATGTTACGCCAAAGCTCATGGACCATCTAGGAGAAATTAACCCGTTGCACTTTATAGGACCCCTCAGGTCCTTGCAAGGATCTTCCTTGCAAGATCCTTTCCTAATGACAGGCACCTGCTTCGTCATGACAAAAGAGAGCCAACATCTTACCAACACAGAGCAAAGCTTTCAGGAACTTCCGGCTGTACTTCCAGTGCTATCGGAAGCAAGGACTGTGAGCTCTGTGGCCCCGCTCCAAGCTCTCCCTGTCAGAGGGCTCCATAAGGTGCCATAGCCACTCTGGAGGGGTGGTGAAATAAAGGGGGTTGCTGTGCAGGTCAAGGAGAACCCATCTCTCCTCCCTGACTTGGAAATTCCCCCCCTCCCCATCTGAAGTTTAGCAGCAGCAGAATGACTGCCATGAAGCCAGGAGCAGTCTGAACACCTAAGACAGTGCAGAAGCGAAGAGACAGTGAATGGTGTGTGAACTGGGTGAGAGAATACTTTTTGTTGAAATCTGACCCCAAGGAATTTAAGGGGAATATATATCCAGAACTATTTATCAAAGTGGCCAACAGGCACCTTGGAAAAATATCAGAGAATTTAAGAAGAGAAATTAAAAAAATATCTACAGAAAATTGAACTCTCAAAGTAAAAAGACATGGTATTGAGAAGGCATTTTAAAATGCTGGAATAATGGACCTAAAATCTTTTTTATAAATAATGTCTACTTATTTATAATAAAATAAAATATAAAATATAGAATAATTAAAATCGGACTTGCTAGCAGAGAGGTTGAAATAGGCTGAAGAAAGAGTGCCATCTGCTGATGAGAGGGCAACTGTGCAAGTCTGGGAATAACCATCTGAAGGACTGAAAATACTCATTGGATTACATGCATCTACTAAGACCACTAGAAACTTGAATAAGAAGCAAAAATTTCAGTTAAAAGACCTTTGAATGTTATTCAATGTTCAAAAGTGACTTGAAGAGGTATGAAAAACACCCAGATGTATTTAAAATTGATTTGATTGATTAGTGATTAAACATTAAAAATTGTGATCTAGTAAGCTCTGTTTTGAATCAATGAATCCTGGACAGCTAGCCAAAAAGGAGAAATATTAAACCAAATAAGTCACAATGCAAGGCAGAAAGGAGCAGAGTTTTAAATGGAATGGAGATATAGTTTCAAAGCATTAAGAACCTTTACAGGAACAACATAAGGTGATGGTGAAAATATTTGATCATATAGACCAAAAACTGGACAATATTATACAAGGGACAAGGAGCAAAGATCAGAACAATGAGCAAAGAAAGGAGCCATCAGAAGGAATGGAGAGGAAAGCAGAACTGTGAAAACAAAAAGAAGACAACAAAGAGAAGCTACTACAATTAATAATGATTAAGGAATTAAAACAGGAGGGAAATATTTTAAAGGATTTAAAAAGGAAATTGGAGAAACAAGAAGCTATTTGGGGGAAAGAGATAGAGACTAGAACAGATAGCTTTAAAATTAGATAGTGGGTAAGGGTAGAGAAGAGAGGAAAGTTAGATTGCAGAATCAAAATATAGAGCTAGATGAAGTAAAAGATTTAAAAGAAGAATATGGGAGGCAAGTCAAAACAATTAAAATACATCTATTCATGTTCTTAGCAATCATCCAATCCATGTCTCGACTGTTAATACACATATTTACATTAAAATATATTCTTTCATTATCTAATCACCCATTCTTTAATTTTAGCATTTTACTCCTAATCATATTTTATGCATATTTAATATCATCATTTAATCTTTAATTTTCCAATTAATGTTTAATTTTTATTCATAATAAGAATAAAAGTTCTGATGCGGACAAGAGATGTTGGATAAAAAAAACAAAAGAGTAAAAGTCTTCCATGAATATATTACTAAACATAGGTGAATAAATATTAGATTTATTTATGCTGGATAGCTATGTTGTATATGGTGTGATAGACATTAGGATAACATTTTAGAGTGAAATATGGGAATTATGAATAAAAATTAAACATTAATTGGAAAATTAAAGATTAAATGATGATATTAAATATGCATAAAATATGATTAGGAGTAAAATGCTAAAATTAAAGAATGGGTGATTAGATAATGAAAGAATATATTTTAATGTAAATATGTGTATTAACAGTCGAGACATGGATTGGATGATTGCTAAGAACATGAATAGATGTATTTTAATTGTTTAAATGATTGTGATTGGTACTAGAAGCATACATTGAGACATTGGTTAATGAAAGAAGGATAAAATTTTAACACAAATAGAAGACATAAATAAGGAAAATATGATCAAAAAGACATGTCTTTGAATATGACAATGATATGGGGAAAGAATTAAAATTAAAAGAGATAGAAATAAGAGGGGAACAATAGAAAATAATGAAAATGAAATGTGATTGGGAGCAATAATATGCTTATTTGTATTAAAATACAGGTATCACACCATTCACATATTGATATGTATAAAGAATATAAAATAAAAAACTTGACAAAAAAAGAGCAAAGCTTTCAGAAAGGTTTTAGGTAGCTTGGAAGGAAGAGCGCCTTTTACATAAACGGCTGCATTTAGTTGAAATGTGTTCTTGGGCCACCCTTTCACCCTGCTATGGCTCAGCCAACAACAGCCTCCATGGAGCCATTTCTTTCTCTGGGGCACATGCTCTCCAAGCAACTCTACCCACCTGGGCTGACCTGGCCTCACCTTGGCACACCGCCCAATTCCATAAGTCTCAGTGAATGGGCCGAAGAGAGAGTTCATCAGTTGTAAACTCTGGGCCACTGTGTTGATCCACCGCTGGTCCACTTCCTGCAAGAGTAAATGGAGTGTTGGAACCTTGGAACCAGGAGGGAATAGTTGACTCTTGGAAACCCAAAACTCCACTAGCACTCAAAACAGAAATCATATTAACAGTATCAGTTAAGCATCATGACCTGCAATATGACCCAATCATTGTATCACTGATATATGCAAATACTGAAATGTCATTACTAATTGGCAGTTAATAATTAAATGTGGCTTTTATTACAAATATTTCTTTATACAAATATGTAATGCTTATAATCTTATGTGAATATGTAATACTTTTCTTTAGAATATGTAAAAAAGTGATTTTTTAAAAGATCATGTTCAAGTCCTAAAGGTTGTATGTAAGAGCCATAATGGCGCAGGTGGTTAGAATGCAGTATTGCAGGCTACTTCTGCTGACAGCTGGCAATTTGGCAGATCGAATTTCACCAGCTCAAGGTTGACTCAGCCTTCCATCCTTCTGAGGTTGGTAAAATGAGGACCCAGATTGTTGGGGGCAAGATGCTTGACTCTTAAAGAGGGCTGTAAAAGCACTGTGAAGCAGTATATAAATCTAAGTACTATTGCTATTTGTGTGCATGTACATGGATATAGTACGTATGCCTTTACATCAGTGTTAATTGCAACTCCTGGGACAAGTGTTTGTAATTTTCTTCTTCTGATTTGTCCTTGCTTCCTTCTTCCTGGACTGAGAGTAACTGGTCCAGAGTTCCCTCGCTGGCTTTGCACATAAGGTGGAATTAGAACTCAAGTCTGCCAGTTTGTAGCCTGGTGCTTTAATCACTACACCAAACTGCCTCTCAAGGATTTACAAGGCGCGACCAAAATGCAACCTCCAAGACTAGTGATGCTGGTGAGACAGCAGGCAACCATCAAGACACTCATCACAGCCAGCATAAATGACCCTACTAACCAGAAAATAATCTCGGAAGAACTCGGGCAGCTCCATGCTGATGATGTCATTATCCAGAGGGAGGAGGGAGAAGGACCACTCATCCCAGGTCACATCTAGAGGGTCAGAGATAATGTTTGGCTGCCTATTCTCTTATCTACCTTTCACAACCTGAGTGAATAGCCAGAGGTTTAAGTCTAGAGGAAAGGAGACCAGCAAATCATTTACCTCCCATCTATTTCCATGCCCCTTTCCCCAGACACTTGGGTTGAATAGAGGCATCCAGCTGTGTTTGCACTGCACCCAGTTCTCGAGACTTACCACCATAGATCCCTTCCTCCTCCAACACCAGCTCACATGTGTAGAACTGCAGGAGAAGAGAGCCAACTTCAGGTAACCATGAAAGTGCCATACTTGGAAGCCTCAAGGACCTTAAGGGCTTCATAATCTTTCCTGGCTGAGGGCCTTCTATGGCACAAACCTCATTTAGCAGCTGAGGCTCAATAATCCAGGGAAGGGTGGTATGGGGTGCCACCTTCAAGACACAGCATTTCTAACCAGTACAACACAAGGCCTTCACCTGAAGATTGTTCCTGGAATCTCATGGTTTTTTTTTTAATTTGGGGCTTTAATAGTGCAGGTTTAAGGCAGAGGTGGGGAACTGTCTGGCCTCTTTATGACTTGTAGACTTCAGCTCCCAGAATTCCTGAACCAGCATGGGTGTTAAAGTTCACAAGTCATAAAAGGGCTATAGTTCCCCAACCCTGTTTTAAGGAAACATAGAAAGGGAAACCTATCCCACCTTTCCTGGGCATCACAACAGCTTCTGAAACACACACACACATGCCACCAAGAAGCCATACTAACAATGTCAGTGGAATCTCAAGTTAAACTGACAAATTGAACTGGGCTGTGTGTGTGGCAGGATAAACCAGCACAGGTTGAAACATCTCTTTCCAGCAATGAATAAAGGTGGAGGAGGAAACTTTTTCCAAGTGGTATAGCGCAATGCCTCTATGTTATTCTTCATCCCTGATAAGTTTCTCCCCAAAAGCTGATGCTCTAATTCAAAGTACCCACTCTGTGGGCCAGAAGTTTTGAGGACAGGTAATTGAAACCTACTTCTGCCCCCACCCCTTAGATAATCTGCCCTGGAAAGGAAAAGGGGGATTCTGCCAGGAGACTCACTTAAATGTGAACTGACATGTTGACCAATACCTCTATAAAGTTCAAGCCCATGGTGACCTCCCTCACCCCCGGGCTGGGAAGCCTTTTACCGGTACACCAGGCTAATCCAATGCTTCCGGCTGCCTGCACCCTCCCCCCATGAGCCTCACCTTCTGTGGGCTGAAGATGATCTTGTACTTGCGCACCCGACCTGCTGCTTTGTCAGCATTGATCAATTCTGCAAGAAGCACAGAGTCAGCACTGAGTTCATGGGACCCCTCCACACACACACCCCAGGAGGTGCTCCCTGCCACTCACCTGCCACCAGATGGACACTCGTGAGTCGTGGACGGAGCAGGAAGCATAACCTGGAAGAAAGGGCAGGATGCAGTCAGGCAGGCTCAGGTGGAGTGCCCGTGACTCCCCCCCAGCCCACTCACTGGTCACTGGAGCTGCGCGCTGGTTTCTTCTCCAGCTTGTAGAGCTTGTGCACATCATGCTGCTGCATGGAGAGATTTACGTTGTTGGATGCGGGAGGGAACAAAGGAGGTGCCCCCCCATGAACCAGAATGGGATGTTAAAGCACAGATCCTTGGCCACCCCTCTTTTGCCCCCAACCACCCATCTCAGCCTATTTACAGCCAGCTTTCCTCCTCTGCTGGCCCTCCCACAGCCATTCTCCACAGTCAGTGGGTCTCTGGCTATTCGCTCAGACACCCTTTCCCACCAGCCTTTGGCTGCAAGGGACAATCAGGTGGCCGGCAGATGCAATGATGCTGTGGTGGCAATTGGTGATGGATGACTGCAGGGGATGTGGGGAGGGCAGCATGTGATGCAATATATATTTTTTATGACAGCAGGATTAGCAGCCTTGAGAGCCATTGGGGGAGGACATAGATGGGTGGGTGTTACGAGGGGCCAGGGAGGAAGGGAGGGGCGCCTCTAGGGAGCTTTGCAAAGACAGCTTAGCTTGCAGCTCAGTCAGCTCCAACGAAAGGAGGGAGGAGTGGCAAGGCTGACACAGCTGGTGTTACAGGATGGGGACACAATGAGTGAAAGAAAGATTCCTTTCCTTTTAGAAAAGAAAGCATTTAAGTGCAAACAAATATCTCAGCCAATTATCAGGAATCACTTTTTTGCAAAATGTTTCTAGTTGATCACTAGCCTGATAAATGATAAAAAGCAAATCACTGTTTTGCCTGCCCCCCCAGACAGCGTCAGAAGCGGCTCCAGCCTTTCCCCTCCTCCCTCCTTTGGTTGGAGCTGACTGAGTTGCAAGCTTTGTCTTTGTCTTTGCAAAACTCCCTCGAGGCGTCCCTCCTGCTCCTTGTGACAGATCGGGATGCTTTTGCACAAAATCTCTTTTGTATCAGACGCCGAAGGCCCTGCGATCACCCAATCATCGCTGCCCCTGCAGCATCATTGCTTCTGTCTATCACCCGATCGGCTGGGGGCTATTTGTGGCGGGCAGCCAAAGGCGGGGTCAAAGGGTGCCTGGGCGAATGGGCAGGCACGAAGGGCCAGGGACCCACTGGCCATGGGGAATGGCCGGGGGAAGAAAGCTGGCTGTCAATGGGCCGGAGGCGAAGGAGGCGCGCGTCCCAGGGTGGCAGCCAAAAGGTCCCCAGACCCCTCGCGGACCCACCTTCAGGATGGAGACGTTGGCGATGCGGTCCAGCGGGCTCATCAGGTCGGCCTCCAGGAAGAGGTCCTTCTTGCCGGGCAGCTGCGGAACCGAGAATCGGGTCAGGGCCGCCCGTCGCGACCCAGCCGCGCCCGCGCCCACTCCCACCTGCTCGAGGAGGTAGACCAGCTGGTCCCGGGCCAGACGCTTCAGCAGGCCGAAGTCCGGCAGGTCGGACGGTCCGCGGGAGGCCATGGCGGGGGCGCCCGAGCCCCTCCCGGAAGTGCGCGGTCCGCGGCTCCGGCACTTCCCCCGCGATGCTTCCGGGTTAGCGCGCGACGCCCCTGGCAGCCAGCAGCCGCCACAGGGGCTCCTCCAGCGCCGGGCAGCTCCCGTGGAGGGCGTCGGCCACGCGCGCCGCCCAGGCGAAGTACTCGCGCACGCGCTGCTCGGACCAGCCCTCGGGCGCGCGCCGGTTTAGGTCGCGCAGGTTGTACAGCTTGTCGGCCAGCGCCACCAGTCGCGCCCCGGCGCTCAGACCCGCCGCGCGCTCCACCTGCAGGCGCTTTCGCTCGGCCCGGGGCAGCGCCTTGTTGTCGGTCAACTCCTCCACCAGGCGCCGCACCTCCGGCCCGAAGCGCTGCTCGATCTCCGCGAAGGTGGTGTCCGTATCCTCCACCGTGTCGTGCAGCAGCGCGGCCTGCGGGGCGAGGGAGGCTCAGCGCCCGTCGGTAACCCGCCTCCTCCGCCGCCGCCCGCCCGGCTTACCTGCAGCACCGCCACATCGGCCACGCCGGCTTCCTGCGCCAGGATCTGCGCCACACCTGTGGGGGACAGCAGAGGGGCAGAGTTACCCCCGGCCGCGCCGCCCGCCTCGCGCCGCCCGCCTCGCGCCGCCGCCTCACCGATAGGGTGGTTGATGTAGGGCGTCCGCTCCGGATCCTTGCGCCGCTGCCCCGAGTGCTTGCGGGCCGCGAAGTCAACGGCATCCAGCAGCCGCACCGCCTCGCTCCCGTTCATGGCCGGACGGATTCGATCCCGGCGGAGGGGAGCGGAGCGGAAATCCGGGCGAGCAGGGGCGGAGGTCATCGGGGTCCCCAACGCCTCTGTCGACCGCAGGGGCGCTCAGCCTCGACGTCGTGGGCTGCCGAGAGGCCTTCGGGGGCGCGCAACGGCTTGCCCGCGGCGTCTCCCCGAAGACCGTGGAAGCCCCGGGCAGTTGGGCAGAGCGAAGCGGAGGCCTTTCGCCTCCTTCCAGCCGTAGGCAAAGCCTCGCCGGAAGTGGCGCCTCCCTCACTCTGGGCCGTTTCTGCTCTGGACCGCAGAAGAATGAAGGCCGCCCTCGGAAGAGAGGAGCGGCTCAGGATCGCCTTCGCTCTTTTTATTTCGACTACATCGCGCTTTTGGCAAGTTGTTCTCTCAGCCCACCCGCCTCACACGGTTGTTGTCCGGAAAATGAGCGAAGGGCCACAAGGTTTATTAACTTCTTTTACACTCAGACTCCCTCCAGGAATCTTAAGTCAAAAGGAGTTTTGCGATCACCTCTCCTCTCCTGAACGGCAACCGGTGTATTATCCGTTTCCCTGGTGACGGGATGAGCACTGAAGTTTGCTGTTTCCATTTCTCTGTGTTATTATCCACACTGGTCCTTCATAAACCAAAAGCAAGTTTTCGTAGCCCCCCCCCCCCCAAAAAAAAAAAAAAAAAAAGAGCTGCAGAGTTGCTACCCACACACCTTTCGGGAGCCTGAAGGATTCCAGAAAATTGGCAAAAGGTAGGGAGTTCTAGTTTCAGAAAGGACAAGCGAGCCACAGACGGGTTGCATTGGGAGTATTTCCTCGGCAGAGGCTGCTAGAATAAAGTCAACAACAACAAAAAAATCAGGAATAGTTTGCCAAGGCCAACACAAGTGGCTGACATATCCATACTGACATCAGTAGAACCTCTGCTGAGTTAGGGTTAGGGGGTTAGAGTTAGGGGGTTAGAGTTAGGATGTTAGGGTTAAGGTTAGGGTAAGGGTTAGGGGTTCATCAGGATGCGTTTTATCATGGTGCTATAGAATAATAAACGTCATTTGGACAGAGCTTTCACTTCTCCAGACTCTTAACTGGAACT
>BLBF01000076.1:1849530-1985286 GCA_015471245.1 Laticauda colubrina | reverse complement strand
ACACTTTAACATACACTAACTATGATTCATAGTTATTATTTCACCTACACCAGTTAGGGTAAACAATGTTATCCCTAACATAATCTGTCGACAAGAAGTACATATTAAAAAGCAACATGAACAAATATTGACACAGCCAAACCTAGGGAAAATACTGCATTGACACAATGTAAGAAAAGAGAAGTGGTCTTATATATTAAAGATACTATTCCAATGGAATTGATGTATACAGATGATAGAAGAATTTTAATGGTGGAAATAATAGACAACAGGAAAACACTCCTGAAAGCAATTTACAGTCCAAATGAAAATCAAGAAGAATTCTTTAGAAAACTACATATGAAAATAATTGATTTGGACGATGTTAATATTTGCATGATGGGAGATTTCAATGAAATAGTAAATGATAAACTGGACTATACAACACAGAAAACAACAAAGCAAAATAGAAAGACTCCCTAAATCCTTTTTGAAAATAACAGATGAAATAAATCTAAGAGATGCATGAAGAGAAAGAAATGCTAAAACTAAACAATACACTTTCTATTCAAACAGACACTCATCATGGTCTAGAATAGATATGATATAGATGTCAATGGAATTGATTTCTAATATACAAGAAATTGACATAGAAACAAGTACCTGGGCAGATCATAATCCAATGACAATTAAATGGAAAGGACAAAGAAGAAGATCCAGATGGGCTTTAAATAATACCATACTAAAAGAGAACATCAAGTCCTGCATGAATACACTGATGCCATACTCTCTTACATCAAAGTATGCACTGACAATGTAACAACGGACAAGTGCATCAGAGTCTATGGAAATTGTAAACCCTGGATGACTGCTGAGGTACAGACACTTCTGAGACCCCGGGATTCTGCCTTTAAGGCAAGGGACAGGGATATATAGAGGCCAAGGCAAACCTTAGAAAAGGCATTAAGATGGCAAAACAATACAAATATAAGGTGGAGAAACACCTAGCAGATAACAACCTGAAGCAAGTGTGGCAGACTCTAGCACCTAACCATAAGGGCAACATGAGGAACACAGTCAATGCTGATGCCTCATTGGTAGAGGAATTGAACATTTTCGCCCACTATGAAGTGAAAAGGCCAGACTCCTTTGCCTGCCAGCCTTCTGATTCCCAGCCACTCACCCTATATGAACATTGAGAGCTGCACTGAAAGCTGTGAATCCCAGGAAAGCTGCAGGTCCAGATGTGGTGCTGGGGATAGTGGTAAAGACTTATGCTGATCAATTAGCAGGGGTCCTGACAAGGATCTTTAACCTCTCCTTGCAAACGGCCTATGGTTCCATCATGCTTGAAAACAGCCACTATTGTTCCTGTCCCCAAGAAAACAGCAATTAACTGCCTAAATGACTATAGACCTATTGCATTAACGTCAGTAGTGATGAAATGCTTTGAAAGATTTCTTCTCCAACACTTTAGGACATGCCTTCCACCAGACTTTGAGAAACTTCAGTTTGCCTACAGGGGGAACAGGTCAACAGACAACGCCATAGCTACTGCCTTACAGTCTGTCGCGAGCCATCTGGAGAAACCCAGAAACTGTCGGGATGCTTTTCATTGACTACAACCCAGCCTTTAATACTATCCTGCCAAGTATCCTTATTGAAAAGCTGACTGACTTGGATTTTCCCTCTTCAATCTGTGACTGCATCAAAGACTTTCTGAGGGACTGACCACAAACTGAGGGCTGGGTCTATCACACCCACCTCTCTGAAGCTTAGCACTGGCTCCACACAGGGCTGTGTGCTCAATCCCTACCTGTACTCACTGTGCACACAGGATTGTGTGTCGTCTGACCCATCCACTGTGATCATTAAGTTCACAGATGATACCACTGTACTGGGTCTCATTACAGGTGGAGACGAAACAGTGCACAGTGGGGAGGTTCAAAAATTATTCTCATGGTGCCTAGAAAACATCCTACACCAAAACATCAGCAAAACAAAGGAGATGGTGTTAGACTTCTGGAAGAAGAGAGAGGAACCTGCCCCACTTTACATCGAGGGGGGCTGTGTGGAGAATTTCCTTCTTTAAATTCCTGGGAGTCATCTGGAAAATCAACACAACCCAGGTGGCCAGAAGGACCCAACAGAGATTCCACTTCCTTAGGGTCTTGCAAAAGAATAAAGTGGAACAACAACTGATGACCTCCTTTTACCGGTCCACAATAGAAAGCATCCTCACAGGAGGAGGGCGGAGCTTGCATCACAGCAGTACAGCATGCGATTTTTAAGCTCTAAGATCGCTGCTGATATCTTCATTGCAGTCTGCATCTAAACTGATAGAAAAGATAGAAGAGTATGGGAAAGTAGCAGGTTTGAAAATAAATAAAGATAAAACAAAAATTTTAGCAAAGAACATCTTAGTAAGACAAAAGAAAGAATTGGAGGAAGTTTTGGGGATCCAGGTCACAAACACTTAAGGAGGACAGTTAACTCAGACTTAAACAACAGATTGCGACAGATTTGATAAAATGGGAAAATTTACAATTATCACTGACTGGGAGAATATCTACAATTAAGATGAATGTATTGCCCACAATCTTATACTTATTCCAGACAATTCCAATCAGATTAGGGAAAGAATTTTTTGAAGATTTAAACAAAATAGCGCTAAAATACATTTGGCAGGGGAAGAAAGCGAGAATAAAACTTAAAATTGTTACAAGATGCAAGAATAAGAGGAGGATTTGCTTTGCCCAATTGGGAATTATACTACCAAGCGACAAATTTGATGTGGGTAAAGGAGTGGATAACATTAAGGAATACTAGACTTTTGAATTTAGAAGGTCATGACTTGCTGTTAGAGTGGCATGCCTTCCTCTGGTAAAAGGGAACTAAAACGCAGGGGTATTTTAGAACACATTATATTCAAGAAGCATTGTTTCTAAATTGGGAGAAGATAAAAAAGCAATATTATTTAAAAATTCCACTATGGTTATCTACTATTGAAGCTTTTTCCTGTCCAATAATAGGCTGGTTCTGATTTGATACGTTTGTAGATTGATACCCATTCATTGAATGGACTGATAGTCCTGGAGAAGATCTACCCATGTGGTCGCCCACTTGATAGCACATAATCCAAAAAAATGTCCAGCAGGAGCCATGGGCCTTCTCTCCAGTCTGTGCTACTTTGCTAATTGAGGCAGGACTGGGGCTTCTTTGGGGGTCGAGCAAGGGAACCGGTTTCATGCACTTTGAATGCCAGTCAGTCAGTTCTCCAGATGTGAAGAGCTGCCCGTGCACAACGGCAAGAGACACCAGCAAATCATGGAAAGACCACTGTAGTAGAAGGATAATATAACATTTATTTGGTTCCATGCTAAACGAAATCCCTAGTTTTAAAAGCCCAGGGGATGGGAAGCCACGGTGCTTCTGTGCTGCACCAAGGCGTCTGAGATCAGCTTCATGCTGATGAAGACCTCTTCCCAGCTGGTGGATTTGACTTCCCTCAGAGATTCCTGCACTCGTGGAAAGGCCTACACAAAGAGAGACGACGCCTGGATCAGTCCACCTATGCAGGGGAGAAAGCCTCCCCCAAAGTGAAGACAAGTCATAGTGTTTTTGTAGGATCTGACCATGTTCCTTTGTGGAAAGAGGGTGGAAGCCATGCTTTTATCCCTGTGAATAAGTTGGAAGGAGCCTCGTCCAACCCTCTACTCAAGCAAGAGGCCTTATGCCATTGCAAACAGCCATCCAATTTTTCCTTAAAAACCTCCATTATTGGAGCACACACATTATTCTGGAGTCAAGCTGCTGCACTGATTAACTATTCTGACTACCAGGAAATTTCTCCAGAGCTCTATATTGCTTCTCTCCTCGATTAGTTTCCATCTTCAGGGGTTTTGTCTAGGGAGATGCTCATTCATCCAGGCCATGGCTGTCCCAGAGGTGCTTTTTTCAAGAGACAACTGGATTGTCTGGTTTTTCTTTGAAGACATTTGAAGAGTTGAAGAAGCTTCTTGGATGAGAAGCGAAACATCTTCAAAAAAAACCCAGAAAGTTCAGTTGTCCCTTGAAAAAATGCATATCTGGGACTTCAGCTGCTTGGGGGCAGCCCCTCCAATATTGGAGGACTGCTATCATGTCACCCTCAGTCCTCTTGCAGATGCACTGCTCAGTGGTGCTGAATCAAGTGGGAGAGTGCGGATACCCTGGCAGAGAAGCCGTGATCTGAGGGGAGGGGTCTGCTCCTTCACAGCTAGCCCAAGGCAAAGGTCCCTGATGTGGCTTCTGCACTGGTCTGGCTGGGCTCGGCTGAGGTCACAGCCACACACCTTGCAGGAGGCTGTGGCTACTGCCAAGTATTTTGCTGAAGCCTAATTCCCACCCACCCCATTCCCACTGATGGAGTAGGAAGCTCCATCTTGCCTCGTGTCCCATAGCTGTGGAGGAGGGAGCCAGCAGGCTGTGGGGTGGGGGGGGGGAGGCAGAGGGTGAAAGCCAGCAGGGGATCTCCATACTAGGATCCCACCAGGCAAGAGCCAGCAGAGCCCAAGAGCTGCACTTATCTGTCTTACCTGCTGGCACCAAGCCTGGCACAAAAGCTTCTCATGCTGAGCAGTGGGCTGGCCCAGGAAGAGGGTGCGGCTGGCCCTGGAAGGGGGCACAGGTAAGGCTGGTTTTGCAGACACCTGCTTCCCATCTCACCCCACCTCCTTCCTCCTACCTGGATAAAGCCACGGCCATGGCATAGGTGTCTATGGCAGCGTCTGCCACACGCCTCAGGTGGAACTGCTTGTCTGGGGAGAATCCAGGAAGGGTAGGTCAGGCTCCCAGGTAGCCCTCACCCACCACCTCTTACAGCTTCCTCTGCAACAACTCTTGGGGCTGCTGTGAGTCCAGCAAAACGTCCGTCCCACATTTCCACAGTGGAAACATCTCTCTTTGGCTCGGCTGGGGCAATTCCACATTCCCCCCTGAGAGAATCGGGCTGGCCCAGGTCTCCCTGAAGCTCTGGCCCTGAGCTCCCTTAGAGGTCCCTGGGTGCCACAAAGGAGTGGGCACAATGGGTACCCAGGATGCCTGGCAGACCCCCTCCCCTCAGAGCCTGTACCTGTCACTGCTGCACCGTACTTCAACAGCAGACTCTCGATGGTCTCTCCAAACAGCTCCACAGCTCTGGTGACCTTGCGGGGGAGGAGAAAAACGGGGGGATGGGGGGGCTTCAGCTGAATATGGCCCCCTGGATCATAAGGGGAGTGCCCCCTCCCCCATTTCTTGCTCAGGTCTACTTCTTGTGTCAGCTACTGAGCCTCAGGACCAGTGGGGTGGCTGTGGGGTGGGGATGGGCATCGCCAGCTTCCCCCAGGGGAAGAGGAGGGGCGTAGGAAGGCCATCTTGGCTGCTTTCCTGGGGACAGCCAGGAGCCACCCCAGGAGGAGGACAGCTTCTCTTCTAACTGGGGTTCTTGGGAAGGAGGTCCACTGGGAACAGGATTGGAGGAGACTCTGTCCAGAAGGGCCCGGGGTGTCCCTGGACGAGGCCTCTCAGAGTCTGGCCAGAAGGCTTTCCAGCTGCATGAAGCTTGGGCGCCTGGAGCAGGGAAGTCTACTTGGCTGCCAATGGGCAAGTATGCCCAGAGGAAGCTGCCCGCCCTGTTGGGCCTCGGCCGGGTCTCTCACCAGAGCAGCACAGTCTTCCAGTTCCGGGTGGACGAGGCCCTGCAATGTCTGCCCAGTGGGGACCCCGACTTTGCTGCAGGAAAGGAAGACAGTTGGGGCATCTGCTGAATAGGGGTATGGCACCAGGGGGGGAGGTCAGCAGCAGGCCTTGGAAGTCCTGGGGGGAGGGGAGGATCTTGAGGGCGGCTGTTGGGAATGGGGGCACCTCCTCAGACCCCATTTTCCTCCAGAGGGTGGGGGGCAGCCTCACCGTTTCACTCGCATCATCACCTCCTTGTAGATGGATCCCATGTGCAGCAGGGGGTCAGAGAGGTCCTTGCGCAGGCCGCTCAGGGTCTGCCCGGCATACTGAGAGCAGATAGCAGGTTCTGTCCTGGGGCAGCCTCCCCAATCTCCCCCACACCCCACACGCACTTCAGGGCATGGGGTGGCCATGTTCCAGGGAGATGGATGCCATAGCCCAGCAAGCGGGCAGGGACGAGAGCATGTTTTCCTGGGCACCCAGGCAATGGGGGAGGGGGCCGCTCTGCCAGGGCTGGCAAAGGGGAGGCGGCTGTTCGAGGGCCTCTGACTGGGGGGGGGGGGGCTGGCAAGTGGTTGGCTGTGCAAACTGCAAAGGAGCAGAAAGGCTTTTGCTAGCTCAGCCTTGGGGAGGGCAAAGAGACAGGTTGGCTCTGAAGGGGGCTCGCTCTCCGTTACAGCCCCCCCCATTACAGAGCCACACAGAAGCACTTCTCAGAGGGCACTGCTTGTCCTGGGTGGGCTGCCCACAAGGACCACCCTGGCCTCCAAAGATGGCCTGACTTGCCTCCATGCCCGACAGAGCCACGAACAAGCGGAGAATCTCGTTGGTGCCCTCGAAAATGCGGAAGATCCTCAGGTCACGCATGACTTTCTCCAGGCCGCTCTCCTGCCCAGGCAAAGCAGCAGCCTGCAGGGAGTCCTACTGGGCCCCAAGCTGGCCTGGGTGGAGCCGGTCATGTCCTGACCTAGGAGACCCCGCCCAGCCCAGAGGGGACTTACCTTCATGTACCCCATTCCACCCAGGATCTGGATACCTTCGTCAGCCACAGTCCAGGCTGCCTCCTGTGAACACCAACAGCAAGGCTGACTGCCCCCCCAAGCCTCCCCGGGCTCCCGCAGGGTCCCCAGCCGTGGCTCCAAGAGGCTCTGGGGCTGCAACTGAAGTCCAGCAGACCAGCCACAGAGATCTGGCCAGTGCCAGCTGGGGCCTCTTGGCCCAGAGGGTGCCCCACTTAGGCAGCAGGGTGCCAATGGTCAGCCGCCTTGTCCCACTTCCCTCCACCCACTGGGACCAGGGCAAGGTCTGCACAGGCACTGCTCACCCCCTCCTGGAAAGCAGGGCTGCCCCCCACCAGACCCACTTACGGAGGCAAAGATCTTGCTGATGGCCGCCTCCAGCTTGTAGTCGGGCAACTTCATGTCCATGTTAGCACTCAGCACATAGGCCATGGCCTGCAAGGGGCAGGGCACAGCTGGGTAGCTTCACACCTGGGCCCTGCCCTCTGAGGGGGATGTGCCACCCCTTGGGGATGCCTATGACGGCCACCTGAAGCCCATCTTGCAGGCATCTTTATATTGATCGAGGGACCATGGGGGATGGAGCCCAGGATTGATGGGGGGTTCTCTAGAGGAAGCTGGCCAGCCACACTCACTTCGGTCACGTAGAGCAACATGGCCATGTGTGCCAGTTTCTCCTGAACAGCCCCAAAGCAGCCGATGGCTTTGCCAAACTGCTGCCGGTCTGCTGCATGATCCACCTGTGCAGACCCAAATTAAGGAACCTCGAGAGGGATGGAGCCCACTCGGCCCAGGGGAGGGCCCCCCACCGCAGGCACCACGGCCTCTATGCCAGCATACCGCCTTGAGGAGGACTCCGCGCATGGTGCCGGCCATTGCCGCGGCCATGCCAAAGCGGCCGTTGTTCAGGATGTGCATGGCCACTTGGAAGCCTTTGCCAAGCCCCCCCAGCAGGTTCTCTGCGGGCACCTTCACATCCTCAAAGTGCACCTCTGCTGTGTTGGAGCACTGAATGCCCATCTTCTGCTCCGGAGGGCCACTGCAGGGCATGGGCACAGAGGGAACATGGCAGATCACAGCTGCCTGTCAGAGCTGGATCTGCTGGGCGGCCCTCCCCTCCCACACCAGAGGGGACGGTGATGAGCTTCAGAATGGATGAGGGAGGGGAAGAATGGCCGCTGGTGGCATTGCCGGCCCTCGCTCTCACAAGGCCCCCTTGATTCACCTGCTCACCCCCCCCAAAGGCTCGCTCCACGATGAAGGCCGACATCTTGTCTGTTTCCTCCCCTGTGGTGATGTTCTTGATGCGAGTCTTTGCGAACACCGTGAACACTTCGGCCGTGCCCCCATTGCTGGAAGGGAAGTGAGGTGGCCCAGGCTAGTGGCCGGCCACCAGCCGTGGAGCCCAGAACTACAGCTTGGGAACCACTCGTGCCATGGAGGCCCCTGCCCAGCTTCTCACCTGATCCAGATCTTGCTCCCGTTGAGCGTGTAGAAACCCCCACAGGGGCTGAGCTCAGCCACCGTCTGGATGGAGGCTGCATCTGAGCCACTGGAGGATTCAGTCAGGCAATAGGCCGCGTAGGCCTCACCTGGGATGAGAGAGGGGAGCCCAGACTTCCTTGGAGACAACGGCAGCCTTGCCAGGGGCCGTCACTTCCTATACCCCCCAAGGAGCCCTTCCCACCCTCCTTCCACCTGGACCTTTCCAGCCTTCAGGAGACTAGACTAGTTCTCGCGTCCATCCATGGGAGCAAGAGCCCAGACCTGGAAGATGTCCCAGGCACATACAGGCACCTCTTGTGTTGAGATCTGGGGCCCCTCCTGCCCCTCCCTGGCTCAACTCATGCCAGGCCCAGCTGTCCCTCTGCCTGGCCCCTTTGCTAGGAAAGTCCCTCGCTCAGCCACTGTGTTCGAAGGCAGCACTCGGCCTACCAGATGCTAGCCTGGGGAGGTATTTTTCCTTTTGGCTCTTGTTTCCAAAGAGGAGGATGCCCTTGAAGCCAATGGATTGGTGGGCACCAAGGGCGATGGCCACACCGAGATCATGCATCCCAACCACTTCCACCATGCGAGCGTACTAGAGGAGAAAAGGCACCATCAGGTGGAGGCTGCAGGTGGCCACATCAGTCCTCCCCCGCCCTCCCTTCCCCTCCCTCCACCAGTGACCTTGAGGGCTCTCTGAGCTTGGCTACCTCTGATTAGGGAAGGCCTTGGGTGCTGAAACAGGGAGAGGCCTTTGCTCTCTGCCCGGGTGGGTGGGGTGTAGCTGTTTCCTCCTGGGGGGGGCATTCCTTGAACCGCCTAGAAAAAAGCCCCTTGCACAGAGGCAGTCAGGGCCCTCACCCCCGGCTGACCCCCCTGCCATAGGCCCCGTGGATGGAGCTCCAGGCAGATGGACAGGCTGCGAGAGGCGCCTCAGCCTAGGTGGGAACTGCCCAGGCAGACCCAACAAGCCCTCAGGTAGGCCTCGACTGATGGCCGTTCTTCTCAGTGACCGTTTGGAGTTACAGCAGCACTGAAAAAGACTGACTTATGACCATTTTTTGCTCTTATAACTGTGGCAGCATCCCCATGGGGTCACGGGATCAGGATCCAGAGGCTTGGCCTGTATTTATGACGGTTGCAGTGACCCTCCCTTTTTTTCTTCTGCCCCCAGAACAGCCCTGAGCTGCCCAGCTTTTCTGTTGGACACACACGCACACACACAGAGCAGCCAGAGGGGAGGGCCCCCACCAGCCTTTCTGCCCTCGGCCGCTGGCCCAGGAACCCAGGAGCCATGACAAGGGATCCTCCCTCTGGGGCAGCAGAACCATCTTTGCTGCTCTGGCACAGGAGGTGGACAATGCACCCAACCCTCCGCGGTGGCTCTGCCCCTTGTCTGGAGGGAGGGGAGGGACAAGGAGGATGCCCTGCTTCCCTCCAAGGGCCTCCCAAGAGCCTTACCTGAGTGTTGGTCAGCCCGATGCCCCCCAGCTCCTCCGGCACCTGCAGCCCAAAGCAGCCCATCGACTTCAGGCCCTCCACGGTCTCCTCTTCAATGCTGCCCAGCTCTTCGTTGGCAACTGCGTTGTTGACTTCCTGCCGGTGTTTAGACAGAAATGGAGCCAGCACAACCCTCCTACCAGGATTTTCTCTCTTGGGGGGTGGGGGGCCCTCTAGAGGAGGGGAACCTCCGTTGGCCTTACCTCAAAGAAGCGGGTGCAGGGATCCACTACGGCTTGCAAGAGCTGGGCTTGCTCCGATGAAAGAGCTGAGGGCAATGGAGAGGCTGCCAGGACAGGAGGTTCACTGCCAACCCCGAGCACCCAGGGGCTGGTCAGCAGTCCTGCCTGACGTCAACCTTTGGACCCTCCTCTGTACCCTGACCCCCACCTACCTGTGGGGAAAGGAAGGAGGCTTTTAGGCTCTAGCTGTCCATTGAATAGGTTTTCCACAAACGATGTTGATTCCTAGGGGCAAACTCTCCTGTTTGGTCCGGCCTACAGGCGGCTGACCTTACGCTCCCTGCCACCCACGCATTGAAGTTCAGGACCCTGACCCAGTGGGGAGCACAGAGCACACCTCCTCCCCCTGTGGGAGATGCCGCCCTGGACCATTCAGCCCCCTGGGAGCTGCTGGGTGCTGCCTGAATCCTCCCCTTGGTTGGGCTCACTGGGCAGCCGCTTCCGTGCTGGGAAAGAAACTGGCAGGTGCAGACCAGGTCTTCCCATGCGGCTCTGCCGCTACCAGGGCCCTGAAGCCTTCTCAGCACCCCCACCCAAGAGGGTGCCAGAGGCTGGTTGTCCTGGTCTCCCTTCAGATGGGGCTTCCATGACCAGGTGGGCAAAGCCGCTTCTAGAGGAGATACAGCCCTCCTGTTGGCAGGTCTTCCTTACCGTCTTGATGTTTCTAAAGTATCTTACTTTCTGGTCAGTCACAAAATAAGGAGGCAGCGCCCTGTGAAAGGTGGCACCTTCAGTCACGGAAGGTGGGGATGGGCCTCTGACAACCCCTTGAATTTCCCAGAGCTTAGGATGTCGATCTGGCAGGGTTGGCACAAGGCCACTTATGGAGCCCAGGGAGCCCAGCAGCACCTGGACAGTGGTTCCCCCAGAGACCCGAACCATGCCCAAAGGGCCCCGAAGAGGGGGCTCTCCACTGGGCCCTTTCTTCTTCCATGGCTTTGGCTCCCATCTTCCTTGGCCCCCAATAAGCCAGGCCCAGATGTTGTGTGAACCTGGGCTCCCATGTGTTTTGCAGGGTGCGCCCTTGGAACAAATTTCAGGGCAGAAATGAGGGCAGAAACTGAGCCATGGCTGCTTCTGTAGGCCGGATTCTGCCTCCCCTCCAGGGCTGATGAAGGGGGCTATTCCACCAGCCACAGTCTTCCCACGACCCATCCTGTCAAGCCTGGCCAGCCTTGCAGTGCAGTCCTTTTCCCTGACAGCGCTCCCATTCCTTTGTTGGCAGGGCCTAGGGGGTCTCTCTTAAGGGCAGGGGCACATGCTCCCAATCCCCTCTGGCTGCATGACTGAACACAAAAGTTGGCCCATCGAAGGTCTCCAGGCCACGGGGCTGCCTCCTGGTCTCCTTTGCTGGCTCACATCCCCCTCTACCCCTTCCAAACAAAGCCCCAGCCAGAGGAGAGCCCTGTCATCTTGTGGGGCAGAAGGTCAGCAGTCCTGTAGCATCTTCCTGACCAAGAGGTGTGCTAAAGGCACCTGGTGATCAGGGATTGGGCTGCTCCATGGCAGCCGAGCCGTAGTACCTGAGTCCGGACTTGGCCATCGACTTGCTCCACAACTGCCTCCACCTGTCCAAGGTTGCCCTGCTCTGCATCAGCCGCATCATCCTTCCCACTCCGCTGCAAGAAGCCCAGGTAGGTTGCTGCTGGGGGAAGGGGGAAGAGGCCCTAGGCCAGTGGGTCTCTCTGCAGAGCCTCACCCTCCAACTGCCCCTTCCCAGGCTACCCTCTGCAGCCCTGAAGGGGGTAGCTGACCCCCATCCCCCCCCACTCTCCCCCACGGCAGCAGCGGCAGCAATGTCTGTGAGGCCGACTGTCCGCCCTTCAAGGCAGAGCAGATCAGGGACTCCGCAGACCGGACAATGGAAAGACACCTTATCAGGAGGGTCTGCCCACAGTGGTTCCCTTCTCCTTATGGGAATGCTTCACCCATAAACAGACCCGGGCCCTTTCTCTGTGGTCCTCACAGCAATGCGGCCTGAGCTCGCTCAGGAAGAAGAACAATAGCCCTCGTGGGCTCCGACCTGCCCTGTGGAGCAGGCTGCCTTCCGCAGTGTGACATCATTGGGCCCTGCAGGATGGAGTTCTGTGATGTCATCTGGAACTGGGTCCAGAACCTCTCTGGCCGGACAAGACCTTAAAAGGAAAGGGAATCGTGGGCTGTGCTCCCGTGCTGAGAAGCCATTACTGAGGATCCCGAAGGCAAAAGGAGGCGAGGTAGGGGGACCGAGGGCTTCCAGAAGGAGGCCAGGCAGTGGTGGGAAGGCATCATGAACCAAGGTCGGGACTCCCCTCCCTACCTCTCCAGAGCACCCAGAAGCTCTTGCCTTCCTACAGAGGCCTTTAAAACCCTCCCCCACTGCAGCCTTTTCTGCCTGGGGCTCTGCTCAATCTCCCCCACTAGGAAGGAGACCAGAGAGACAAGCGACCTGCAGTTTGATCGTCAAGTTCCTTCCGAATGATCCTCGGCTCAAAAATTTGCCTTTTTCACAAAAACGGCATCTGGGATCCACATTTCCCACAGCAACCCCCAAGGAGGCAGGAGGATGCGAGTGTCTGGTCAAGGAAAAAGGCACAGCCACTATGTTGAGTTTGCCTTCTCTCGACCATGGTGTTCATCTTCTTCTTCGGGTGGTGTCCTCCAAGCAAGGACAGCTTGGCCCCCGTTTGGTCCAGCACAGCTGCTCCTCACACACACACACCAGTTGCGGGGAAGCCTGGCAAGAGCACCAGGCCTGGGGTGACGAGATCGCCAGAGCGGTGAGGAATAGGGAATCTGGTTCCCCTGCCCCAAACCCCATCTGCGATCATCAAGTGGCAGTGGGTGTCAGGCCAGGCCACAGGAGCCGCCCGCCCTCCTTCATGGAAAAAGCAGGGTGCAGAAGGGCGCCCTCCAGACTCTCTGGTTGCCCTTTGCCATTTGGTGCCCTGCCAGGCACTTGCCTCATGGGCCACCCCACTGGAACAGAGAGTGGTTGGCGGGCTGGGGCCAGCTTGACCCATGGCCAGAGGAAAGACGGCAGGGCTGGCTCATCCCAAGTATCCTGCCTTCTATGTACTTCCTTCCATTTTCAGCAAGCAGAAGCTTCAACTCAGCAGCTTCAATCCTCTTGGACTGGCAGGCGTGGGCACCCTCCATTTCTCCACTAATTGACCCAACTAGGCTGCCAGGAAGACCCAGCAGGGCCTTACTGTACTCGAACTGTTGTTGGTGCATTATAGGAGGAAGATGGGTCTCCTTGAATCCCAGGGCAGCCACCTCGGTTACTAAACGTTGAACTCCAGAAGCCCCTGGTAGAGCAACCGCAGGCCAGTAATCTTAATCCAATGTTCACCCTGGGTTTTTCCACCCTGCTGGGCTGACATCCAGGCAGTCTGAATCTCCTCCCTGGGAGCCTCCAGCAGTCTCTCCCCTTCCCTCCTTCCCTGCCCTCTTTGCAGAGCATTCCTCATCCATCAGCTGCCTTTTCCTGGCCGCCGCAGGTTAACTCGGCCTTTCTGGCACTGCTCCTGCCATCCCTCCCCCAAACTGGTGTAAAGGCCAGAGCGGAGCAGGCTGATGGGTGCTGGGAACATGGAGAAGAGGCAGACCTCAGGGATTGCTGGGAGTGTGGGCAGAAAGGAATAAAACCAAAGTGAGCTAGACTTATGGACAGATGGACATACCTACCAGCCATCGATCAGCCCCTCCTCGAGGAGGGAGGTGACTTTTGGGAGGAGGGAGAGCAGCAAAGCCAGGGGACCCACCTGCCCTTCACCCGCCCTGTGCTGTCCAGCCAGTGTATGGGAACTGGATAGTTAGCAATTGTGAGCTGTCCCCTTAAGGGAATGCATCATGGTAAATGTAGTTAAGGTATCCTGGGAAATGTAGTCCATGTCACGTGACCACATCTGTAATTCTCATTGGTCACTAAATTGACCCTCAATGGGTTGGGGGAGGTTTCCTCACTCTTGGCTGAACTCATGGACTCGAGGTAACTGCTCTACTTCTACTGCTACAAGATGGGGAAAAAAGGGATAAGGAGATAACCATCTTTTTACCTGCAAGACAGATATGCAAAGGATTGATCATTAAAAAACTTTGTCACAAATGTGAGTTATGAGGATACCTGATGAACCAATAATAAAGACTTTGTTTGAATGTTCTGTTGAGTTTATCTATCTGCATCTATACAGAAGAGAAAATCTACCACTGTACAGAATACAGAATACGCCCTGCCTGGGGCAAGGAAGACCCTCCTTCCCTGGCAGAGGAGGAATGGGTACGTGGCAGCAAAGGCTTTGCCAAGGTAGATCAAGGCCTGAGGAGGGCGCTGTAACCTGGGTGCAAAATGAAATGGGCTGGGATGTGCCCTGAGCCCTCAGCAAAGTCTTCGGCCCAAAATGGTAGCTGCAGAGATCAAGATGGAGGGGGAGCAGAGAGAAGCCCCCCCCCCCCCCGAAATATTCCCACCACCATAAAGGAAGTGGGTCTGAAATGCTGTCCCCACCCCAGAGAGGTGGCCAGCGAGGGTCTCCCAGCTGTGGGAAGGCAGTGGGGAAGGCTAGGCCCAAAATTTCCACCAAGGACACTGTGGGGGGGGGGGTCCAGAAAGTCATGGGAGTCCAGCCTTGACCACTCACCCTTTGCAAACCCTTCTGGAGATGACGTCAAGGAACACCCCTGGGTCCCCTCAGGCAACATGGCAGGAGGCCCTGCAAGTCTTTTAGGGCCTGAGCAGGCCCAGCAGGGACCCTCTCCCTCCCCAGGGAAGATGGGGGGATGCCATTGCTGCAGCTGCCCGAGGGAAACACTTTGGCCTTGGGGGTTTATGGCCTTTCCTTGGCAGTGAGCTGACTGGGGTCTCCAAGCAACAGCACCGCTGGGGGCACTCTGGGGAGGTGCAGACTCCAGGGTGGCCCCTATGGAAGGGAGGGGCTTCCTCTGCCCCCCCTTCACCCATCCTGAGCTGGCAAGGGGAGGCCCAATCTGGGCCAACTCAGAGGAGGCTGAGGAAGGATGTGAGAAGAGTTACGCTTGCCTTCCCGCAGGACGATGCCAAATAGGGAGCAAGTCTGGGCTATGAGGCGCCATTCCAACAGCTGGATTAACGTACGGAAGTAACCCTCCGCTGACTCCACGAGGGCTGCCGGAGTAACCCAGCTGGCCGCATTATGCCAACAGAGCCCCCAGTTATGATCCCCCCCCTCGGGTGCCAAGAGAGCAGACACCCCTGTTGAAGCTGAGCCCCCAGGGAGGTGCAAGAGAGGAGTCTGGGCTCCCCAGTGGCCCTGCTGGCTCTGGTGCCACCTGCACTGGGTGGTTGGCTGCCTGAAAAAGGCTCCCAAGAGCGCCCCCTGGTGGAAAAAGGAAGCCAAGTTTCACCTTAGAGCAGGTTTGGGCCTTTCCTGGAGCTCGTCTTTGCCCAGCAGGCCTGGCCAGGTCAGAACGCCAGGCTCAGGTAGTACCAATCCTGGCCAGTTCATGGTTTGTCGTTCTGTGTGAACCGAGAGATTGTGTTACATTCAACACTTTGAAGGATGCAATCAAGAGTGTGGAGAACACAACTGCTCCACCTACAAGAGAGAATTTCTGACCAGTGATGTATCTCTCCGATGTAAGGGAACTTTAAAAGGGCACGGCTGGCATCAGAGCATGGGCAGAGTGCTCCCTGATCCAAGAAAACCGTTGAAATAGGTGCTGCGCTGAGGGTCCAGCAAGGAGGGGGGAAGGGCAAACATTAAGCCAAGTGTAATTGAATCTAAAAATTGAGTTTAATTAAACTCAGTTGAAATTACATATACAGTTTGGACTACATATGCAAGGCACACTGTCTGCAGGTGACCTGGTCCCATCAGTTTCCCCCCACGATGTTTCCAGCCATGGGGACTCCCTTCTTCAAGCAAGGCCGGATGGTGTTCAGGGTTCAAGGGTGAACCAGGCAAATGAGAGAGTGCAACATCTTCTAGAATGTTCCTGCTTGTGAGAAGGGGACCTCCAAGGTCCCTGCCATCTCTACTATTCTGTTAAAGTGTGTGTCTCCCCCCCTTCCCCTCCCCTGGCCTCTCAGTACCTACCTCTGTCTTACGACCCTTTCAGCCACATTAAGAGAGATTGTCTCAATGGATTTAGGATTTTTTCCCCCTCACCTGGCTAACTCAGCTACCAGGATCACTTTTAATTCACCTGGACGTAATTCTGCCGACAGCTTCTCTGCTTGACCCGGGGCTGCCTAGCTGACAAAAAGCCAGTCAGCCAGAGTGGTGGGCAGGTGGATTGCAGCCTGCAGACGGAGCCACCAGGAGGCCTCCATGGGCATGTAGTGGCTGCAGGGGTGACGTGCAGCAAGGGCTTCCGTCGGGGTGTCCAGGACCGGGCAGACGTCCCGCAGGCCGCTGTGCACAAAGTCCTTTATTCAAGAGAGCTTCTCCTGGAACTCGGCCTCTCTGTAATCTGCCCGGATGGCCACGCTGGCCCCACGCCACATGCGCTCGGCCTCGATGCCCTCGGGGGTCAGGATCCCTGTGGCTGTGATGAAGTTGCTTGGCTCGATGGCCACCACTGAGACGCCCCAGCGATTCCTCCCTGCAGGAGGGCAAGAGGATGGAGCAGCGTCAGAGGCGCCCAAGGCTGCCCAGCAATGAAGCAACTGAGGGGCAGGGAAAGAAGTTCGGGCAGAAGCCAAGAAGGGAAGATGCACAACCTCCACCCCGCTCATGCCAGAGATCATCCAGGAAAGAGACCAGCGCCGTCTCGGTCCCATATCTGGGCCTGCAGCCCAACTGAAAGGGGTCCAGACAGCCTGTTTCCCACAGGATTCCTTAGAAAGGGCGCAGGGGCTAGGCATGGAGGTGGCCCAAGGGCACTGCAGGGACGTGTCCCCTCCGCGAGACATCTGCACCGACGCTCCCACCCTGGCCAGCTTGCTCTTCCAGCAGACATGGGGAGGCGGATCCGGCCTCAACTGGCACCCAGGCTGAAAAGCAGGTTCTGCGAGAGCTCAGAGGGCATGTGGCACCTCAAGGTCAAGCAGAGGGTGTGCCAAGAGCAAGGGAGGCAGGAAAGGGAAAGAATGAATCAGTGGGGAAAGTCCTCCAGGGACACACACACACACCCCGCTCCCAGTGTCCGTCCTTCAGATCCAGCCAGGCCAGTGGGGGTGTCTCCCCTTCTTAGGACCCACAGAAGCGTCCTTGGGGAGGAGAGTCCTCGCTCCTCGTCCTCTCCTGCCATTGGCAAACAAACAGGCCAGTTTGGCAGAGGAAGGGGCACAGCTGGGTGTCCACCTGGCTCTTGGTCATCCCCATCCTGGGATGAAAAGCTGCCTCAGCTGACCCAGGCCCTGCCCAGGATAGGCGCTCCTTGGGCAGGGAAGGATGTGACCTTGGCCTGACTAGGCTCCACAAGGACTTTGGCCCAGTCCTGGAAACCATTGGAGTCTGGGTGGGGAGAACATGGCAGAGACCCAGAGCGTGGCGAGAACTCGCCAACCGTAACTGTCAAATGACACCCGTGCTTCCCAAGCTGCCCTGAGTGCCAGACTGCCTGCTGGTGCTGGCCGTCTCCTCCCAGGCTCTGGAGACCTTCAACCGCTCACTGGCTACAAAGAGAATCAGCCCAACCAGAGGGGAAGGGGGGGCCCTGCAGGCCATGCATCCTCCTCTTCCTCCCCTGACAAAGCCCACAGGGATCCCCTCTTGTATAATGCGCCCCCCACCCGGAACAGAAGAACCACACCCTCCCTTTAATAGATGGGAAGCTTTGAGGAGGTGCGGTTGGGGACTCAGGTGAGAATGGAGACCCACCTGAGCAGGGATGAGGAAGACAGCAGTGATCTTGACAGCTGCGTTGTGGTTTCTGTTGATCTATTGAGTGACTTTGGTCACTGCTAATCCTGTTAAATCCTGCAACCCTCCCTGAAGTCCTTCCCATTCAAAATAACAGATGAACGGGTGGGAAGGGACCGTGGAGGTCTTCTAGTCCAACCCCTGCTCAGACGGGAAGCGGCTGTCCGGTCTCTTCTGGGAAACCTCCAGCGATGCAAGCTCTTCCGCCGGGGCTCCCTCTGGCTCGGCGGCCCCAGGGCGCGTTGGATTCCGGGGCACCCAACGCCGCCGCCCCCTCCCCTCCTCTCGCGGGGAGGCCCGGGGGGCAGCCCCGCTCCCTGGTACTCCCCGGCGGCGGCGGCGGCGGCGGCGGAGCACCCGCATGGCAGGCGAGGGGCAGGGCGGGGGCGTCGCCGGGGCGGTCGTGACGTCACTTCCTCGGCCGGCGCGGAGGGGACGCGGGACGGCCAGCCGGACGGAGCGCGCGGTAAGCGGCCTCGAGCGGCGCCCTCTTCCCCCCCGCGCCCCGGCCGCTGCCTCCGCCGGAAGGAGCGGGCCCGCGGGGACAGGAGGGAGGCGGCTGCCCGGGCCCGGCGGAGGCGGCGGAGGGCGCGGGGCGGGCGGAGAGTCCCCGGGCAGGTGAGCTGCGGGGCCGCGCTCCGTCCGCTTCTGGGTCTGCGGGGCGGAGGAGGGCGAGTGGGGCTGGGGGCCTCCGCTTGGCTTGGCCGGGAGAGCCGCCTCCGGTTCCGTCGGGGGCCAGAAGAAGTCCCCGGGACGCCTCCTGCCCTCCGCGGGATCGGGGCCTCTGCCGCCCGCCCTCCTCCCGGATCCTTCCGAAGGGGTCCGGGAAGAAGAAGCCCCGAGGCTGGTGCGAAAAGCGCTGGGCCGGGGCCTCCCAGCTGGTCCAACCGCTTCGGCCCCAGGATGCGGGGGTCCCGGAGAGGCCTCCCCTTCGCCCCTCCTGGGGAGGAAGCTCTGGCTGGCTGACCATGGGCTCCAGCCCCAGGGGGGCGGCCGGTGACCCGCCTTCAAATGACCATGGAGGCTCACTGGGCCAAGGCAGAGCAGCCCCCCCCCCTCCGGCCCATGAAGGGTGAAGCCTCCTCACTCACCGGCTTGCTTGATCCCTTCCCTGAATTCAGACACCACCATCTCTTGGGGAGGCCTGCCGAGGTCACCAAGGCAGCCAGAGATCCAAATCCAGGTAAGTCTGGCTGATGTGTGGGCAGGGAGTTGGTGGGGGGAGCCTCCCAGGACCCACCCTCAGCAAGGCCATAAAGGCTGGGGGCAGATCACGCAGAGCGCCCCCCCCCCCCTTTGGCAGAGTCCGGAGGCAGCAACAGCAGCAGCAGAGACACCCTTCATGGCAATCCTCTTGGCCGCCACCCGCATCGCCCAGCCTCTTGCCCGGCTGGCCCTGAACACTCCGCACTGCAAGGATGGCGCTGCCACCAGCCTGCGGTAAGTACAGAGAGTCGGCCCAGTTCTGTGTTCTCCAAGCTCCTTGGCTTACCACGAACCGTTGAGTGGCCATTTGAGGCTTCAGTGGCCCTGAAACCCTTGCGGTTACAGTTAGTGCCACGTCCTCATGGATCAAAATCCTCATGGGTTGGTGTGTGTTTGTAATGGGTGCTGCATCCCGCCCGGGGTCAAGGGATCGCCACTCCCCGGGGGCTTCTGATGAGCAGAGTCGGTGAGGGAAGCTGGGTTCGCAAAGTGAATGGATGATTCACTTTATAATATTTACTTAGTATTTGCTTGACAACCATGGCAAGGACATTGTAAAATCAGGCATGACTCACTTAACAACTGTCTTGCTTAGCAACCAAAATTCTGGTCCTGATAATGCTTGTACGTCGAGTGCTACTTTTTCGCTCAGAGGCCTTCAACGCTTCACCCGGTTTCATGAAGGACTGGCTTGTAAGAAATTGCTACTGTGGCAACCGGAGTGGGGGTCCAGGCAAGCAGAACTGGCCTGCTTGTGAACCTCTTAAGTGCAGCTTGGCCTCCAACAGGGCTGCAGGCCAGAATCCGAAAGGATCTCCTCGTTCCAAAGTCCCTCCAGATAGCGCCAGAGGGGCCTGTGCTCACCTGAGCCCCCCATCCCGGGAGGGGGGGGAACACAGCTGAATTCCCCAGACAGGAAGGCCATGGGTGCAAAGGTGAAACCTTTGCCCCTTCTGGGGGTGGGCTGGAGTGTTTTGGTAGATCCAAGTCAGAGCTGAAGAACCTTCTTGGGTAAGAAGCAAAACATCTTGGAAGAAAACCCTCAGAAAGTCCAGTTGCCTCTTGGGAAAAAACACTTCTGGGACAACCCTGACCTGCAGGATAGAGAATCTCCATGGACATCCATGTGTGAAGAGGGAGGGAATGGGTGGGGCAGGGGCTGAATGCTCTCATGGCTGCTGCTGAAGAGCCCTCTGGCCTTTTGGGGGGCAGCTGCCCTCTGAGCATTAGCATCCCTACTGTCTGACAGCCATGTGGCCATGTGACCTCAAGAGGCCCGGCCTCAGTGTGGCTGTTCAGTGTGGCTCAGTGTGCCAGTGGAGGGTTAACCCAGAAGTCAACATGGCAGCCCTCGTGGCTGCGCTTCTTGAGGCCGGGGGTGAGCAGGGCCGAGGGGCTTCGGCCCTCGCAGCACCAGCAACCCGATAGCTGGGGTGAATTGTGGGGGCAGTGGGCCGGATGTGTTTCAGTCGCATGGAGGGAAGCCTTCTGCAGATGGGCTGCAGCCTCCTGGCAGCCTGGCATGTCTGGTTGGTACTTCTGGCCCAAGCATCCTCTGGGGTGGGAGTGGGTGGCCCCCTTTTGAACTTGGAAGTGATGGCCATGTTGCCTTAGCAGACATCCACAGTGGGAGAGAGTCGGGTCAGGAAGGGCCCAGAGAGCGGGTCCCTTTCAGCCAGAGCAAGTGGGCCCGGCCGGTCTCTTCTGCTCTGGGCTTCGGTTCCCAAAGGCCTCCCAGGGGGCAATTGTGTCCTCTCTCTTGCAGTTTGCTTCCCAAGGTTCAGGCCGCGGCCTCTGCCTGGAGGAGCCAGCGCTGCTACGCCACAGAAGTGGAAGAGGTGAGAGGGGTGGGCTCAGCAGCTAAGGCAGAGGAGATGACAACCCCACTGGGGAGGGCCACGTGCCTATGGCAGGTCCCCTCCATCTTTCCGGGGCTCCTTTGTTGGGCCCCCTGCCAAAGATCAGGCCCAGGGGCCCCCTCCAGAAGATGGAGGGGTCCTGTGACATTGCTCCCTTGCCTGCCCCTTCTTGAGGGCCATGTTGAGGCTTTGGGACCCCCAACCACAGGGGCGTCCTTCAGTTTGCCAAGCGCCCGCAGCCAGTGTCTGTGCGATGGCCCAGGGTGAAGGGCCTGGGAAGCCCAGCCAAGGAAGGGGGGGAGCCAGAAGCCTCGGGGTAAGGAGGCCTCCCTGAGAGGAGTTGCAGGAATGCCTCTGGCCCGGCTGACCCCCATGAGCTGCAGGCAGGAGGCGCCGTGGCCCTTTGCGTGGCCTTCAGCACCAGCTCTCGTGCGCCCCCTGCAGATCAGCGAGCGACCTGTCCTCATTACCGGCTGCGATTCGGGCTTTGGCTTCTCCTTGGCCAAATTCCTCCACGAGAAAGGCTTCATCATCTATGCGGGGTGCCTGCTGAAGGTGAGGCTGGGCGAGTGGCTGCAGGCGCAGTTCAATGCTACCGGTCTCCCCATCCCGTCCCCTCCATTCTGCTCAGGCCAGGCCCTGGAACAGGGTTGGAAGGAACCAGGGGCAGGTCGGACTGGTGGGGCTTCCCTAGAGAAAAAGAAGCAGAGCAGGGGAAACGGCTCCCTCTGGAAAGGGTGTCTCGGCCTATTTGCCTTATTCCAGGGAGAGGGACACAGACTCCGGATGCACGTAGCCATGAGCGGTGGCAGCAGCAGCAGCCCCCAGAATGCGCAGGCTCCCCTTGGGTGGAGGAGGGCCCCCATCCTCCCGGCTCCTGCCCTGAGCCAGGATGGGGCAACTGAGCCCTGGGGGGAAGGCTGGGTGTTTCTCTCCAGCAAGAGGGGAGGGGAAAGGCAGGCATGTCTGCCCCTCCCTGGGGACTTGCAGGCTCCACCTTCTTTTTCCGCTGCCTCTGGAGGCTGTTGGGAGCAGGAAAAGTCAGCTGCTTGGCAAAGGGCTTCTTAGCTCCCCAATCCCAGGCCCTGTGCGGCCCCTGCTGGCAGGAAGTGCAGGAGCCACGCAGGGTTTTTCTGCCAGGCTGTAACTTCAGAAATTATGATGAATGTTCATGGCTGGGGTGGTAGGTTTTGGCAGGGGCCTGTCCTCTGAGCTTGTCCTTTGTCCCTAACTTCATTTGATGGTTACCCAGCCCTGGATTCATCCAATGGGTCTTGGGAGAAGCAGCACGGGAGGCCCTGACAGTGGCAGATTCTCCAAGCCCCACTTTCGCTCTGGCAAGACGCACACCTCCTGGTTGTGGGGAGCTGTCTAGGAGCCGCCCCTTTGCCCAAAGCGGGTGGAACAAGGACTGGGATCGGCAGGGCGGTTGGGGGAGACCCACTGGACCTGCTGACTGGGGAGGTTGGGAGGCAAAGTGCCCAGAGAGACAACACATGGTTGCATGACGCCCTCCCACCCGGTGGGTGGGTGTATGTGGCCACCTCCCATTGCCCACCCTGCTGCTCCTGTCGCTTTTCTGTCAGGAACAAGGCCGGGGGGGCTCAAAGGACCTGGACAACATGAAGAGTGACCGAATGAGGACCGTCCAGCTCAACGTTTGTGACAGCGAGGAGGTGGGGCGTGCGGTGGACCATGTGACCAGCACCCTGAAGGATCCGGAGACCGGAGGTGAAGGAGGAAGGCTGCGGAGTGTGGGAATTGTGGGAGGGAGGGAGGGAGGGAGGGAGGGGAAAGCCAGGAAGCCATTCCTCACCCCTGTCAGCCGGGCTCAGTCCCTACGGAAGGCCAGTGGTTGCCCCAAGTCCCAGCCTGAGCGCAGCTCCCCTTGGTTTCCTTCCTCCATGCACACACCTAATTCAATCTAGGTCAGGAATTGGGGAGTTGTCATATTTGGCTCCTTGATCCCAGGATGATTTTCCAATATGGAAGAGACCGCAAAGTCCCCACAGAAGGCAAGAAAGAAACCAGGAAGCTGCAGGATGCGGAAGCTTTGATGCTTTATGCTCCCCCAGAGCATCTTTTCTCCTATTTCACAGTCCAAAATGTTGGTTTTCCTCCCGTCTGGTCAAAGGCTTCAGAAAACCATTCAGAAAGGGGTCTCCCTGTTCTTGAGTAGCCTCTGGAGACCTGGGCCGGCTTTTGCTCCTTTCTGCTCCTTCGGTCATCTTATGTCCTCACCCCCCCCACACACACACACTTCCCCGGTGTCTTTGCACAGGATTGTTTAAGTACAGCCCGACATGCTTGGAGGCAGAGCAAGAAGTGTGGCTGGTACAGCGGCTGCTCCTGACTCACAACCCTTGTGTGGAAAAGAAGCCGCAAATAGGCTTTTCATTGAATGAAGAGGTGCACCAAATAGAAAATATGGGTGGCTTTGAACCCCAGACAAGCCTTCATGACCCAGAAGTTTTGAATCAGGAACCGAGAAAGTTTTCCTGTTGTGGCAGCTTTGGCCAACATCCCCTGAATCCTGCCCCCCCCCCCCCCACTTCTCCTGGAGCGAGCAGTGGAGGATTCTGAGAGGGTCCCCTGGTTATGACAAGAGGAGGCAGCGTCTGTAGCTCAGGGTGGCCCTGGGGAGTCCCTGGTGGGTCAGGGCTGGTGGGGGCGTGGCCAGAAAACTATCCTAATCAAGGACCTAGCCAGGATGAGATCCACAAACCCCAACACGGAACTCAGGGAAGGGTGTTCCAGGTCGCAGGATGGCTTCCGGCTCCTGCCTCTCTCACCTCTTTTTTTTTTTAATAAAAGTTTTTTGTTTTTAATTTACGCATCTCTTCAAGTGAGCGGCGTGATTTCAGGTTACAGCATTCGTACGTGGTCATCATTACAATTCCAACTTATCTAATTTCATATCAAATCATTTCTATTCCACTAATCTTTGAATGAGTTCACACTTCATATTTTCAATTCATTAATCCAATATCAAAAGCATTTAATCCTCACATACATTTTCCATTCTTTATTCCCTATTACTTTCACTTCCAGCTTACCACCTATTTTATTTTACATTATTTTCATCAACTTTCTCAAAGCCGATGTATCATAAACAAACAAAAAAATAAAAATAAAATAGAACTAAAATATTCAGGATCCACATGGTATTTTCCTCCCTCACCTCTGAGGCCAGGATAACTTTGGGATCTCTGGAGCCAAATCTGTGGAAGAGGCCATTCTCTTTGGAGGAGTCTGTCCGGAAGTATCCTTGTGTACCAGAAACCTTTTACAAACAATAAGTGCCGTGGGTGTAAGGTGTCATCCTGCTGAGCAAGTTTTGCCTTCCCAATCGGCACACAAGTTGCTGTGTTTTGTGCCCATTGCAGGTTCTACTTGTCTGGGAGGTTGTCTGAGTATTGCAGAGCATAAGTTTGCTCCAGAGGGACTCGTGTGAGCCCTAGAAGAGGAGCTGCTGCTGCTGCTGCTGCTGTTGCGGGGGGACCAGCAGCCTGATGCTTCCTCAGATCTCTTGCTGGATCTCTGGACCAATAGATCACTATCAGCCCCTTGTCCCCACAAAGAAAAGGGGGGATTTGAGGGCACGGTCTCCCATAGTTTCTAGCTCTGGAGGACGCCACTCTGGCGGCTGCTTTGCCCTCCCAACTGGCCAGTGGGCTTTATAGAGAAGCTAATTCACAACATGGGGCAGAAGCTGTTTGGCAGGGTTGTTGCTGACTAGATCCTTCATCCCCGCCCTCCCCAGCTTCTCTGAGGGGGCCAGGTGGAGCCCAGTGTGGCAGATAGGCTCCTGGGCCAAGAGAGCCAGACAAATCTTGGACAATGTCTGCCACCTCCTCTTCATTCAACACAGGAGCCCCTGGATCTGAACCCCATCCCGAGGAGACCCAGATAATCCACTTCACTCCAGGCTCCAACAAGGAGGATCCTTCCCTAAAAATGAAAGATTGAAGACCAGGAGAGAGTTTCTGCTTTTCAGAGAGAGGGAGGGAGAGCAACGGTCATTTGAGTTTCCCGCTAAAGATAGGGTTACCGACCTTTGGCCTTCCTAGAGGCAGGAATTCTCTTCCCAGAGAGAAATGCCAGCAGAGATGGCTAAGGTGACCACTTTTTTGGCTTCCTCTCCAGGGCTCTGGGGACTGGTCAACAATGCCGGCATTTCCACCTTTGGAGAGGTAGAATTCACCAGCATGGACACCTACAAAGAAGTGGCCGAAGTGAACCTCTGGGGCACCATCCGCACCACCAAGGCCTTCCTGCCTTTGATACGGAGAGCCAAAGGTAAGCGGGGTCCAGTTGCCCCCCTTCCCTGGGACGGGTGGACGCAGAGGCCCATCACAGCCGGAGGAGGTTGGGCTCCTCCCGACGGCAGGGAGTGACGGTCACAGAAAAAGAGATGGCGGGGAGGCCTCCTGTTTCACCCCAGCAGGGCCAGAATGGGCAGTCGCATCCAGAGGCGCCCCAGAGTTGTGAGGTCCCTGTGGGGAGACTGCTCCCTTCACGGCACCTTCACCCCGGCAGGCCGCGTGGTCAACATCAGCAGCATGATGGGCCGGATGGCCAACCCCGCCCGCTCCCCTTACTGCATCACCAAGTTTGGGGTGGAGGCCTTCTCCGACTGCCTGCGCTACGAGATGCGTCCGCATGACGTGAAGGTCTGCATCGTGGAGCCGGGCAACTTCATTGCTGGCACCAGCCTCTATAGCCCCGAGCGCATCCAGTCCATTGCCGACAAGATGTGGGACGAGCTGCCGGAAATCGTGCGCCGCGACTATGGGCGGAAGTACTTCGACGAGCAGATCGCCAAAATGGAGTCGTACTGCAGCAGCGGCTCCTCAGATACCTCCCCGGTGGTGGAGAGCATCGGCCATGCCCTCACCTCTACCACGCCCTACACCCGCTACCACCCCATGGACTACTACTGGTGGCTGCGCATGCAGGTCATGACCCACATGCCCGCGGCCATCTCCGACCGCCTCTACATCTACTGAGGGGGTGGGTGGGGCGTTGGGGTCCCGCTGGTGCCGAACTGGCCAGGGATGGTTATGCTAAAGGTTATGCTGTCCAGTTCTCCAACAGCCGCTTGGTTAGGTGGTTTTTAAACTCTGTATTTTAGGCCTGTGATTAATTTAAACATTGAGACATAATTTAACCCCTTGCATGGTGTGTCAGATAGGCAGGTCCAGCTTTCACGGGCACTCCGATGATGGTATTATTTCAAGTGGTCCCTTCTTGGCCAAGCTTGCATTGGTCTTAGGGGAGGCTGGTCATCTCCTTCCTTCGGAGCTGGCCGTCCCCTCCTGGAGAAAGGCTGTCCACCCAGTCCTGGGCAACCTGGGGCTTGACCTTGCTTGGGGGCAGCCGTAGGCCTGGAATCCTTTGTTGTGGCCACAGGGGAGTGGGGTGGTGGAGGGAGGGATCACAACAGCCAGGGGCCACATTGTCTTTGCACACTCCTTTTCAAAGGCGCCATGGACTAAGTGCTGCCAAGCCCCTCTCCCTACTGGAGGAGCTTTGTGCGCTCAACCGTTTGGGGCCCTGCCCTTGCATAAAGTCCCTTCTGCAAGGGAGGGGGCAGCTTGGCCTAAAGTCAGTGGCTCCAGGCTGAGTCCTTTGCAGTAGGCCCCAGGCCAATGGGTGGGCGGGGGGAATTGCAGGGCAGGAGGGAGGTGGCCTTCCATCTGCCCCAGCACCATAAGCCCACCCACAGCCCAGGAGCCACTGTGGATCACTCCAATTTGACCGTGAAGGTCATGTTCCTTTCGGCCCTTGGAACCCTAACCCTCCAGCAGGGCAGTCTGAGCAGGGGGCCTCCCCCAATCCTGATCCAGGACGTCTCTGCCTGACGGAATGGCTTGTGGCTCTCAGTTCCTGACTGCTGCGGCTGTTGCCTTTCCAAGACGGCCTTGCCGGGGGCATCAGGAAGACCTGGCAGAGATTTGGCACATCGGTCGGTCTGTCGCCAGGGGCGGGGGTGCCAGCAGAGGGAGACAAGGGAGCATCACCCCCCCAACCAGCAAGTGGGAGGGATGGTGACCGGATGTCCTCTCTTTCGGTGAACAACATTAAACCATGTGATATTAAACCCGCTGGAATCATTGGCCTTTTTCCTTGACCAGAGACCTAATGCCCCAGCCGGCTGTGCCGGAGGCAGAGGTGGGGGCAAGAGGCGCCTCCTGCTTGTCCCGGGGCCAACCCTGCGCCCCTCTCCAGGGGCTCCCTTGGAGGCTAAGCAGGAAGGTGGCTGGGCAGCAGGACCCAGTGGCACCATCTCAGGCAGCTCAGGGCTTTGAGTTGGTCTGAGGTCTTTCTTCCACTCCAAGACATGTGAGGTGGGCTTTGCTCTCCCCACAGCAGCACTTTCTGGGGTTAAACACCCCCCACCCCTGCACATCCAAGAAAGGGCATAGGAGATTTTCCTTAGCTTTCTGGCTATGCCCCTCCTCCCTCGGTGGAAGACTGCCCCCTCCCCCCAGAACGAGACTGTGCAGCCTTAGAAGCTGATGGAAACATCTTATTCATTTGACCTCTGATTACGTGATTCTCTTTATACATTATAGAGTACTTTAATACTGCATTGCTCCATGGCCTGCGAGGAGGGGGATAGATGAGCCTCGGGGGGGGGGGGGGCATGGAATCCTCCCTCCCTCCCCCTTCCATGCTCACCTGTGTTGCTTCTGCAGCTGCCCAGGCCCTTTCTGGAATAAAACACTCCAAATCAGAAGCCCTTTGCCATAATTAAGAGCCTCTTCCTGAAATTAAGTGAGGTTCAGCTGGAGAACTTGCTGGTCTTTCTCAGCAGGGTAGGAGGGATTCATCCCACACCCCCAGCAGACACCTCTTGGCTTATAACTGGCTGGGCATTGTCCACAAGCAACTTTCCTGCCCTTCCTTGGTGGGCTTGAAAGGGGCCGTGGCCACTGTTTGGTCCCCATCCTTGTCCTCTTCCTCCCAGTAGGCCTGTGGCCACGGACCATGCAGGTCCCCTGGGAGGATTGAGCTGCTCTGTGGGGCAGGTGCCTTTTCTGGCAGGAAGCAAGGGAAGAGTGGGTAGGACAAAGCCAGATGGGGGACCAGCTTTGTCTGTCACCCCCTCTTGTTAACTTCTGATCCAGGCAGGGGCAGCAGCGGCAGTTGTGATGCCCTCCCATGCCAACAGCCCCGTGGTCTGACCCCTGGCTTCATGCCAAAATGCCTGCGGGAACTGGGGGAGTCTGGGTGATGTGGTTGAAGGTTGAGACCAGGGGTGGCCTTTCGGGGTCCAGGCTTGTGCCCAAGGAATGGCTGCTCTCTTCCCAGCTGAGTGGAGAGCAAAAGCGCCCGACAGCAGGTGCGAGCGATTCCAGCTGCTTTGAGAAAGCCTGTCACCTCCTGGGCAGGCTCCATTTCTGGGCTGCGTGTCAATAGGCCCCAGTCTTGGTTTTTTTTTCCCCCTCCCGTTCTTTGGTGTAACAAGCTGCTTGCCAATATCTGGCAATATTGCACTGGCTGAGTTCACACATGACACCTAAGCAGGAAAAGATCCAGCAGCTGCAGGCAGTGGACAAGCTAAGATTTCTCTAGGGTTAATCTCCCCAGACTGGATTCACTCAGTAAATTGCACAAATCCTAGCTTTTTCTTTGCACTGGATTGTAAACCCCAGAAAAAGGGTTAATTGTGAGAATGCGGACTGTCTAATGTCTAATGTGGACATTTCCAGGATTGCGAATTGGGGCTGGACTCGAGGGGGAGCTGACCCCATGCCTGGATCCCCTCTGAACTCTGATTCTTGCTCTAGGCAGAGCTAAGAGGACAAAGTGGCACTTAGAATAAAAAGTAAATTAAAAATTGTACGTTAACTGCTGTAAAGAAGATGGAAAGCCATTTCTTTGTATCTTTTTTCTATTTTTCTTTTATTTTCTCCCCCTTTTCTTGCACGTTTAGTATTCTGATTTTTTTTTCTCATATTTTTATTAGTTTTTAATCTTCCTTCTTAAACATTTAATAAAATCATGAAAATTTGTGCACCAGCTGAGGCCTTTCCTAGATCCTGACTCACTGCACTCGTTACCCAAGCCCTTGTACCCTCTCATCTGGACTATTGTAATGTGCTCTACATGGGGCTGCCCTTCAAATTCATTCGGAAGCTTCAGCTGGTGCAAAATGGGGCCATGAGAGCCATCTTTGGGGCCACCAGGATGGCTCACATTATATACCTCTGGCTCTGCAAACTTCACTGATTACTTTCTGTCTGCTTCCAAGGGCTGTGCAAGATGTTGGTTCTGACCTTAAAGCCCTCCATGGGTCCAGGCTACTTCAGGAACCACCTCATCCTGCTAAGACAAGCCTGTCCTACTTGTGCCAACAGAGGGCTTACTATGGATCCCATCAACCAGCAGCACCCGTCCTTTGGAACCTCCCACCCTCTGGGCTAAGATTGCCCCCCCCCCCCAAGTTTCTGGCTGGTTTGGGGACCCCAAGGGGGAATTTTGCACCCTGGACGGGGCTGCTGGATTGATGGCTGACTCTACCTCCCCACCCCCCTTGCTATCTGCTCTCCACCTCTCCATCTTTTTGTTATCATATTGATGCATTCCTGTTTTCTTTTTTATTGTTTTATTGTATTATTTTACTTCTGCTTTGTTTACCCTCTCTTCTTGCCTTCCTTTTTATTGTTGAAAGTCATCTAGAGCAGACCCACGGTGACATAGGCAGCAAATAAATGTAACAAATAAAAAATACAGAAAATGAAGCCAAGAGTTAGCTGAATCAGCCAGCCCTCGTAACACTCTGGACGCCTCTGTGTCATCATCTTGGTGACCACATGGAAGCAGCTAGCCAGAGTTTCTCCAGGGAAGGTCTCCCCCATGTGTCCTCCATGGTCTAGATCTCCTGGACCTTGTCATCAGTGGGGCAGAAAGTTGGGGGCTCTTTGGGTTGGTCGTCTGGTGAAACCAGGCTCAATAGCAGTAACTGAGAGGGATCTTGGAGTCTTAGTGGACAACCAGCTAAATATGATCCAGCGATGTGCAGCAGCCGCCAAAAAAGCCAATGCAATCCTAAATTGCATTAACAGAGGGATACAATGGAGCTCAAGTAAGGTACTAATACCACTCTATAAAGCCTTAATAAGACCGCACCTAGATACTGCATCCAGTTTGAATCACATTATAAAAAAGATGTTGAGATTCTAGAAAAAGCAGAGAGAAGAGCAACCAGGATAATTAGGGGATTGGAGACTAAGGCATATGAAGAATGGTTAGAGGAACTGGGCCTGGCTAGTCTAGTGAAGAGAACGACCAGGGAAGACAGGATAGCAATCTTCCAATATTTGAGGGGCTGCAATAGAGACGATGGGGTCAAGCTATTTTCTAATGCACCCAAAGGCCAAACAAGGAGTAATGGATGGGAAACTGAATAAGGAGAGATTTAACCTGGAAATAAGGAGAAACTTTTTGATAGAACAAGCAACCAATGGAACAGCTTGCCCTCAGAAGTTGTGGGAGCGCCATCACTTGAGACCTTCAAGAAAAGATTGGACTGCCATTTGCCAGAAATGATGTAGGGTCTCCCACTTGGGCGGGGGTTGGACTAGATCAGTGGTCACCAACCAGTGGGCCAGGGACCACTGGTGGTCCATGAGAAAATTTTGGTGGTCTGCAGAGAAATGTCACCCCCAAAGGACCCCCCAAAGCAATTAATCCAGGCTGTGTGGGAACACAAGGCTTGCGTCGCTTGCATTGCAAACAACATGAGGTAGTGAGGGGAGGGGGGAAGGGCAGAGGGGGGAACTTGCCCCATTCATACCACACACCTGGCCTGGCCACCAGGCTGCTTCTTTCTTCTGCTTTCTGCTGCATGCAAGGAAAGCAGCAAACGTCTTTCTTTTTCTCCCCCAAACTGCCAGAAATAGGTCTTTGGGACCCTGCAAGGCATCCTGCTCCAGCAAAGACTCATTTCTGGCAGAATTTGGGGGAGAGAAAGAAAGACTTCTGCTGTTGCTGCTTTCCTTGCATGAAGCCAAAAATCCCACCCACTCCCGAATGGAACTGGAGACTGTATCCTGTGATCCCAAATAAAGAATGATGGGTCGGTAAGAAAACGGGGTGGGGAATTTTCCTGCAGACTTTTTTTGGATTTTCCCAGTCTCTGGTCCGTGGGATTTAAAATAATGAGTTTGGTGGTCCCTAAGGTCCAAAAGGTTGGCGATCCCTGGACTAGATGATCTATAAGGTCCCTTCCAGATCTGTTTATCTGTTTATCTGCCTCTGGCCATGGCAGTGGGAAGCTGTGGGAGGTCCCAGGCTACACTCTTTACCTCCGAGATCCCTTGGGTAGGATCCTGGTAGGGAGGCCCTGGAGAGATCCCTTGCTGCTTCAGAGAAGGCTTATTACTCTGAAGGTGAAGGGTTCGAGCAGAATGGTATCTTCTAAGTATCTCGGGATCTGGGTTGATTCCAGGCAATGCTTGGCCATTTCCTGAGTGATTCATTGAGTGCCCAGCAAACCTCTGGCCATCGGTGGTAGCTCAGGCTCCTGACCTGGTTGTCCCTAGTCCTCCCTGTTAAGGGATCCAGAGGGTCACCTTAGTTCACCCAAGTGCTTCTGAAATGAATCTGGTGGAGCCCAGCAAGAGCTCCCATCTCCCTCTTGCCACCCTTTCCTCTGCCTCACCTACCCGGAGATGTTGCAGGCAGGGAAACTGGTTTTTTCCATCTCTTGTATATGAAATGTCCAAATGGATGTTTTCTTCCCTGCTTTCCCCTTGTGTGTCATGATCAGGAGCTTCATTACGAGGGGGGGGGGGGGCTTCTGGATGTTTAACGGTAGAAAGATGTTGAGTGTGGCAGGGGTGGAGGCTCCTTGGAGAGAGGGGAGAAGGGCTCCTGTCTCCCCCACCCTGCAAGGCAGCCAGGCTTTCCCCAACATGAGCAAACCACACCAGGAAGAGATGTCTTGCATTCAGCTTTTTCCCCAGGCAGCAAAGAGACTCCAGAGCCTTGAAGACTGCAGCTGCCTTGGCCCCGTGCACCTTCAGGGCTGGAAGGGGCTGGATTGGGGATTCAATCCACTCTGGGGATTCTGGAGGGCTCCTTGGCTGCAGCTGGGAGGAGCCAACCTTGGCAACCAGCTGCTGCTAGGCTCTACAAAGGACCTGCCATCACGACAGGGCAAAGTTGGGCAGAGCATCTCTACGCCCAGGCAGACCAGGGCTTGGGGGGAGGGCCCTCCTGTACAAAAGCTGCTTGTTTCTGGTGCCGTTGGGGCCCACATGGCAGAGCTAGGGGCCTCCAAGCTGTGCAGACACTGCCAGATGAATTGGGCTTTTGTAAGAAGCCAGCAGACCCATCGCAGCAGGGAGCTGCTGTCTCCAGAACCCCCTGGGAGCTGGCCAGGAGGTCCTCCCTGCCCTCCATTCCCTAGAGCCAGTGGGACAGGGGCAGGAGCTGCTCTGTTCCCCCCTCTCCCTCCCCCCTCAATTCCCCCCTCTGCTGCTGCTGCTGCTGCTGCTGCTGATTGAAGCAGCATCTCTCTCATTCATTCACAGCCCCAAAGGGCCAGATATTTTGGGGTGGCGATTCCCAAGCAGACTGGAAGCCACAGAAAAATGCAAGGTGATCCGACAGGAGGAATGTGGTTGAATGCAAGCAAGGCCAGCCTGCCAGCCTCCAACGAAGCAGCAGCTTCTGCATGCCATTGCCTAGGAGGAATTCTCCTTCAAGGCAACAGGGGGCAGCACATTTGGGGTTTAAGGAAAGGGACTAGGAGCTTGAGATTTGCTGTTTGCAAATATTTGCACAGCACTCCCCCCTCCCCAGGCAGTCCTTCAGGTGTTATGCTCCCCCATGTCACAGGTGCATTTCTGTAGCTTGCTGTGCTCCTCCGACCTCCTTCATGGGCCCCCTTCGGCTCCTTCCTCTTTCTCCTTGCCCAGCATTGCATTCTGGCTTCATCTTCTCTAGTCCTCAATGGTTGGTTCCCCTAGAATGGCAAGCCGCTTCTCTATCACCAGTAGCTGGCCCCAGAGTCTGTCTTCACCCAGTCCGTCCCACCTAGGTCTTGGCAGGAAGGCCTCCAGGAGCTGGCCTAGGCCTAGGCATTTAGGCAAGGGGTGTGACTGGAGGTAAAGCTCTTTCATGTGATATAGAAAATTAAACTTTATTATTAAAAAGATAAAATCATAAAAAACATTGGCTGGCTGTCTCTGAAAAACATAGTATAGCACTATGAGAAATCTCAGTGGCAGCAATTCTACCTCCAGAGGCTGGGCTGCAAGAGGAAGGGCTCTCCCTCATGGCCCAAGGTAGGTGGGACTGGAACAGGTTGTCCTTGTGGTTTCCTGGAAAGGAGCCACCAGCAGCTGCTGCCGCCGCCGCCGCCACATTTCTTTGCAAATTTAGAAGAGCCACAAGTGCAACTCAGGAATCCAGTAGCAGCTTTTCCAATTGGCAAATTTCATTAAAAGTCATAAGCTTTTCTGAACAGCAGATTCATGAAAAATTATCCTTGTGAAATAAATTAGTTGGAAAAGCTGTTCCCAGATTCCTTCTGTGCACTTAGTCTCCCTCCAGTCCACTTGTTCACAGTCCATAATGAAGCCTACTTGTTCTGCAAGGCGAAGAGCTGCCCAGTGGTAACAGGGAAGGCCCTCGGCCCTGCCAGCCTGTGATTTATAGCCTGCTGGGTAGAGACCAGCCAGTCTTGCATTGTCTGACCGATCAGGTGGAAAAGGCCACCAGATGGTGTATGGATTACATGCTGGGGGGGACATGGAAATCTGCCCCCTCCTGAGCCCCTCCTCCCTGGGGCTGCAGCTGCAGCTTCCTTTGCTTTCTATCCAGGCAAATGCGGCGGGGGCCCCCGGGAGGCAGGGAGAGGTCTTCACAGGGTGCAACATTAAACCAGGTCACTGGGCAAACACAGCCTCGTGGGGGGGGGGGGGGGGCTGCAGAGGAAACTCCATCAAAACTGCCTGCCCGCATGGCGAGTCTCGGCCTAGATAGCGACATAGACATAGAATTCTTCATTGGCCAAGTGTGATTGGACACACAAGGACTGTGTCTTGGTGCAAATACCATCAGTGCACATAAAAGGAAAGAGACCTTTGTCAGCCAGAGCTTTTCCTATCTGCCTGTCGTGGTTTATTTATTTATTTATTTATTTTGTCAAGTGATTATAAGATAATAGGTATAAGTATAAACATAGTCATGAATACATGAAATGGATACGAATAAAATAAAAAGAAACAATAGGACAGGGACGGTACACACATTGGTGTGTTTATGCACGCCCCGTACAGACCTCTTAGGAAAGGGGGGAGGTCAATAGTGGACGGTCTAAGGTTAAAGTTTTTGGGGTTTGGGAAAGAAACCACAGAGTCAGGTAGAGGATTCCAGACATTGACCCCTCTGTGGCTGAAGTCGTATTTCCTGCAATCGAGTTTGGTGTGGTTTACCTTGAGTTTGTAACTATTGTGTGCTCTTGTGTTGTTATGGTTGAAGCTGAAGTATTCATTGACTGGCAGGACATTGCAATGTATGATTTTATATACTATACTGAGATCAGACTGAAGGCGGCGTAATTCTAGGTTTTCTAGGTCCAGAATTTCAAGTCTGGTGGCATAAGGTATTCTGCAACATGTAGAGGAGTGGAGGACTCTTCTTGTGAAATATTTCTGGACTTTCTCAATTGTATTAATATCATACGTAATGTGGGTTCCAGACTGATGAGCTGTATTTGAGGATTGGTCTACCAAATGTTTTGTATGCTCTAGTTAGTAGTGTGATATTACCAAAGAAAAAGCTACACAGGATTAGGTTAACAATTCTTAACACCTTTTTGGCTATGTAGTTACACTGGGCTCAAGCACTTAGATCATTAGAGATGAGTATTCCAAGGTCCTTGACAGAGTTTGGATCATCAACAAGGTCTTGACTGTTCAGCCTGTATTTTATTTTCTGATTTTTTTTGCCAATATGGAAGACAGAGCATTTATTTGTTGAGATTTGAAGTTGCCATTTGTTTGACCATTCTGATACATAGTCGGGGTCTTTTTGAAGGGTGGCAGTATTGTCTGCGGTGTTGAATAGCTTTACATCATCAGCAAAGAGAATGCAGTTGCTCTTGATATGATCACAGAGATCATTTATGTAGAGTAGGAAGAGAGTTGATCCTAAAACACTGCCTTGGGGGACACCAGGATTGGCAGGGACAGAATTGGATAGGACGCTCCCAATTTTGACCATTTGTTGCCTGTCTGACAGGAATGCTTCTATCCAGGTATGCAGATTTTAGTTTGTTTTAGGAGGAGTTTGTCGTGTCCCACTGAATCCAAGGCTTTACAGAAGTCTGTGTCGATTCCGTCTGTTGCTTTGCCCTGATCGAGTTGTGTAGTGCAAATGTTTTTGCAGTCTAAGAGTTGCAGATTGCAGGATAGCTTTTTCCTGAAACCAACTTGTTTGTTCGAGGGGAGGTGGTCTGTCTCGAGGTGGGGGGAGGTGGCTCTCTCTGGGCAACCGCCCTTCCCGGCCCTGCTGGGGTTGCCTGCGCCTTTCGCGACGGGGCTCGAAGAGCTGCCAGAGGCAACACGCGAAGCGGGGCTAGAAACCGCGATGCCCACGCCGGGCGCCCCCGACACCCAAAGGCAGGCCGAGGGCTCCGCCTGCCGCTCTGCTCCCCCCGATCCTCTTTCCCGGCGAGGGCGCGAGACCCTCTCCGGTCCACCCGAGAAGGGCCCCCTGCGGGGATGCGAGGGGAGGGAATGATCTCCCCCCTCCCAGCACGGACGCTGCTCCGCCCCCGTTTGGCTCCCGAGGCGCCCGCAAGAAAAGCCCCGGGCTCAGCGGCTCCTCGAGCGGAGCGGCCCCGCGCTCGCCAAGGGCGCCGGGCTGCTCCCGGGGGGCCCGGACGGGCACGGGAGGCAGGGAAAGGCGCTTGGTCCGCGCCGCCTTCCCGCCGGTCAGACGGGCCCTCCCTGCGGGCCTGTCCTCGGCCGGGGACGCGGGCGCCTCCGCGAAGGGAGTCGGGAAATCGGAGCCCCGACCGGCAGACCTGACGGGCGCCCTCCGCGCGAGATCGCGATCGGCGGCGCCGGGACCGGGCGGGGGGCGGGGGGCGCGAGTCGGAGGCGGGCCCGCGGGAGGCAGCAGACCAATCAGCGGCTCCCGCGCGCGGGCTCTGGCCGAAACTTTCTGGGCGGGGCCGAGGCCTGGCACTCACCTGGCCCGCCCCACCGGGTAGGTAGGAGGCGGGCCGGCGGGCGCGGATTGGTGGGTGGCCGGGAGGCGTGGCCAGCGACGCCTGTGCCGCCATCTTGTCTGAAAACTTTTGGGATCCCGGCGCCGCTCGTCCGCTCTCCTGGAGGGAGCCGGGAGGGTCGCGCGGGGGCGGGGAGGGCAGGGAGGGAGGCCGGAGCGGCGGTCGCCATGCCCGTCAGGAGGCAAGGTGGGTCGCGGGACGGGGGGCGCCGCCATGCCTCTGGGCGCGTGCAGAGGGCGGTGGGGGGGTGGGGGGTTGCTCCGGCTGGGCTCTGACGGCTCCCTCTCCGCCTCCCCCGCCCGCAGACACGCAGCGCGCCCTCAGGCTCCTGGAGGACTACCGCGCCAAGCTGAGCCCGCGAGAGGACCGGCAGCTGCGCAGCTCAGTGGAACGGGTGATCGGCATCTTCCGGAGCAGCCTCTTCCAGGCCCTGCTCGGTAGGCGGCCCCGGCAGCCCTCTTCCCAGGCGGCGGCCGCAGGGTCCCGGGGGCGCGGGTCGGCCTCCCCTTCCTGGCTGCCAGGCGTTCCGGGGGTGGTGTGGTCGGCGGGCGAAAGTTGCGGCGGCTCCCGTCCCGAGAGCGGAGTTTTCCTCTCGGCCGGTGCTCCGCCTGCCCCGTGGGGCTTCTCGCCGGAAGGGCTGCCCCGGGACTGCACGCGGGAGACGGGGGGCTGCTGGAAGCCTTCTCTCCGGGCGGCGGAGAGGATTCCTTCTGAGGCGCCGCCAATTCATCTTCACAGATATTCAAGAGTTCTACGAGGTGAGTCTGCTTGAAAACCCCAAAAGCGCCGGTGAACCCAAGCCTGCGCGGCCCGTCCAGCCCGGGGCCACCTGGGACTTGCCCAGCCCGCCAAGCACCGGCCTGACTTCGGAGACCTTGCCCAGCACCCAGGTAGGTGAAAGCGGAGCCTCTCCACCGTCCCAGCCCCCCTCCCCCCTTCCGTACCTTCTGGGGATGGCCAAGGGCCCTGCCCGCTTTGGGAAGAAGAGTTTATTTGGCTTTTTCGCCTCTCTGCGGGGGGCCCTGAACTTCTGAAAAGGTTCCCTTTTGCCCTGCAACACTTGCAGCTGAGTGTTAGAGTAACAATTGATGAAATGGACTGAAGTGGGAATCAGAGTTAGTTTCTGACTTGAATGAGGTGGAAATTATGTTTAGCATCTACTCCAGAATTGACCTGTTGGCAAATTGTGCTCACATTATAGTTTCCCTAGTGGTAGAAAAAAAAGGTGCCAAGGATGTCTCCCATTGGAAGCTTTGGGGTGGACACCATACCACCCCTCCCCCAAAGAAGTGGTTTTCTGGCAGAACTCAAGTCACCCTTCTGAAAGGGGCTGCTGGATCCCCTTGACTTCTGCCAGAAATGCTCCCTTTTTGCTTTAGGTTACTCTGCCTTAGTGGGCACCGGGGCTGTGTGCTCTGGGCAGAGGGACATGCTTGATGGGGGTGGTGGAAGGGGCCTTTTCTATGGAGTCCTTTGCATTGGTTGGAGCAGGAGAGGGGAGGCAGGAGACGCCAAGGGTCCAGAGGAAATCACCCCCCCCAATAGATGGCTAGCCAGTAGTTATCACTTCTGAGGCAAAGGGCAGAGAGGACACAGCAGAGAGGCTGTGCCCCCCCTCCAAAGAAACCCACCCTTGGTTAGCAACGTGAAAGGAGAGACCAGGGCCAGGGTCCCTCCAGAGGACCTGGTGGGATGTTCATTTAGCCTCTTCCTCCTGCCTTTGGATGCTGCCTTCTGCCTCCCAATCCCCACCACCTTGGACAGCCAGTGGCCTGCAGATGGACAGGATCAGTGCACGCATGGAGATTTCCCATTGGAAGAGCAGTGGGGAGGCCAGAGGTGCCTGTGCATGGTTTAAATGAGCTTTTGAACTGTTTCCTTGTTTCTAGGTGGGTGTGTTGGCACTAGATGATGGTTAGAGATAGGAAAGCATTTTCCTCATGCCCAAGCTGAATTCTACTGGTTTACTTTAATTGTTATGGGCAGAGAGGAATGGGGTACAGATACTCAGCAGAATAATGGAAATGTATTGTTCTTTTTGACAAAGTTGGTGATTTTTGCCTCAGCCCTTGAGCTGGAATGCAAGGATCTTATTGTCATTTAAAGCTCAGAAAGAAGGGGGGGGGGGCTTGGTGCTCTGCTAAGGAACCCTTAGAACTGGAAGCTGTTTCAAACTGGCAGGAGGGAAGTTGAAAAGTCATGGTAGAAAGCAAGACTTTGCAGAAAGAGTCCTGGAAGCTTAGAGCCAACTTCCTGTAGAGGTAGCGGGTCAGGGATCAGTAGCTAAGTTTCAGTCTGCTTAGGATAAACAACATTGTCATCCGACAATTAAAAAAAAACCCTTAAACACAGACGATGGACTACTAGATGCCTTCAGTTGTCTATGTTTCTGTTTCCAATGTTCTGGCAGAAATAGGCTGCCCTTGGGGCTGAATCCTCTGGAATACCATGAAATACTTCTGGTAGGGATTAACTTCTGGAAAATTGTCAGGCCACCCCAAAGTTGACAACAATTAAGGCAATTTCTTATATGCCTACCAAAACTATATTTTTCAAATTTCTAATTTCTCTGATCCCAGCATAATTCTCTTACTGTTCACATCTTATCTTAACACTAAGATTCAAGGCACTTCCCTGGTCTGTTTATGCGGATATGTGTGAATAAAGTTGTATAATCGAAGCAGTGGTGGAATTCAAAAATTTTTACCACTGGTTTTGTGGGTATGGCCTAGGGGGTCATGTGACTATGTGGCTTATTTGGTGGGCGTGGCTTGGCAGTCATGTGACTGGCTGGGCGGAATATTTCCCCTAAAAAAAAGTAAAAATTCAAGAAAGGCAGAAATTAATCCCCCCCCCCAAACCTTTGCTCATGGGCGATTATTCTGGCCTAGGCCAATCTTTTTTACATAACAGAGATCTACTCCAGGTAGAGCTATATTAGGAATTACCCAAAGTCCTTTCATTACATCACCATCCAGCAAGGTTCAACCAAGTCTGGGACTCAGTACAGAGTTGTGCCTGCATGGACCCATGTGAGTCTGACAACCGATCAGAATACAAGCTCAAATTCAAATCCCAACAGAGGGCATTCTGGATTTAAAACCAGATTTATTTTGTTGGATTAATTTAATTTTACACATACAACAGCTGTTAGAATTGTGTTTGCATAACAATGGGAAAAAAGATATGAAAATGAATTAAAATATTAGAATGTGCAGAAATGAATAAATTAACAATTACAAATTTACAATCAAGGAGAAGGCTTAGAATACTTTTTAACATGGGATTTCTTTTATCAATGGCTAACTAACAAAGTTAGTTCTATCTTCTATAGAAATGTAAAAGTATAAAAGAAAACACCAATTATATAAGGAAAGTTCAGTAAAAAGGATAAGCAAATATTAGCATTTGATCATTGTTAATGAGTAGATAACTTTGAAAGTTATCTACACCTCCCCCCCAAAAAAATACTGCAGATAAAAAACAGCTTTTTACTTTATCCCCAAACAAAGCCACTGCAATAAAAAACCTGGATTGTTCACACCAGGAAATCTTAGCCCTTCTGGCTTTAAGAAACCCCCAGGCAAACAAACAAGACAACAGAAAGCACCACTAAAGTACAGCCATTATTAAGGTAAATCACCTGGAGGTCCCCTTTTCCTGATAACTGGCAGAATTAACCACCATGATAGGAAAGACAAAAGACCCAGGCAAGAACAAAAGCAGCATCATGAGCACTCGAAATCCATCAAGCAGGCTCAGCTCCAGAAATCTCAACATGTTAAAACCAGCTTTAATAAGGATGAAGTGTTATACCCCAAAACAAGTTACTAATTTTCTCAGAAACCATAAAGCAGCTGAACTTCACGTAAAATGTAACTTGCCTGCATGCTGCAAGCATCAACATCAGAAAATGCCAGGACATGTAACAGGACTGGATTGGCAGCAGACCCACAAAACTACACAACTGAAAACACACTCCCTACACAGCTGAAAACTACACACACACACTCACAAAGCAGATACAGCTGGAAAAATCTAAAAAACATAGCTTTAATTTATAGGCACATAACATTTCACACAATTTAAAAGAACTTCCATACACACACAATGACAACCTCACAAAGCAGCTGCTTTCTAAAAATAGAAAAGCAGCTAAAATTTCCCAAATTTTATATGACTATTTTTTTAGGAAAAAAATTAACACTCTTACTGATTTTTTAAAATCAAGAGTCTTCAAACTTGACAGCTTTAAGACTTGTGGATTTCAACTCCCAGAAGCCCTCCTCCAGTCATGGTGGCTCAAGAATTCTGAGAGTTGAAGTCCACAAGTCTTAAAACATGCCAAGTTTGAAGATCCCTGCCCTGATTTAAATAAGAAAAAAAAGCCACTTACCCAATTGAAGAAAACAGGCAGGCAGAATCAGTTGCTTACCTAGGAGCTGGATGCAGCACAAGCGAGGCAGAAGACAAGTTTACAGCAGCAGTTTGGGAATCGGGAGAAGGCGTCTGAAGGATTTAGAATAGAATAGAATAGAATAGAATAGAATAGAATAGAGTACTTTATTGGCCAAGTGTGATTGGACTCATAAGGAATTTGTCTTAGTGTAAATACTCTCAGTATACAGAAAGAAAAGGTACATTCATTGAGAATCAGTCATAATGTACAACACTTAATGATAGTCATAGGGGACAATCAAATCATACCAGGAAACAGTCAAGTGGGAGGGGAGGGGTGATAAAGAGTGAGGAGAAGATCAACAGTAATAGTACTGTATACTTTGTAAATAGTTGAACAGTGTTGAGGGAATTATTTGTTTAGCAGAATGGTGGCTTTTGGGAAAAAATGTCCTTGTGTCTAGTTGTTCTGGTGTGCAGTGCTCTATAGCGTCGTTTTGAGGGTGGGAGTTGAAAGACTTTATGTCCGGGATGTGAGGGGTGTGTAGATATTTTCCCAGCCCTCTTTTGGACTCAGGGTGCAGGATGCAGGTCCTCAATTGAAGGCAGGTGGGTAGTAATTGCTTTTTCTGCAGTCCTAATGATCCTCTGGAGTTTGTGTCCTGTTGCGTTGCAGAGCCAAACCAGACAGTCATAGAGGTGCAGCTGACAGACTCCATCATTCCTCTGCAGAACTGGATCAGCAGCTCCTTAGGCAGTTTGAGCTTTCTGAGTTGGCACAGGAAGCACACAATTGTTGTGTTGGCACACAATTCTTTGTTGTGCTTTTTTGATGATGTTTTTGATGTTAGGTGTCCATTTTAGGTCATGTGATATAGTAGAACCTAGAAATTTGAAGGTCTCTATTATTGATACTGTGTTGTCTAGTATTGTAAGAGCTGGTAGTATAGGAGGGTTTCTTCTAAAGTCTACCACCATTTCCACAGTTTTGAGTGTGTTCAATTCCAGATTGTTCCGGTTACACCATGAGGCAAGTTGTATAACCTCCTGTCTGTATGCAGATTCATCGTTGTCTGAATGAGACTAATCACTGTTGTGTCATCAGTAAACTTCAGTATTTTAACAGATGGATCGTTTGAGATGCAGTCATTGGTATATAGGGAGAAGCGGAGATAGCACACAGTCTTGGGGGGGGGCTGTGCTGATTGTACAGATATCGTGCTTGCTGGAGGTTGGAGGTGGGAGAGAAGTGGATTCTTTTAACAAGGCTGGCTAAGCTGGAGCCTATGGGCTCTAGCCTAGCCTGCAAGGACCTCCGAGGGCTTTTAGTTTAGTTTAGTTTATTGTTTATTATTTATTTAGTTTATTATTTATTTATAGTTTATTTATTTATTTATTATTTAGTTTACTTTATTGTCATTGCATCTAGTACAACAAAATCAAACACCATCTTCAGTGCACATCATGACCATGACCATGAAAACAAACACAAACACACATCCTTCACCCTTCACACTGTCCTAGGATAGAAGCTGTTTTTCAGCCTATTTGTCCTTGTTTTTATTATTCTGTATCATCTGCCAGATGGTAATAGTCCAAAAAAAGAGTTCCCAGGTGGAGATGGGTCTTTGAGAATGTTTTGAACTTTCTTAAGGCAGTGGGAACTATAAAGCTCTTCCAAATAGGGGAGAAGGCAAACCATACACAGGTGGAGCAAGTTAAGATACTCTCTATGGTGCAGTGGTAGAAGAGATCTCCAGCAGTTTTCCATTCGGTTGTTATTTCCTGAGACATCTCAGGTAGTATAATCTCTGCTGGGCCCTTATGACCAGGGCTGCAATGTGGGCACCCCAGGTCAGGTCCTCTTTTAGGGTAACACACAGAAACTTAGAACTGGCCACTTGCTCCACTCGGTCTCCATTGATAAGCAAGGGCTGGATGCCTGATCTGTTCCTTCTATAATCCACTATAAGCTCCTTGGTCTTATTGGTGTTGAGGACCAAGTTGTTGTCTCCACCCCATGAAAGCAACCGGTCCACTTCATCTCGGTAGGCAGACTTATCCCCCCCCCCCCCCCCCGAGATAAATCCCACCACTGTTGTATCATCTGCAAATTCAGCAATTTACTAGCATGAGTGGGAATGCAGTCATGCACACAAAGAGCATAGAGTAAAGGACACGCAACCTTGTGGTGTACCAGTATTAAGAATAAGGGCTGAAGAGGTATGATTACCTAATCTGACCCTCTGTGAGCAGCCAGACAAGAAATCCATAATTCAAAAGCAGATTGAATTAGAAAGCCCAAGGTCCAGAAGTTTAGACACTAGTTTATGTGGAAGAATTGTGTCAAACACAGAATTAAAATTGACAAAAAGCATCCTCACATAACCCTCCCGCTATTCTAGATGAGTCAGAACAGTGTGAAGAGTGATGGCTATAATGTCCTCCGTAGATCTATGATTTCTATATGCAAGCTGGTGTTTATCAAATGTATGCGGAAGACCAGAAATGATGTGCGGGCAGACCAATTTCTCAAAGCACTTCATGATGAGTGCCACTGGTCTATAATCATTGAGGTTATTGATAGGGAATTTCTTTGGCAGTGGAACAATGGTAGAGGCCTTCAAACAAAATGGAATAGTGGACTGGGATAAAGACCAATTGAAGATCCTGGTAAAGACTCCAGCCAACTGATCAGCACAGTCTTTAAGCACTCGGCCAGAGATACCATCAGGACCAGCAACCTTTCTAGGGTCCACAGCCCTCAGAATTCTCCTTACCTCCTGTTCCTCCACAATGAGGTGGGGCTACAATTGGCTGGTAGTTGTGTTTTATCTGCCTCTGATGCCTCCACTTCAAAGCGAGCAAAGAAATGATTCAGTTCCTCTGCCAATGAAGCATTCCCCTCAACAGGGATGACATTGGTCGGTTGATGGATTGTAATTTGTTGAATTCCTCACCACACCTGCCTCATGTTATTGCTATAAAAATTATCCTCAATCTTCCTCTTATACTCAATATTGGCCTTCCCAATACCTTTCTTCAGATTAGCTCTGGCAACACTATATCTTGTCCCATCACCGGACCTAAAGGCCTTGGTCCTGTCATGCAAGAGGTGCTGGACTTCCTTGATCATCCAGGGTTTCTGATTGGGATAGATCCGAATATGTTTATCCACAGTGATAGTATCTGTGCAGTGTTTGATATAGCACAGAACAGTTGCAGTGTGCACTTCTAGGTCAGGGTGGAAAAAGATGTCCCAATTTATGTTCTCAAAACAATCCTGAAATTATTGGGAAGCATCTTCTGGCCAAGATTTCACTGTCTTTATTATAGGCAGAGCCTGTAAGCTGGTGCTAAAAGCAGTGACATATGGTCCAATTGTCCCAAATGTGGTAATTGTATAACCTTATAGCCATGTTTTATGTTGGTACATACTTTTAGAGGCCCTTGGGTGGGTGGGGCGGCCGCAATGGGCAGCAGCAGCTCCACAAGTGGCTTGGCTGGCTGCTCGAGGCCTGGGCTTCATGCCATGGCTGTGAGAGGCTCTAGAAAGGCCCAGACAAAGCCGGGTAGTGGGAAAGTGTGGCAGGGGCCTCGGCAGCGTGGTACAAACCATCGCCACAGCTTGGCCAGCTGCACAAGGCCTGGGCTTTATACCACGGCCATAGGAGGCTCCAGAAAGGCCCGGATGAAGCCGGGCGATGGGAAAGTGCAGTGAGGGCCTCGGCAGCACAGCACAAGCCATCACAGTGGCTTGGCCAGCCACACAAGGCCCCGAGTTGGAATCCACAGCCTCCAGAGGGCCCCGGAAGCCCAGGACAAGGCTGGGTTGCGGGAAGAAGCACCAGGGGCGTTTGGCATCTGGAGGCTGGGCGGCTGCAAGAGTAGCGGCTGGACCACAAGGGACCTATGGCAGCTTGGGGAGCTATACCAGGCCGTGGATTGAGGATGCAGCCGGCAAGGTGCTCCAGGGGCTTTTGGAAGCCTGGCAATGGGGTCGGGCGGCCGCAAGGGTAGCGGCCGGCCCACAAGGGACCCGTGGTGGCTTGGGGAGCTATGCCAGGCTACAAATTGTGGCCGCGGCCTGTGGAGCCTGCCAGAAGCTCAGGACAAGGCCGGGTGGCGGGAAGGAACACCGGAGGTTCAGCCCAGTGCCGGGGCTGGGCACCGGGGGCTAGCGAGTCAGTGCTTACCTGGTCCTGTAGGAGGTCCATTGGGGAAGAGTAGATTAGTCTCAAATCAGCTTAGGCAGGCAGCCGCAACGCCGACTAGCATGCGTAAGCAATAAGACCACGTGACGATGCGTTTTTACAGTGTCGATTTGGGATGGGCGTATGCAGGAGGGGCAAGCAAGCGATGAAAGGGCAGGCGGGGTAAGCAAGCGAGCGGTGACCGCTTGGCGACTGGGAACCGGTTAGGGGGCATGGCCAGCCAGATGTCACTACCAGTTCCGCGACCCATCCCAAATTTTTACTACCAGGTTGCCAGAACTGGTGCGAACTGGCTGAATACCATCTCTGAATCGAAGTAAGATGCATTATTACAGTAACACAAAGTCTCTCCTTCCAGCTATCCACAGCTGCTAAGTGTTATTTAAGAGTGAAAGGATGGACATTTCAAGGGGGATGAATTGAGGCTTCCAGCTGTCCATCCCTCCTTTTAGCAATGGGAAGAGGGAGAATTATTCTTTGCTGTCATGACTTGTGACACTTTCTCTTCTCTATGAGACTAGAAAAGGTCTCTGTTCCTCAGCTGGATTCCTTCAGGGAGCCCCCTCAAGCAGACAAGAGGGGCCAGGTGTGAGTTATTTGGGGCCAGGATATTTATCTTGCTCTCCCTCCATTCTTTGGGGTTTTAACCTTATACACCCCTTTCTTTTCTAGAGCCTCTTTGGTATATCCAGCCCTATTTGGTGTAAAAATGTTGCATCCTTATGGAATTAGCATAGTGGCTTGGTAGTCAGTCTCTTTCTGTAACTCCGCAAGTTCTTTTTCACAACCCACTAAATACAGTATTTTTCTTGCTTACGATGATTTTCTATGATGACCACGTGTTCTCCACTCATAGCATGGCACGTGCCATTTTCTGGCGCTAAAAAACTAATCTTCCACAGTCTGTACATGACGGTGCACCAGTAGTTGGAGTCACCTTCCTCCCTCTGTTCCTGGCTCCTCTGAGATGCTGAAGTGGGGAGTCGGGCGATGGTGCATGCACCGTCGCCTTTGGGTTCCTTGGAGCCTCTGGGGTTGGCAGATGAACCTTCTCTGCCTCTTTCTGCTGTGGGAGGGAGTGGATCCCATCTAGGTCTCTAGGGGATCCTGTCGATTACCCTCTTGATTACCCATCGGTAGCGCTGCGCCCTTCCTTGACCTGGTGCCAATTTGCCTCACGTTTACTGGGCATCTGCTAATTCTGTATTTAGGATTACATTGTTTTGGCTCTATATTTTTGAGCATTTTTTCAATTAATGACCTTTTCCCGTTTATTTATGAATATTTATATGACCATCTGGCAGCTGAATTTCAAAGCCATCCATCTTAATCCAATATGTGACAAGGCATTCCGGTTTACCCAAGTTCAGTTATAGCTGAATTACTGGATTTGATGACACTTCATTTTCACTTTGGCAATTGGAAGATTCTCCCCCGTGTCCTCTTTGGAAGCATGGGTCTGGGGAGCTGGAGTAGAGCACTCCCAAGCCAGCCTCTCTGAGGAGTGGAACAGTAAGGTGATGGGTCTGTTTAGGCTGCAAGTATGACCATATCTACAAATGCACGTAGTCCTTGACTTATGACCACTTGCTTGTTGAACGGTGTTTATTAGAGAGATTTACAGCTTGTCTTCACACTTAATGACTGTCTGGGGCGGAATTTTTGCAGTCCCTTGGCAACCAGCGGTCTTTGTCCCTGGGCAGCTACCATTTTTTGCCACCTTCCCCAACCAGCTTCTAACAGGGAAAGTCAGTGGGTTCATTTAATGACTGCATAATTCACTTAAGGACCACCGCAAGAAGGTGGTAAAATCTGGTATGACTCACTTACTGCCCACCTTGCTGAACAACAGGTGTTGTGGTCCCAGGCGGTCATGGGGGGGGGGAATGACTACCCGTATCTTGAAAGCTGATCCTTCCACCCTGAAAGGGCAAGCGGCACATGGATCCCCCCCCCCCCCAAAGGAAGCAGATCTGGGAGGGGGAGCTTTCTCGACCATAAGAACGGTTAAGCAGCATTCTCCCCCCCCCCCCCTTTGCAGGCAGTCTAGTGGATTACTGTGCGTTGGGAGGGGGTGGAGATTGGATTAGAGATCCCTTGCAAACAAAGGGAAACTATATGTAACCTCCTGTTTCCCTCCCCCACCCTTTGCGATCTGGAAATGAAAGCCGAGTCTGTCACAGAAGCAGCCTAACCGAATAAATATCCAAGAACTAAATATCTGGAAGACTGGTTGGGTTTCATGAGCCTGGTATTTGTGGGAAAGCCCTGGCATCAGGAGGGCACAGCAGGTAAGGGACTGGGGCTTGAATCCTTCTGGACTGACCAGTTGGGGAAAAGGGGCGGAGAGAAAGGACTACCCTGCGAAAGAGGGAGTGGGGATAGAATAGAATGGAAAAGAAATTAGAATAGAAATTAGAATAGTATAGAAAATAGAATAGAATAGGAATGGAATGGGAATGGGAATTGGAATGAAGAATAGTATAGAACAGAATTCTTTATTGGCCAAGGGTGGTTGGACACACAAGGAATTTGCCTTCGGTGCACATGCTCTCAGTGTACATAACTGAGATGGGGTGGGGACGAGCAACAGGGGGCAATTTGCAGGGACAGAAAGGGGCAGTTGTTTAGGGAATGGTGTCTGTATAGGCTGGATCCTCTTCCCTTAGGCTTATCTTTGCTGACACTTATTCTATCTTTTGTGTAATGTGGCTTATTCTGGGAGAGTGTGTGTATGTGTGTGTGTGTGTGAGAGAGAGAGAGATGGGGATGTTTGTATGTTTCTCAGCTCATGGACTCTTGTGGGGAGACTGAATTTCCAGCAGGGGTCATTTAGTACCATCATAGACAATTTCTTTGTTTGGTAGGTCTGAACTATATTTTATTTTGATCATCTGAAATAAAATACCAAGTTCTTCAACGTGTCAGATTCTGGCATCTTTTGGGGGGGCAAGGCGCTAATTTTACAGATCTTTTTCTCTTTTTTTAATTGCTATCTCAGATGAAGGAAGTCTTGGAGGGAACAATTTTAAAGCTCTTAAGACAAAAAGCTGTTCATAAAGTCAATGGTACAGGTAGCCTTTGACTTACAACAGTTCATTTAATGACCATTCAAAGTTAAACAGCACATGAAAAAAGTTGATTTATGACCGCATTTCACAGTTACAACCTTTGCAGCATCCCCATAATGAAAATTCAGACGCTTGGCAACTGGTTCGTATTTATGACGCTTCTTCACCAGGACTTCCTGATTGCTTCCCACAGATGTGAGATGGATGGCTATATAAACTGAATGAATGAATGAATGAATGAATGAATGAATGAATGAATGAATGAAAGAAAGAAAGAAAGAAAAAGAAAGAAAGAAAGAAAGAAAGAAAGAAAGAAAGGCAAATGAAAACTGCATTCATGATTGGTCTATGAAAGTAAAAGAAATGTCCTTCGGTATGTTGTTGTTAGTTGCAAAGTCGTGTCCAACTCCTTGTGACCCCATGGACAATGCTCCTCCAGGCTTCCTGTCCTCTACCATCTTCTGGAGTCCATTGAAGCTCAGGCCGACTGCTTCTGTGCCTCCATCCAGCCCCCTCCTCCTCTGCCACCCTCTTCGTCGTCTTCTTTTGCCCTCCATCCTTCCCAGCATTTGGCACTTCTCCAGTGAGTCCTTCCTTCCTTCTCATGAGGTGGCCTAAAGTCTTTGAGCTTCATCTTCAGGATCTGGCCTCCTAAAGAGCAGTCAGGGATGGTCTCCTCTAGGACCTCAGTATATCCAGTGTTAAAATATTTTATTTCATTCTGTGCTAGTAAGTAGAGTTTGAGTCTTCTCCTTTAATTGTCTCCGTTAATCTCTTTATTCCTTCTAGTTCCTATAGTATATTCCCTTCTTACTTGGTGTCTTTGACTTCTGTGGTTTGCGGGGGGGGGGGGGGTTTCCTCCCCACTCCTTTTGAGTATTTTATAGAACTTTGGTTATTCCTGATAGGCAGTAACTAAGTTTTGGGCATTCTGGATAGGGATAACCAGGTTTGGGGCATAATACTTGAGATGCCATAGCAGGCAATGTATAAATACCTGAAGAACATTTCTGAATGAATGTGGGCTTGAATGTGGGCTGGCAAAAAAGCCTGGCCTGAGTAACACAAGGAAGCGAAAAGCATCGGTCAGGGATGGCTGTGGCCAGGAAGGCCCAAGAAAAGGATCTCGACATGACCCGTGGGAGGTTTTGGAGGCAGTGCATTTGCCTTCCCTGTCCGAAGCTTTCGCAGCACCTGGCAAGACGCACATGGTTGTGGAGTTCGGTCTGGTTGTAAAAAAATCACCTCTCTGTGCACATTGCAGAAATTCGACTCCCAAGATGAAGACTCTTTTCCCTCGGAGCCCAGCAGCTTTCCTCAGGCTCCGGGCGCAGGGATGCCAGCTCCAGAGCTGGTGCACGTGTCCGAGAAGAACCTCTCACAGCTGGAAAGTGTCCGCGGCTTTGTTGGCCACTCGCATATTTCGCCAGCCAAGGTAAGAGCAGAGGCTGGTATTGTGGGACAGCTGTGGGAACCAGTTGGAGCCTCAGGGGAGGCCAGCCTATTTGGTCTGGCCCAAAGTCTTTTGCAGTGGATGAAATGTGGGCGACTCTTGGCCACAATGGCAGCCACTGGGACCCTGGCGGGTGACAAGCAGTAACTGGAGGTCCCTGGTCTCCTAGCTCTCTGATCTTTGCTTCATCATCAGTCTAAAGTCTTAAAACTAATTGCCCATTTCCTAGTAGAGGCAGTCTTCAACCTATAACCATAACTGAGCCTGTAATTTCAGTTGTAAGTCATTGTAGTCATTATGTCAGACATCATGTGACTGCTTTGCTCAACAACTGCAATATTGGCACTGCAAAGCTGGGCAGGGTGGCGCAGGGTGGCGTGAATGCAGGGAGGCTGCGGGAAGAAGCCTCAGTAGCCCCAGCTGCACCCTGAGAAGCCCCAAAAGGTGCAAGGGCAAAACTGCCACTTGGGATTGCTCCATGGGCTCAGCACAGCACAGCACAGCCTCGCTCCAGGGTGGAAAGGCAGGAAGCAAGCAGGCCACAGCCATAGGGAAGCCTTTAAAGCTGCTCCCCTCCTGGCGTTTCCCACAACTGAACTGCCCCTGCTGGGGGCTTCTCCCCCCCCCCCCCCCCCAGAATGGGTTTTCCCCCCCCCCCCCATCTGCATCACAAATGAGTGCAGGTGGGAGGGGGAGAGCATCTAGGACTTTTAAAGGAGGGGGGAGGCTTGCTGCCTTTGGGTATGCATGTACACACACACACACACACACACACACACACACACACCCTCAAACGGGAGAAGGGAGAAGAGTTTGGACGTTTTCAAGGGAACCAAGACTCCTCCTCCTCTACCCAGTGACAAAGGAAAGGAGGAGGAGGGTGAATCCCCTCCCAGACTGCCTTCCTCCTCCTCCTCCTCCTCCTCCTCCTCCTCCTCCTCCTCCTCCTCTTCTTCCTCCTGTTGCAGGAGAGATTCCTTCAGGGTCCTTGTATGTGGAGGGCCCCTTCCTCAACAGCCGGGCTGCACCACTTCCTCTCCTCCTCTGTATGGATTCCAGTGGGCTTTTTGAACTGGGTGTGTGGGAGGGGAGTGGGGGGGAGGAGGTGGCACTGATTCCTGAATGGGAGGGAAGCCACTGGTGGGAGCCATGCACAGGGGGAAAGGCTAGACTTGGCTTTATGGTTGCCCATCCCTGGGAGAGACTTGCCTGTTCTGGCCTTCCACCCCCCTCAGGCTGGCTGGGAGGGAGGTGCTCTGCCAGAAATGCCCCAGAGCTACTTTGGGGATGGGGGATGGGGGCAGTTGCTGCACAGACCTGCAGTTGGTTATAAGTGATGCCCATAACTTTCGGCACAGGTCTTAAGTTCCTTTGTCAACAGCTTTGAATGGTCTCTGAACGAACTGTCATAAATCAAGGACTCAAAGAATCCACTGAATCTGCAGGGGTTCATGGTGTAAAAGATGGGGCCTTAGGGTGCTTTAATGAAATATACCTAACAATATGCAAATTCTGGGCTTGCTTCTGGCCTCCATATGAAAAGTTGCATAGTATTCTCTCTTCCTTGGAATCTGATGATTATCATGGAGCCTAAAATAATAAAAACTTTCCTTTTCTTACAGGGCATCTATTTACATGAGGGATACAGGGTGGAACTTAACTGAGGGAAAATGTCTGTCAGGGTGAAGGGGTGGTGAACTCCTCCTCCTTCTGAGGTGGCCTCCTTAACCTGACTCAGAGTGATGGGCTTGTTTGTGAGCTGGACCAGTTGGTGGCAACATTTAAGGGATTTTATTACAAACATCTTAACTGAAGTCGTCTTTGTGTTTAAGAACACGGAGTGTTTCTGATTCCTAGAACCCCTATTTTGTTTCTCCAATGCCCGCTTTCCTATTTTTTGCCCTCCTTTATTTTTTGATTGTCTCTCTCTCTCCTTCCTAGAGTTTTGGGCTCGTGTTCCTCTCCTGCCTTTGTGCCCACAACTCCTTTGAGCCTCTGCTGCTGGGTAGGGAGTCCCGCTGGCTCCACCCGGCCTCTTTTGGAGGGCTGCAGCTCTTGGGGCCCCACAAAGACTTAGCAGCTTCTCCGGTCTGCTTCAGCGTCACCCATGTTTGGGCCACTTTGTGCTGCCACGACCTGAAGGGGGCAGTGCTCCAGGTTGCCCGAAATGTTTGCCCTGGATAAGGCTGCTGTCTGGTTATGCCAGCACCTGTGGCTGCCGGGTGGCCGCAGTCCACCTTCTGAGTGATCCCCTGCAGCTGCTTCCTTTGCTGGTTGCTGAAGGCTGCTCCTGGGGGCCCCCAGTGCTCAGTCAGCCCACTGCTGCTCATCCCCTCCTGTTTTTCTGTGCGTGGGTCTCTCTCTTCCTTTGTTCTTCCAGTCTTCTGTTGGTGTCTCAACTTCTCTTCTCTCGCTGCTTCTGCCGCCATCACCCCTCCTGTTTGACCTTCCTGGGAGGGAAAGACATTGGTTTGTCTTTGTTGTTGCAGTGGACATCCAGAGGGAGGGAGGGCCCTGGAAGCCCAGCAAAACACGTGGACTAAGGCTGGATTGGGAGCAGCCTCCTTGCTTTCGACCAGAGTAGCTGCTCTGCCCTCATTGGCGTCTGTTGGCATCTGGCCTGGTAGGGAGAGCAGGATGCTCCATAAAGACCACGGGAGGTTTTCTCCTGAGAGTCCTGCCAATGTGTAGAGGCGAGAGAGGGGGAAATTTGCAAGGACTGCTTCCCTTCCTCCCCAAGATCCTCCTTCGGAGGGCGGCATGAGCCCCAGGCAAAGTGGAAGCCAGTGCCGAGTCTGAAGTTGGGTCGTGGTTTAGCAACCCCAAGACCCTCGAGGGCAGCAAAGGGGGCTTGAAATAACAAAAGGAGATTATTTCATTGCCTTATTTGTCTTTGGAGGCTCTCTTGCTGTGTCAGAAATGTTCCGATCATATTTCTTCATTTCAGAATATTGAGTTTCTAACAAAAAAAAGCTCTTGAATAAATTATAAATAGGCAAAGTAGCCTCCTAATAATATTCAGATACCACCTCTAGATTGCAGTGGTGAGACACCCATCCCAGACAGCAGCTTTCAGAGGAGCCGGAATAATATCCTGAATTAATGTTGCACTTTCCCTGGTAGGTGAAGCAGCCAGGCTTGGATGGATTATAGACCGTAAGGAAACGGGGCGAAGGGTGAGATGAAGGAAATGGGGTTCATCCTCCTTCCTGCATGGAAGAGGCTGTGCTGGGAGTTGCTTCCGGGGGGGGAGGGGGGGAGGCGCTGAGGCTCCTTCAAGGGTCTGCCTGCTCCCCCTCTCCCTCGAATGATGGCGAGAGTACACTGTGGTTTGGGGTGGAAAAAAAACAGGCTCCTGACCAGCCTGGCATTGATGGGGGGGGGAGAGACACATTGAAAGCCACCCACGAGCCCCATAAAAGACAGGATAATAGGAGCCATCAGGAAGGAAGTCCTGCTAGGAAGGCTAACCTCAGCTTATTCTTGGGATGGATTGTGGGACTGCTGACTGGTCTGTTGGCCTTCAGAAACCCTTTTCCTACCCCTCAACTGGGTTAAAAGTCTGACTTGTGCATCTCCTGTCTCTCCGGTGCCTGTGCTCGTAAATAGCTTCTCCGTGGAGGGTGGCTGGGCCAGTCATGCCAGCCTTGGTCCTTCCGGGGAGTTCCTGGAGCGTCCAAGGAAGACACGGAGGCTCTAGGTGGGTCCTCAAGGTGAAGGGGAGCCAGAGACCAAGGCACCGTGGGGCAACTGGCAAGGAGTTAACCTGCAGAGGGAGGAGCCCTTCCGCTGACGGGGGGCGGCAGGGCAGAAGAAAGAGGGGCAGAAGCACGGCAGCCCTGGCACCTCCTGGGTTCGGGTTGCTGGGTATCTCGAAGGAGCTACCAGGTTGGGAAGTGTCTTGCTGGATTTGCTTCCTGCTTGTGGAAGGGCTGCGTCTTTTGGACCCTCCTGCTCTTCTTCACTGCTGCTGAGACCCAGAAATCTGCCCCACCCCGGGAACCTTCTTCGTGACAGGAGAGGGTCCCTTATGCAGTTCATGTAGGATGAAGCCAGAGAGCCCAGGAAACAGGCCAATTCAAGTGGATGGCTCCAGCTGTAGGACTCAGGAGAATTGGTCCCAGCGTTTGAAAAAGTGGCTGGCCAGCCAGAGCAGTTTAAGACTGCGGGACTAGCAGCCCCAGAGTCCTTAGAGCAGTCCCCCCCCTCCCCCCAATCTCTCTGGGGCCTGTGGATGTTTTGTCTGCTTTGCTTTCCCCTCTTCCAGCCTTTATGGGGCTCCGGCTCTGAATGGAGAGGTTGCACTGGTAGGAAGTCAACTGAAGAGCTGGTCTCCAGCCAAGGCTGCCCTGCCAGGATCTGCCCTGGTTGGGCTTTGTCCCCTGCCTTGCCGGCACCCACCACGGACTTTCACCAGCCAGGCTGGGAGCAAAGGCCACAGTGTGCTTTGTGCAGTCCTGGTCCCTTTTGAAAATACTTAGGACGCCCTGGGTCTCCCTGCAGGAATCTCTGCTCCCTCTTCTTTCTGAAAGTGTGGCAGAGTCGGGCATTCAGGATGGGCTCTTCTTGGGTTCTTATTAGAAAATTCCCTTCAGGACGATGGGGTTAGCTATAACTTCCTACATAACAGCAGTTCCACCCATTGCAGATCTTCTATCTGTCTCACCAAGGAATTGAGGCTTCTTTTTCAGGCTTCCAGAGTGCGTCTCGGACGCTGTTCTGAATATTCTGCCAAGGGCTAATGGACTTTCTGGGGCACTTTGATTTTAAGATTCCACATAGTTTTCTTTATTTAGAAGCATGACAAACCACCTCTTCCCCCAAGCTTTTGAATTGAAGCTTTCCCCCTTTCCCTTTGGGAAGAGTTCTGGGACTTGAGGAACCCAGGAGGAAGTTGCTGCCAATCCACCCCCACCCCTTTGGTTTTATGGCTGCCGAGGAGGAGGATTCAGAACAATTCTGGAAGCCGGCTGGGTGACTTTGGGCCAGTCCCTCTCTCTTAGCCCAACTCACCTGGCAGGGTTGTTATTGAGGGGGAATTAGGAGGAGGAGGAAGGAGGATTAGGTATGTCCGCCACCTTGTGTGGTTTATAAAAGTAATAAAGGCAGGGAAGAAAGAATTAAAATGCCAGAAGCCACTTTGAATTTGTCAGGGTTTTAGTTTTGCTACATTTGCTTTTTTTTTTTTTTTCTTCTTTCTTTTTGGTCTGGAATCTTCCTTTGTAGATTGTGAGAATGCTGAAGATTCGGCATCTTCATTTTAGCAACGCTTTAGACATCTTTTATGTCATTCTGGCCAAGCAACTGAGCCAAACTGTGGGGGACTTAACCAGGTGCTTGTCAGCTGGCCCAGGAATATTAGAAGGATTGGACAGATTTGGCACTGGGTCTTGCACAGAATTTTTCCGAACTGTTTACTGAGGATTCAGTGAGGTGGTAGAGGGAATGCATCCACAAAGGATAAAATTACCGAGGTGTTGATCGGGGCTGCCTCCCACCCCAGTGTGAAGTCTTCAGGGCAACGGTTCAGGAAGGGGGAGGGACTTTGCAATACAGGCAGTCCTCACTTACTGACAACAATTGAGACCAGCAACTCTGTAACTAAGCACGAGCAAAAAAAAAAAAAATCACGTGACCACAGTGGACTTAAGTAATGACATCACTTCCACTTCTGTTAAGCTTCTGCAGTCATTAAGCGAGGTATCACACAGCCAAAACTTCTAATGTTATTTCCCCATTAATTCCGCATGTAGGAGGTAGTTGTGAAGATCACGAATGGCAATCACATGATTGTCACTAAACAAGGCGGTTGGTAAGCGAGGACTACCTGTACCTGTAGCCTATGTAATATTTGAAATCAGGGTTGTTGGGGATTCCCCCAGCGGATGGGCCTCATCCGTCGGTCCTCGGGGGTGTTGCTGCCTCCATATGGATTGGGTCCCTTTGCCCCTGGTTGTGCGTGGGCAGAATTGGCTGCTGGCTGCTTGGTGGTGCCTGGCTCTGTTGACCTGTTGCCGGCCAGGAGGCCTCTGGTTCTCCTGCTGCTCCTGCTAGTCAGTCAAAGGGGTGATCTGTATGGAGAGTACCTGGCTCTTTATTGCTATGCTGTGCCCTTCGGTGCTCCGATAAGGCTACCGTCCTTTGTGGTGTTGCTGGTTGCTGGTCCTCCTTGCAGTTAACTTTGGTTTCCCCAGATTTTTTGAGGGTTGTGAGCCACCCTTGATACCTGGTGGCTGATGTAACCTGGTGGTAAATTCACATGTATTTTTTATGTTTGGGAATGTTATTTATCTATTGGGCCCTGGGTATTTTTCTGTTGTTTTGTTTCTGGTGCCTTTCTGAATGACTTTGGGGGGGAAGGGGTGTGTTCCTCTTGAATATATTTTGGATGTCCTGTGGCTAATTTTTGCTTTTGGAGTTTTGTGGCTGATTGGATCCGAATTTGCCTCATTTTGCGGGGCTGCTCTTATAGGTGGCCGTTGGGCTTCGTGTCTTGGAGGGTGGCAGGAGCGCCGAGCGGAGCTCTTAAAGCGCCAAAAGCATTTAAACCTCCTGAGAATAGATCAAAACACAGAACCGTTGGAGATAAAAGAAAGCTGTTTCCTGTCAGCCCATTTCACTTTTGCATATAGAAGACAGAAGCAAAATCTGTAGAGGTTTTGAACACCGATGCACCTTAAACAGAACTGTGTGTTTTAACACCCATCCATCCCTGGAACTCCTCCAGAAGGCTGGCTGGCTGCTGGCGGATCAGAAATTCTTGTACTCCTGTTGCATTTTGATCCGACCTTTCGGGGCAGAAACAATACCTTATTTTTCCACAGAGTATTTATTTCTTCAAAGCGTTTTAATTCCCTGGTTTCGCATTGGTGATTTTAATTACCTGCCCAGAGAAAATGGCAGCCTTGCCTGCTGGCTACCCCGAAGTGTTGGTTGTAGCAGGGAGTGGCCCGCAGGCCGCAGGAGCAGGGAGCCTTCCTTCTCTAATGGAATAAATGTACAGGAGGCTTTGGCTAAAGTTGCTTTCAAGCATTGATGTGACAAGGTCTTCAGGTGTCCAAGAACTCTCTTCACTGAGGAAGGTGGCTGGAAAGAGAAGGGGCCTCAGAGGGAGGGGGAGGAGGAGGAGGCAAAGACAGAGACTGGCTGGAAGCAGGCCCTCCCTGGGATGGCAGTCCCCTGCTTCTCAGCATCCCCAGAGGGACTTTGGGGGGGTTGCTGAGAAGGGGCAGCTCTCTGGGCACTGCGAGTCAACTGCCTTTCCTCCGTGGCTCTCCTGGTCCGTGCTTACAGCAGCAGCAGCAGGAGGAAGAGATCCCACTTGGGGGCTTGGAGTGGCCAGGCAGCCCTCAGGCTCCCCATAGGACAGGAACTCCTCAGCTGAGTCCTCCCGGGGGTTACGGGAGTTGGACGCAGGCTGCCCGGGAAGGAGCCGCTGGGACCAATGAGCTGGCTGCCTTCCTCTGCTCAGTGATGCAGCCGTCACTCTGCCTGTGCTCAGCAGCTGGGCTCTCCTCATAGCCACCTACAGCACCACAGGGATGAACTACATCTTTGGAAACAGCTCTCTGCTTTACTCGCGAGCCGGCCGGAGCGGCACCCCTGGGCCCGGCCAAGGTTCAGCAGGGCCCAAGCCGAGGTTCTGGCCCAGGAAGGGCTTTGTGGAGGAGGATCTGCCTGCAGACCAGGAGCCCACACGCTGGCTGCCCCTCCTGGCATCCTTGGCTTGCCTGCAGCCCTTCCTGGACTGCCTGGTGGTTGCCCCCGGCCCCTCCAGCCAGGTAACGCCAACCCGTTGAGCTTTGCCGCTTTTGGAGAGCAGGACTGGAGGGATGGGTGGGGGTCCAGGGGAAGCTTTTCCGGGCTCAGCTGGCTGAGATGCTTGCGAGTGGCAAGGGTGGGGCCAGACTCTCTGTGGAGGGACCTCAAGGAGCTTGTTTATACCCAGCTGCGCCAGAGCAACTGGACCTTAAGGGCAGAGGCTGGGTTCCTATTGCATGGGCCTTATCCCACTTGGGGGGGGAAAGGGTGCTGGACTATAGCATAGGAGTGAGGCAGTGGAGCTGGCTGATCTCAGGCTGATTGGAAGTGCCAGCCGGCCAGGATGGGCTTTCTGGGCGGGTCCTGCCAGTGTGCAGACTCCTGGCCCCCTCAGAAGCCTGCGGAGATGAGGATCAAAGCTCCCTCTGAAAGGAAGCTGGGCCGAGAAAAGAGTCTGCGGGCAGCACTCTCAGTATCTGGAATATGCCTGGGGGCTGCTTGATGGTGGCTGGCCGAAAGGGCTTTTGTTCACTTGCTGCTTCTTCCCTGCAATTGTTACTCTCACATTTGTTTTCTGTGAAGAACATGGAAGTGGCACATTGCTCACTCCCTGACAGTGAGGTTCCCATCTTTAGTCACGATCTGCTGTTTAGGCCGCAGCTGCATGCCAGCCCAGTTCTAAAAGCAGCTCCCCAGGTGAGGCAGCTGTTTTGCAGAGGCTGGGGGTGAGCTCCCCCACCCCCGTCACAATGCCTGAGCTCAGCCAGAGTGTTTCAGTCAGTCTCGGCAGCGGCCTTGTTTGGGCGTTTCTCCTCCATCATTTGGCTGCCCCTCTGTGGTCTTCCTCCGTGGCCGTGCAGTAGCCGTGGCTTCAGCCGTCTGCCCAGCAGCTCGGAGAATGCTGAATTTTGGGGTTGGTTGCACCCAGGTTCCCCTTGGAGTCTCATCTGGGCCTGACTCCTTGGGGGATGCTTGGTCAAACCTTGGAGTGCAGTGGGCTGTGGTGCCTTCTGGCTAGAGGCCCCAGGACCCCCAAAAGGCATGTTCTTCCATACCGCTATATTTCTGGCGTGACTTCTGGCATGAGAAACAACCTATAATCTCCCATGGTAAATCGAGGTTTAGCAGCCAATTCAAACTGCGCCCTGCTATATTAATAACAGATCAGAGCATCAGTGCGTCCTGCCCTCGGGAGAGGCAGCCTCGACCAGCCAGAGAGCATCGTCCTCACCAGGCCAGAGCAAGACGTGACTCGGGCAAAGTGGTTTCCAGGGGGACCTTCAGTGCAATGGGGCCACAGCAAGAAGATCTCCCGGTCTTGGCCCACCAACCCCACCCAAAGATGGAGACGCCAAAAGTTTCCTCTGTAATGAATGTGGGTTGAGTCCAGCTGCAGCTTTCTAGAATTGGAAATCAGGGTCTCTCTGAATGGCACTAAAATCCTTTTGGCAGGAATGCAGGGCGTGCAACAATGAACGTTCTTGGCAACTAGTGCTAGCTGAACAAAGGGGGACGGCAGTCCATCCCGGTTGTGGTTCCCTGTGGTCTTCTAGGGGACTTGGGCATGGAGTCCAAGGGAACCTGAGGGAATCAGTTACGGTTGTGAGATGCTATGGTCCCCGGCAGGGCTGCAGTTGGGGTACCAGCAACAGGGCAGCCCCAAAGGCTATTTTGGCCATGGGCAAATGCTGACCATCCAGAAGCAGCTGTGAGTTCAAGGGGGCCACCCCATCTCTGCTCCCCATTATCTTGTTGGGTAGTGAAAGCTCTGCAGGCGAAGGATGTACCGAGGACTCCCATAGGTAAGAGTCCAGAACCAGGCAAGAGCCCTGCCTGGAGGGTGACAGGGTTGGAGCTATGACCTCTGTATTTGGGGAGAGAGACCGTTCTGCCATGATGGAGAAGCCACATTTCCTGAGCCCATCAGGTAGCGAGGGGACCGGAGGAATCTTCTCATTCCTCTCTTGCATTAGCCCCGTTGGGCAGGGAAAGGCTGTTACGGATCTTCTCAGGGAAAGAATGTGGACTGGCAGGTCCAGGAAGAGGCCTTCGCTGCCTTTGCCTTTCTCTTCCTCTGGAAGGGAGCTCCCCTCCGGCCTTCCCCAGGATTTTGGGGACCTGGCTCTGCCAACTGGCATGGGGCTCACTGAGCAGCGGGCATCCCTGAGGGGTGAAAGATATTTTAGGGACATGTTTGTACACTTGAATATCTTGCAAGTGCAACAGGATGTGTTCATGATGCCAGTACAGGTAGTGCTTGAGTTAAGAATGTAATGGAACCTGCCAATTACATTCATAACCCGAGGATTCGTTGGGGTGAATCCCATAACATGAATGTGAAAACTTCCTGCTTTCGCCCATTCATTCGCTAATCGAATGCAGATTAAGTGCACATGAGGTGTCTCAGGGTGGGGAAGGCCATGGAGGGGGGCTCCCAAGTGATGAAAAGGGCACCTGCTTAAGACCACCCAGGGCCTCATGCTCCCCACAATTGCTTCCCCCTGCCCCCCATCCTGCCGCACTGGGTCACTTACTTTGCCAAGATATCGGGAGCTTCTTTCTCTCCAGCCTCTCCGCCATGCAAGATCATAGCCTTCAGAAGCTCCCCGTCCCGGTGAGTGTGGGCACACAACTCCAGGCACCTGTTCCCTGCCAAAGCGGAGGGGTGCCTGAAGTCCTGCAAGATGTGGCCTCCGGAAGCTTCCAGTCTTGGCGCACAAAACATTTGCATGCCGAGGGGAGGCTTTGGGGCAGCGAAATCTGCTTGCAAACACTTGGGCAAAGCCTATGCTGGCAAGGACAGAGTCCGGGAGGGATGCGCTGGCAAAGGCTCTTTGCAAAGACGACCGGAGCCTCTAGGGACACAATCTCCGTGCGGCAAGGAAACAGCAAACGGAGGGAAGGCCTGAAGCCCTGAAGCCTTCCCTCCATTTGCAAAGCCTTTTGCCACACATCTTGTCCAGGCCTCAATTCACAGGGAACAGAGGCCTAAAGTGCCGTGAGATCACTAGCATGGGATCTCGCACTCATGGTACTTTAGGCCTCTGTTCCCTGCAGATGCACTGAAGGCCTGAAGCAACAAAGCAGGCAGGAGGCAGCTTGCTAGATCTTCCCAAGGTAAGTGAATCTTCACAGGGCGAGTGCTGGGGAGGGGGGGGCGTGCAAAGGGGGTTGGATAGGCCAGGCAAATGTTGCAATGCCTCTGTGGTCATTTGTAAGGGTGAATGTCTGCCATGGTGCTGCAACAATTGTAACCTCTGGATCGTGTTGTAAGTACTGGAGGGGGGGGGGGGCTATGTCATAATTTCAAACCTCATTAAATGAGCTGTTGTAACTTGAGAATTACCTGTATTGCTTACATGCCAAAAGGAGAATAAAACATCTAGAGAAAATCCTTAATAAAGGTTAAGGGGCTGTACGATTGCAAGATACCTTGTGCTGGAACCGTGTCAAGGGTTTAAGGCTGCTGAGCTGGGATCTAATTTCCATGGCACGCCCGGCGTCCACTTGTTTCTCTGGGAGGCCCGTTGGGTGCCAGTCCAGAACTGGCAGTTCTTCCATTGGGAGGGGATGCACTTCTCCTGCTGAGGATGCCCAGAGGAACCCTGATCTAACTGTTTTGTGATTTTCTTTATAGTTCTGAGTTGCAGATTGTGGCAGGAGGAATTAATTATTATTTAAATAATACAGTTCTTCTGAATGAACGGTGACCAAGTTGATTACCTAACTGTGCTTCCCTTCTTCAGGAAATAAAGCCCTGTTCAGCCTATGGAAATAGGTCCAGTCCTTTCTTCAGCCGGTCGGTCATGGAGGCTGCCGTGGCAGTACTGGTGGGGCTATGGGAAGAGGGGCTCCTGAGTTCCAAGGGGGGGCTGGCCCGGGCCCCACATTGCCTGTTCTGTTGCATTCTTATGAACGGTATGGATCAGCAGTCCCCAACCTTCCTGGCTCGGCAGACCAGCCAAGGCGAGGAGAGTGGGGTGAGGGAGGGGATGATTTTGCCCAGCGTACTCACCACGTCCACAAATGCAGCTCCGCACGTGGCGCTCACCCACCATTTCCATGGCCCAGTTCCAACCAGATTGCCACTGGGCCCACGGGTTGGGGACACCTGGCATAAATTACCGAATGTGCAAGTAACACAAAACTAGGAAATATGGGTGGAGTTTTAACATTTGGCTGAAGTGAACAAGATGGGCAGGCAGCGCGATAGTCACTTGCATCGGAAGTAGGGGAAAGGAGGCAGAAACCTGGTTTGGCGGGGGTTCATGTGAATGCGTGTCCACAAACCACACGAGGCAGCAGTGTGTGAAGATGCACCTGCTGACAGGCCAGGGCTCGGCTGGGATCTATTCACAAGGGCACAGGATCCCCTCTGCTCACTCTCCTCTGTCCAGCTCAGACCTTGTCTGGAAGGCCAGGTCTGGTCCTGGACACTGGTGTATCTTTCTGAGGAGGCCGGGTGGAGGACCCTGGACCAAGCAGGCTTGGAGGGGTGGGGGTGGGGGGGGGTGAGAGTGTGGTCTTCAGAGACCCCAAAGCTGGGGGTTCCTTTGTGCTGGTGCCCTGAGGGTTTAGGGCCTGAGGCCAGTTGGGTGAAGTGCCAAGTCAGCCACTAGGAAGAATTTCTTTTTGCTAGAAACTGCCAACAGGGTTACTTATGGGGTAGCAGGTCTCCATTATGTGCCCCCCCCTCCCCAACATTGACCGGTCTTGCCTGGGGCAGGAGTGGGGGGGGGGCATTCCAACCCTGTCACTCAAAAAGGTTGCTGCAATTTTCTGGAGCAAAAACCAGAAAGGGCCCTTTGTGACTGAGCTGGGGTGCCCTGGGTGCTGTGTCCATTTTGAGGTGGTAATTTTATCCATTTCATGGGCAGGGGGAGTTGGGCCTCTTTTGGGCAAAGGAGGGGCCTGGAAGGGGGCAACCCCCCTCTCTGGGAATTGGCGTTTGGGGCGCATGCCTTGGGTCCCACCCTTGATTTGTTTTCATTGCTGCTTTTAGACACCAGAAGCTGTTCTTCTTCCTCCTCTTACTCCTCCTCCTCTTGTTGTTGTTGTTGTTGTTGTCTCTGCTCTGCCAGTTCCTGCCGAGGCTTCACTCATCCCATCTTCCATCTCACAGGTTTTTATTCATTTAATGCCATTTGCCTGCTAATTGGTGGCGGGGGCTTCGTTTTTGTGGCTGCCATGCAGGCTGCGCTCCTCAGCCTGGATGTTGCTGCGTTTCCGTGCTGCGCTAAAGGAGAAGCCGCGGAGAGGTGGGGGTTTGGGGTGGGCTCTTGTGCACCTGAAGCATCTAGTGCATAGGTGGTCCTTGACTTAGGATCACAATTGAGACCAGAATTTCTGTGGTTGAGCAAGTGGGTCACCTTTCTGCCATGGTTGTTAAGCAAATCACTGCAGCTGCACCACACGTGGCTGTTAAGGAATGTGGCTCCCCCCGTGGACTTTGCTGGCCGGAAGCTGGGATGCGGCAAGTGTGGCAAATACATGCAGCTGTAATGCAAGCTACAGCCGTAAGTCCCCTTTTCTTCAGTGCCTTTGTAACTTTGAACAATCATTAAATGAATGGTTGTAAGTCAAGGACTGCCTGTATTCCGACTTCTAATGGGGGGCGGGGGGGTTAGAGAAAAGGTTCAAGGATGGACTGGAGCTCAGTAGCCCTCCCTGCTTCCTGGGTTGCATTAACAGCTGGGTCCCCAGACACCCCCCCACCTGGCTTTGCCTGTTAGGTGAGCCCAGCTGGAGTCCTCTGGGTGGAGCCGTGGTTAGAGGGTGTGGGTGGTCAGACTCTGCTTGGGCCGGCAGCTTCCTGCTTTGTACCTGCACATCCCTGGTGGAGTGCTAGCACCTTCAGCGTTTGGAGGCCACTTCTACTCCAGTCTGGCCCTCTTGCCCCGCCACCTTCACTCCCTCTTAGCCTCCCAGAAGCTACATCAGCTCCTTGCGCGGGCCTGAGTGCTTTTTGTGCGCTTTTCCATGGTCCACGTTAAAACAATGGCTTCTGAAATAGGGCTTGAAATGGTTGTTTGATTGACATATATATTTTGTTATGTTTTCTCAGTACAGCCGGGTGTGTTGCTGATAAAGGCTGTGAACCATCTAAAATAAATGTGGGTTGCTTTTAGGCAGAGATCAGTGGGCAGGAGGCTCATCTTGGGTTTGTCATCAGGGTTCGGCCTTCCTGGCCAGGTGGGAATTGGGGCAGTGGGCAGGTAGACCCTCCCCAAGGTAGGCTTTTCTTGCACCCATGTGCCAGAAAGGTGCCCCAACGCAGCCTTGTGTGAATGTGGGTCCTGCCTGGAGGGACAGAGACAGATGGGTGGTCCCCCTGCTCAGAGGGCTTTCAGGTCTCAGCCACCAGTGCGGCAGGTGATGTAACGTTGGTCAAGGCAGCTGGTGCCTTGCAAGAAAGGGAGGTGGCTCAAGCAGCTTCCCACGGGGTAGGGTGGGGCAGGAGTCCTGAAAGCACATTTTAAGGTGTGTCATTTCAAGAAAGTCCAGTTGCCTCTTGAAAAAGTACCATGACCTGGAAGGCTGAGAATCCTCATAGACTTCTTGTTTTGATTCCTTCTTCGACATCAGCCACCAACTTGCTTCTTGGCCTCTGGTACACACATGTTCCTCATGTGTATATGCTCTGCTTGCTGCCTCTGTGACCTGTTTCACACATCCCTCTATTGATTGGGCATGACAGGGCCACTGTAGTACTTGCGCTGGTTTGACAATGAACTTCTATATTTCCGCTGTAGTCAGTTTGCACACCAAAGGTGGCCCGTGTACACCTGCAGACCAATCAGTCAGCTGCAGCAGAGTGGATGCTCTGGCATTGATTAAAGGCATTTTTCTTGCACGTAGAGAAAAATCTTCCAGCGCATCCTTGTCTGCATGCCTCAACAATCTTTTGCACACCGGCTCTCCTCTCCTGAATGTCACTTGAACCCAAGACTGCTGGATTATCATTTCACTGAAAGCATACCATGCTGAGCACTGAATGGTTGGCAAAACAATAGTTACTACAGCCTTCTTTTGCAGTCTGACTTTCTATAGCTGGAACAATACATAATGCAGGCTTTCAATGCAGGGATGTTTAATTTTGATGTAGATGCATTCTATTTCACCCTTCTTACAGAACTCATCAAATTCTTGATGTAGGGACTCTAGGGCTCACTTGACTTTATTGTGGTCAACTTCAAGTCTCTTGTCTTCTTCGGTCATCAAGCCAGCATCTACGAAGGCGGCTGTGGTAATGGCAACAGTGGCACATAGACCAACACTGTACCTTATGCTCTGCATAGCGGCATTTGTTATTTCTAATCTATTGTATTCTGTCTTTTCTTTTGAAGTAGAGGGCCCGTGGGTTTGGTCTAAGGCCTCCTCATAACTTCCATCACATTCCTCTCCATCTTCATCATCCATCGTCTGTCCTTCATTTTCATCCTAAGAGATTATTACTTCATTTGTCAGTATTGAAATGTCTGGAATGCTTCTCTGCTTATATTTCTTTAGCGAACCTTTGTCTCATTGTCTTGCCGCTTCCGCCTTTTGAGTAATCATTTCTGCTCAGGCACATCTAGCAAACTGATTTGGTGTGATCCAAAAGAACCCATCTTGTCTCTGACCTTTCACAAAAGCAATGGTACCTTCATCTCTTTAGGACTGGTACAGTTAAGGTGAGCTTTCTTTTTGCAGCCAGCAGGGCAGCCTGAATCAGCATGCAGAACCATTTTACGCTTGCAGTTGAGGGTGTCAAACAGGTTGTCAAATTTCACAGTGAAAGTCTCTTTTGCATCTAGCTTTCTTCTACCAAGAGATCTGTTTTTGGCTTGATCCTAGCTCTCTTGGATCTTTTTCATGATTGTCACTGGTGAATTTACAACCAGGGTCACAAAAGAACTGTTTCTTTTTCCCATTTTTCAGGCACTTTTGGATATATGCCTCTTGCAAGACTGGCTGCTGGGTAGTTTCTAGCGTCATCACTTCTTTGTTCTCTTAACAGTAGGCTATGCCTGAGAAGGTCTTGCAGTGTTAGAAGTTCAGAAGGCAGTAAATCTCTGCCAGATCCAGTTAGGTTGCACATAGGAGTGGATGTTCCCAGTCTTTTTCTTTTTTAAGATGCCATTACATATCAGTTATCACACTCACAGGAAATGAGGTCAGCAGTATTAACACTGTCAGACAGAATAACGTTTAACAAAAAGAGAAAGACAGCTGAACCTATGGAATGAAACAAACAAAATGTTAAAAAGTTATGATATTTATGTAGTTATTTTCCAAACACATCTAAATTATATTAAAGTAACCGAAGGAATGTTACAATCCCCAAGGTGTGTCACAACTTTTGAGCACCCCTAATGTTTGGAAATGGAAAGTTGAAAAATTTGACACGTACTAGAAGCCCCCCTCTACACGCAGAGCTGGCTTAGAGAAAGGCTGGGGCGTCTCTGCAGGGCTTGGGGGAACTGGTGGGTTAGGGAAAGGGGTCGAAGGTAACACCGTCCCAATCCACCCTGCTTTAATCATGCCCCACCTAAGGACTCTGTGTGGTTTTGCCCTTGTTGAAGGGAGGCAGAAGAACCTCCTGGATGTGTCGTAGCCCTCTTTTTTACCCCAAAAGCCTGCCTGGTTGGGGTCTCCTTCCGGGCAAATGGCTCAGAACCATGGGCCCAGGCCGGAGCCAGGCAGAGTTGGAGCCTTCGGCAGAGGGGCTCATCTTTGCTCAAAGGAGCCTTCCTCCATGAGGATTCTGTGAAGAGGCCCAGCGAGGGTCTTGGGGGGGAGCCATGCCTGCAGGGACTTGGGCAAGTTGGGTATGACCTGAACTTGGTGGTGTTTTCTGACTTTCAGCACCCCAAATAAAATGTTACAAAGTTGCTCTGAAAATCTTTTTTATTTTACTTTGGGCAGAGATTCCTGTGGCGGGGTGGGGGTGGGGGTGAGGAGGGCAGTGGGATGGGGCTGCATGGCTGACCAGTGCAAGAGCTTCAGATGGAAGAGCAAAAGCAGCAGCAGCGAAAGGGCCCAGGAACTGAGAGGGATATAATTTGGGAGGACATGAAGGGTCAGACTTCTTTTCATCTGCCTTTTGCATTTTTAATTTCAAGGCAAACCCCCCACCAGTCGTGGTAAACACAGAAACTCCGGAGACACCGACATACGTAAGTTTCTCTCCCTGCCTGAATGCTGGAATCTTTCTGAGCTCTCTGAGAAAAGGCACCGGCTGGGTCTGGTGTCACCGCAGTTAAAGAAGGTAGAGATAAGCCAGGATAATGGTGGCACCGGAGTGGGCAGGGCCGCTTGGCCTTTGCCCTGGTTTGTAGGTCCCCCATGAAGACTTTGGGAAGCGAGGTTGGTGGGTATGGAAGGTCTGTGCAGGCTGAAGGTCAGCCAGACATGGTGGGAGACCCAGGAGGTGCCTTGGGAGCCTCTCTGCCCTCCCCACACCCGGGGGAGAGGGGCTGCGCTGGGAGAACAAGTAGAGAAGCAAGCCCTGCGAGGGTCCCTGGAAAAGCTGAAGAAAGAAAGGGGGATGGAATGGTGGCCTAATAAATAAGATGAACCCCTTGAAGCTGGCTGGCTTGCTAGATACGGTCTGAGCTGCTGGCTGATGTTAGGAAGAAAACCAGGGAAAGGAAGAGACGGACTCTAGGTTGCTCGGTGTGTTCAGACGTCATGACTGGTTGCGACAGAAACAAGCCCAGATTGATCTCTCTGGCTAAGAAACCTACGAAAGGGTCCCAAATTTGTGCTATTCAAAGTGATAGTTCTGTGACAGAAACTCAATTAAAATCGTTCCATAGTTCCAACTCAATGAAAATCGGCAACTAAACTTTTTTGTAGTTTATTCATGGTGTACTAGAGACCAGCGAAAGAGGCTACGCCCCTCGGATTCGGCTGTTCAAAAGCAGTCTCCTTCTCCTTCTCCCTCCTCCTCCTCCTTCCAAGCCAGCCACTTGCTTGTCTGCTGCCATAACTGGATTCTTTAATAGCAAGGCCTGCCATCTCCAAAGAGGAGAATTCCCTCTTGGAAGGCCTGGGGGTTTTCTTTCTCCTCACCAGCCTGTTTTCCAGCCTCTTCCTTTCAGCTGCCCTGGCTGGTAATGTTTGGGGAGGAGATCTCTCCCCACTGGATGCCCATTTGCTCCTTGGCTTCTGCAGTTCTCCTGTGCTTGTGGCTTCGGGGGGGGGGGGGGGGGGTGTCGCCTTCCTGCCAGAGCGCAGTCATGGGGTCCAGCCAGTGGGCAGCCCTCCCTCAAGTCCCCAGTGCCTGCCAGGGGGATGTCAAACTTCCGCAGGGCATCCTTGTTCAGTGTCAACAGGAAACCTCTGGCTAATATCACCCATGAGATCAGCGTTTGGCACCATCAGGGTGCTGAGATGAGCTGGATATGAAGCTCAATGTGCTGGATTGTGCAGTTGAAGCTGGCAGCGTCCAGTCTTAGGCTCTGGAGGCGATTCGGGTCTAGATGGGGCGATTACGTTTAGTCCCCTGTAGCGTCCGGGACATTTTCAGCTTTTGTTATGGATGAAGGGTCTTAATGCACAGTTTGGGGGAGCCATCCTGGACTCCCAGCTTCTGCCTGAGGGGCAGGTGGCGTCTATGGCCAGAAGGGCCTTCCCTCTGGTGCACCAGTTGTGCTCTTCCCTCCACACAGAAGCTCTTCGCTGGTACCCCAGTACTTCACCGTTGCCTGGCTGTCCTTGGAGGTCACCGAGAGGCTGATGTGAGGTGGTGCCTACGAAGGGCTGGGACCCAAGAAGGAGAGGGGAGGGCGAGACAAGAGGCAGCCCAGCCCAGAGTTGGATAGGAGGCCGAGGGTCAGGTGGCCTCTGCCTAGAAATTCCCAGGTGCCTCTGTTCAGGTGAGGGTCGTCAGGCTTTGGCCTGGCCGGATCCTGTCTGTTGGATGTGAGCAGATAAAGAACTGACCGGATTGGGCTAGGCCTCTCAACTCAGCTGGTTCAAAATGGAGCATAGGTGGCAATAGTGGGCAGGCACCTCCCTTCCCTTCTATTAAATGCTGCTGCCCTCTTATAGGACTGAGGTTTCTTCTCTACTGCAGCGCCCACCCTCCTTGCGTGGCCCCCGAGTTTCAGCCTTTCATTCAGCAACCTCTCAGCAAAGTCATGGCAGTGATGCCCGGAGCTATGGCAACTGCAACGCCCCAGCTGTCCCATGACCAACATTCAGGTGCTTGCAGCTCCCACCCCCATCCACCCCATCACTGCTACTGCTGGCCATACCAACCCCCAGAATGGTGATGTTCTGACCCAGCCTTAGCAAGTAATGATAAGCCGCTTACTCATGAATAAAAACAAACCCCCTTTCAAACAGGGTAGGAACAGTCTTTTATTCATGTGGATAAACAAAAAGCAAATGTAAGTAGTCCCAACAGACCTGGCCAAGAAATAGATATTGCTTGCTGTATCCTAAAAGTGAACAACTAGCCTCTCCCAAACCCCTCCTATTTATTTCCCAGCCAGGGAGGGGCTGGCTGGCATCCATATCTGCTTTTCCTTGAGAGCTGGCTTATTGCCTTCCGTTGCTCTCCTCTCCTCTCTCCTCTCTATGCATCCACGCATCTGGCATGGGCCCCATCTGTTCCTCCCCCTCACTCAGCTCAAGCCCTGAAGGCAGCTGTCTCCCTCCACCTGGGAGAGGGTGGAAGGCCGCCCGGCTCTGCCTCTGATGCTGTTTCCTTAGCTGAGCCTTCCAAAGGCTCTGAAGCCGGCCCAGGCTCCCCCTCAGCCGCCTCCTCGTCTGACTGCTGCTAGCTCTGCTGGCAGCTGACGGGCCATAACAGGTGAAGGCCGGCCAGAGCAGCAGAGGATCAGGTGGCCAGCATGGCAGGGGAGCTGAAGAGGAAGCAGCCCCCACCTTACCAAGGTTCCCTCGAGGCTGGGTGGGACCAGGCCGAAATCGGACCGCCTTTTCTAACAGTCGGTGGGATTCAGTTAACAAAGGCATTCCCATCACTAAGTGATGTGCTCATCTGACTGAAGTCCTTAAAAAGGGCATCGCTTAGCGATGGGAATTCTGGTCCCAGCTCGAGGACTGCCTGCAGAACAGCATCCGCCAGAGCCATTTGGCCCCAAAATCTGGGAATATCGAGCCCATCCACCATGAAGCCATCCTGTGACTCCTGGGTAAAAGCTCAGGAATGTCATGTCCTTGAGGTGGATGCCCCCTGGGTTTATTGACTTTTCTCCGGGATCCCTGTTTGTCCCAGTTAAAGGCACCTTTGAGATGAATAATTCTCTCCATCCGCTCGGCTGCTGCTTCCGGGCCTTCACGCTGCCTAGGACTACAGCCTCTCCCTTGCACTCGGAGCCTGCCTTCTGACCACTCCTCGTGGCTTCTCTTCCTTTCTTCCTCAGGTGCTGGTCCAGTTTCTTTTCCCCTCTTGGCTGTGGGGAAAAGTCTTGCCCCACTTCCCCACTGGCACTCTTCCCGTGCCCTCTGAGGTCTTGCCCCCCCAGAGGGCCTGTGATGGAACATGCAAATCAATGTTCCTTCTGCATGGAAGGGAGAGCTTTTCAAGGTGGTCCTGGATTTTGGCTTCTGGGACCACCGGCCCCTGTTTCTGCAGGAGGAATTGCGCCTAAGGGCTGCTTCATTGGTTGCCTTTCTTTTCCAAGTAAAATCAAGTAGAGCTAAAGAACCTGACAAAATAAGAACAGGCCTCCTGGATCAGACCGAAGGCGATTCTAGTTCAGCCTTCGATTTCTCCCGGTGAGCGACCGGAGGCCTCTAAGAACAATAGAAGTTGGGAGGGTGCTCAGAGGTCTTCTCGTCCAACCCCCTCCCTAGGATAGGAATCCTCAGGCCATCCCAAAGAGCTATCCATTTCTTGGCTTGAAACCCTTAAGTCTGGAGACCCCCCACAACCTGCCTCCCCCATGAGGCAAGCTGTTCCCCTGCTTCCCAGTTCAAACTCTGGGAATAGCTCCTCATTTTCAGCTTGGGTTTCTGTGAAGCTTCCCCTGTTGGGTTCTGCCTTCCTCTTGTGTGCTTCATGTCTTAATCTGGAGTCTCTCTCTCTCTCTTTTTCCCTTGGGGGAAGGGGAGGCTTTTCTCTCCCAGCCCTTCCAGTCCCCTCTTCTTGGCACTATTCTGGGGCTGGGATGCGGGGTGGGGTGGAGCTTGTGGCAGTGGGGCTTGCAGTTCCCTCTGAGATCCTTGGCACACCCCCTTCTCCATCAGCTTTTCTAGGATTTTCCCTTACCAGTGTCAATCCCCCTTTTTAAAGTATGGGAACAGATCTGCAATTCCCTGGCCTCTTCCCCCCCCCCCAGCTCTCAGTAGTTCCCACCAGTTATGGCCAGTGATTTGAAGGTCACACCCACCAATTTCTTTTGCCCTCCAGGAGGTAAACCTGGGCTGGGCTGCTTGAAGCAGAAGTGTCTTCACTCCCCTCTGTCGCCAATGCAGTGGCTGTGTTCTTGTCCTCCTTGCCTGACGGTGCACTGAGAAAATCCAAATTCTTTGGAAATAATGTTTAATTTTTTTGGGGGGGGGTGTCAACCTCAGCAACTGTTTTGGGAAGTCCTGAAAGGTCTTTGTTCAAGCCGTAATACACTTCCACCTACTTGTGTTGTAAACAATAGGCTTTAACAGGGAACACCCAGAATTCTGTTCTTTTACAAAAAGCAGGGCCTCCTGATTATCATCTCATTGATTGTTCAAAGCCAGGAACGTCTCCAGCCTCTGCCTAATAAATGCCCACTTTTGAATGGGATTTCTTGACCCAATCTTTTCTAGGACTGAGAATGGGGATCCTGTTTGTTTTCTATTTCCTGTGGCAAATCTGGGGCCATCCAAAGGCTGGGTGCTGTGCACTGGGGCACGGAAGGTACTCCTCGGGGCATGTGTTCAGAGTATTGCAGCATAAATTCAGCGCCAGAAAAGTAAACACAGGTGGCTGAGGCTTCATTTAATTTGTTTGTAAACACATAAAATTTTACAATACCAGTTGTAGATTTCTCCAAAATGGAACAAACTCAAACAGAAGCAGACATTGCAGGTTCAGAGCAGAGCCCTAGTTCTCAGCAAGTAAGCAAACAAGTTAGTTTCTCTTTCAATAAACAGACTCAGAGCTCAACATAGCTTCAGAGCTGCAGAGCTTAATATATAGAGCCACGCCCAGGCTACTACTTGTTTCAGTTTCCAAACAGTCCTCATTGTCTGACTTAGTTGCTATGCCTATTCATTGGCTGATCTTGTTAACCATGCCTATTCCAGTTCATGAATATACTCTGAGAGTAGGGAGTGCCTACCACAGACTGGGGTCAGTCCTCTAAGCACAACGCTAGAGAGGGGCTGCTGTGCCTTTAAATCAGGAGGGTCAAACTCGATTTCATTGAGGGCTGCATCAGGGTTATGTTTGGCCTGGGGGGGGGGGGCAGGGGGCATGGCCAGCTCAACATCGCTCGTCTCAGGGACGCCTGTGGTGGCCCAAGGCCTGTGCCAGGGAAAGCGGGCTGCCAAGCTCTGTTTCGGGCTGCAATGGCCTCCTGCAAACCTCTGCCAGCAAAAACGGAGGCCAGGAGGGCCGCAAGCAGCTCTGTTTTTGCTGGCAGAGGTACTGCGGGCTGGTCCTTTGCTGTTTCCAGGCCAGCCCCGCAGGCCAGATGGAAGCACCCTGTGGGGCAGGTCTGGCCCCCGGGCCTCGTGTTTGACTCCCCTGCTCTAACACTTTGGCCAGAGGGGGTGTTGTCGGCAACCTCCCCATTTGCATGTTTTGTGCATTCGTTTAGGTCAATGGCACCGATGCGGAGTATGAATATGAAGAAATCACGCTGGAAAGGGTAAGTATCTGCACTTCAACACACTGAGTGAGTTAATTCATTCTGCTGTAAGTTAGAACTCAGCAGCCTCAACGGGCGGGGAAGAAACCGCATCTTTCCCCCGTTTCTCCTTCTCAGTGGCTCCTGCCAGTCTTCCCTGCTGGGTGGCAACCCATTGCTCCATTCCACGGGTTCCAGGCTCAGGGTTTCTGACTTTCTTCACCTGGTTAATCTGGCATGCCGAAGCCAGGGTGGGATCTTGGCCCAGGTTGGCTGTCTGTCTACCAGCTCCTCTTGAATGGTGGTCGGTTCAAACCAGCCTGCGGGATTTGATTGCCAAGGGAAGCTGTGCTCCCCATTTCCTGGCCGGCAAGTCCAACTCCCCCCCCCTTTTTTTTTTTAAAGCAACCACCCCCAAGATTTTATCAACCCTGGTTGTCACTTTTTCAGCCGCGCTTCCACAGATTCAGCCCACCCATCCGCGGTTTGTGAGTTCCTGGGGGAGGCTCTTTAGGCCTCTTCTCCTGATGAGAAGGCAGGCAGCTGCAGGGGGTTTCCCATGTTGGAGTGGCAAGGAGGCAGAGCCCACGGGACAGGCATGGCATGGGTGCCAGTCCTCTAGCCAGCCAAGGGGGGCTCCTGAGGTGCGTGGTTTCTCCCCTCCCACCGGGATAGGGCCTTCCTTCCCCCCTTCAGGATAGGCCCCTTGGCCACCCTGGTGCTCCAGGCTGGTAACCGTGGGCTGCTTTTCCAGGGCAATTCTGGCCTGGGCTTCAGCATCGCAGGAGGCACGGACAACCCTCACGTGGAGGACGACTCTGGTGTGTTCATTACAAAGATCATCCCAGGAGGGGCGGCTGCCCAAGACGGGAGGCTGCGGTAGGTCTCCCCCCCTCCCCCCCAGGGCCTTTCTATCAGGTGTGCAGAACCTGCAAAGAGCAGCTGGGTGGCTGTGGGGATGTGGCCTGCCTCAGTGGCATCTTGACTGCCCTTCATCTCTCTCTGACGGGTTGTGTTCATACAATGCATTAAGCCTGGTTATTGAATTAACCCATTTTTCTGGATTTGCCCAGTAATTACGCTGTAATTAAGCTGTAGAGGGTATCAGTTGGACCATAGACACCAGAATCTGCTGGAGCAGTGGGTTCCCAAGCTTTTCTATACTCCGCACCCCCAGAACACTTCTGATATATTCTCATACTCCTTGAAAAAATAAATAATTATATGCATATAATTATACATATATACTGTAATTTTATTAATCTAAGGCCAAGTTTTTGCACCCCTGGAAGATTGTCTCGCACCTCCAGCTGGAAACTCCTGCACTAGAGCAACTCAAGGGGCTAGGGTGGGGCTAAGGGTTGGAAGCTTTCCGCAGTTGTTCTAGCCAGACTGTCCCACGGCTTCATGGTTGTTATTGTCAGGAAGTTCTCAGCTGTTTTTTAGAAATTAAGCCTTTTTAAAAAATTAAATCCATTGGTCTTTGAGCTGCTGTTGTCAGTTTCAGGGCAACAGTTTCCCCCCCTCTCCCCCTCCCTCCCTCCCTCCCTCCCTCCCTCCCTCCCTCTCTCTCCTTCTTTGTGACAAGCTCACCTGCACAGAGACCCATGGGGGCTTCCATTGTTCTGCGTAAGGAGTCGGAACCCTCCCAGCCGCCCTCCTCTGAGCTGCTCTGCTTTCCTTGCCTTTCCGGGCACGCAGCCCAGAACCCCAGCCCCCTTCTGCATGGCCGCAGAGCTCTCTGGAAGCCTGGATGCAGTTCTCCTATTAAGGCAGCCCCTGCCCAGTTAAACACCTGCCTTGAATTGACCCCAGGGTTTTCCTAGCCGGCTTGTTGTCATTTACAAGCCTGGGAAACAGCAGCCCTTCTGTCCCTTTTCTGACAATGTTGGGTAGCCCTGGGCTGAAGAGTGAGCCTATGCTATGGCCCCCAGGAGAGTACAGAAGGACTGACTGCCTTTGGTCAGTCACTTGCAAAAAGAAAGCAATGCACCTGTGCACCTGTCGTTGGGGGGGGGGGACACAGCTAAGTTTTCCAACTCAAGAAGCCAGAAATCTTCCCATTGGAAATACAGAATTCTTTCTTTACAAGAATCTTTTTCCACTACCCATCCTGATCCCACCCTACGAAGACTCTTTCTACATAAAATAGTAGAACCAAATAGAACAGTGGGTTTTTTTTGGGGGGGGGGGGGGATATTCAGAACGAATACAGAAACCACCTGATGAAGAGGGAACTCAGTGGATCAACTTGTTTTTGTAAATCATTTTCCCCCGTGCAATATTGTTGTCAATGGATTAAACCTGCCTGGCTTTTCTCATTTTATTTTCTTTATTTCCGGAATAGGGAAGCTTGGGAGCCTGGCTCCCTTTGAAAGGCTGTCTCGGTGGCTCTTTGAAACCAACTTTGTTAAGTTTTTCAGTTATCTTGATTGTTGGGGAAAAAAGACATGGAAGTCAGGCTAAGAGCGGTGGATGAAGGCTCCAAGAAAAGAGGTTGAAGCTCAGAGGGACTTCTCCCCTTTGCCAGCTGCAGGTGGTGGAAGGAGTTTCCTTTGCTGGGCCTTCCATTGAGCAGTGGGTTGGCCTAGAGGACCTCTGAGGTCCTTCCCAATTCTGTGATTCTTTCGGAGAGGGACGTCAAACTCTGACGGCCCTTCAGAGACTCTTGCAGCGCTTGGCAGTCGTTTCTGTAGGGTGGGCTTATCCCTTGACTGGGTTGGGTTGGCTCAAGCGCATCTATGCAAGCAGAGGCCCTGTTCAATTCCCCCAGTTACTGGTGTGATGTCATAGGCAGAGAAATCCTCTCCCAGGGCCCTGAGTTTGCACCCCAGGGCCTGGGGGTTGAGAGGGTGTTGTGAGGCCAATGCCAGAATACAGGGGTAGGGTGTTCATTTGGGAAGGAGTTTAGCGAGATTGTGATGGGAGGGATGTGAATGTAGCTTCGTTGTGTGCTGGGGAAGATGCAATTGGCACGGGGGCCCCTTTCCTCTGCAGCAGGTCATGGGGGAGCAGTTGGGTGCCACCTCTGTCAAGCCCCTGGGGAACCAATCAGCAACCAAGCACATAATCAGTGCAGGATAATAAGCTTATTGTGCATTTTGTGATTTAGAGAAGTGCTACGACGAAGCCACAGGTGGGATGGAAGCAGGGCAGTTTTCCATGAGAGTCAAACTGGGTGGTCAGGGGTCCTTCTCAGCTCATGACTCCTGGCTGGGGGCTGTCAGGGCCTTTGCACAGTTTCATGTGGTGCGGTCTAAAGCAATTCAATCGCTGCATTGATCTTTTTGCCCAGTTACAGTTATTACTGGTGCTCTATATTCCAAGAAATATTTCACTGTGAAATGAGGCAACATTCACACCTGGAGCAGATCTTAAAAATTGTTTATTCTATGCTGATGTCTACAGGAAGTGCCCTGTTGTGGGCATTAGGCTTGGTTCATAAATTTTCTTTTGTTCCTCGTCTTCCCTCTTCCCCACGGATTGGGAGCGGGGGGGGGAGCCCCAAAAGGGGAGACAGTGGTGAAAGGAAGAAGGCAGCTTTAGCAGAGCATGGGGGGGCAGTCCGGAGAGGACGCAGGCAGGGGTCGCCCCAGCTGGACCAGGGAGGCAGCCTGGCTGCACACAGGGCAAGCAGCTTTCCTCCAGAGAAGGAGGGGGAAGGCAAGGGGGGACTGCTTTGCTCCATGTTTGATTGGCCCCCAGTCAGTCAGAGCATTTGGATCTGTGCCTGTGCTCCCCTCCTTCACCCACACCCACACCCACTAGTGCCGAATCTCAGAAGGCTCCCCTCTCCCCGCGCAGGGTGAATGACTGCATTTTGTGTGTGAACGAGGTGGACGTTCGCGATGTGACCCACGGCAAAGCTGTGGAAGCCTTGAAGGAGGCGGGCTCCATGGTCCGCTTGTCTGTCAAGAGGAGGAGGCAAACCACGGAAAGGATGGTGGACATAAAGCTGGTGAAAGGGCCCAAAGGTTTGTCATCCGCTCCGGGTGATTTCCCCCCCTCCAGCAAAGTGGGTCTCCCCTTCCCCACCCTGCAAAGAGCGCCCTTTCCTGGGGGTGGGGGGCCCAGGCCGAGTCCCAGTGGGCCCCTAGCCAGTTCCCCGCTTGAGCATGAATGGGGCAGGTCTGTTGGGGGCTCTTCGGTCCCAGGGAGGTTCCTGAGTCACTGCCCCATTGTTTGTGTGGGGAGGCTGACAACCTTTGCTCTCCTGAAGCAGGTCTTGGGTTCAGCATCGCTGGGGGGGTCGGCAACCAGCACATCCCCGGAGACAACAGCATCTACGTCACCAAGATCATCGAAGGCGGAGCTGCACATAAGGATGGGCGGCTGCAGATCGGAGACAAGCTGATGGCTGTGAGTTTAGATCTGTTCTGGCTTTTTCTACCCTTCCTTTGGGAGGCTCTCTTTTAGCCTTGCTAGGACACTCTGGGGCTCCTCCAAGGAGGCTGGGGTGAAGGTTTGCAGGTTAATTGCCTGTTAGGAATGAATAGTCACCTAACAATTGGGTTGGCAATATATAAACCAGGATTGTCATTTAATACTGTTGTACTTTTAAGAGAATATTGTAATTGTGATTGGCTGAGGTTCCTCCAACGGCCATAAGATGGAGCCAGAAACCTGGTTTGTTTGTTTTTTGCATTGCCTTTTGCCTGATCGTCATTCTGCTTGAATTGCTGTGAGTCCTGCAACTGTTAGCAAACTCCGTTTACTGAACTTTGTTTATGATACTGGTAAAGAAAAGGACTTCGTTTTTGGATTATCTCTGGACTGATTATTTTGAATACTAACTGCTTTAACCGTGTATGATTTGGACTGTTTGTTGGACTTTGTTTACCCATTTACAGGAAGTAAACCTTACATTTTACTATTCAGTGTATCTGTGTGCTGGTTGTGTGTTATTCATCACCACTCTCACTATGTTTCCCTGAGTGCACTCATTCTCCTAATGGGGAATACCTCAACATTGCCCTTTGGCTCCTCTGAGAGAAAGCCAGGATGCCACGTGGTGTCACTGGAGTTCCTAGAGCAGGAAAGAGTCTGGAGTAAGAACAGGTTTTGCAGGAAAGAAAATTGGCTTTAAATCTTGCATCTCACGGGAAGTCGCTCATAGCCACTTTGCAGGGGAGATGGGTGACATAAAAATGTATAATTAATAAATAAAATAATAAATAAAGCCAGTATTGAAACAGGGCCATACCAACTATATATATTCTTACATCTGGAATTTATGAGGTCAGTCACAAATATTTGGAACTCCTGAGGCTTTGAGATCTGAACTCCTTAAATATGTTGAGCCGAATGAAACCCACTGCTGGACATTGGCCCTTACTGCGACCCTCAAAACAGGCATCCTGGCATGGCACTCGCCCTTTGGAAGGCCAGATGGGTGCCCCGCCTTTTACCAGCTCTGAAAATGCGGCTGCATTCCTGGGCAAGGGCGGTTGGAGAGTCAGTATGATTATCTCAGCTGCCAGATATGCATTTATTTCCTCTTGTTGTTGTTAGCCTAGAGTCATTATGATGAAATATGGCCATGATGGCGAACCTATGATATCCGTGTCAGAAGTGGCATGCAGAGCCATCTCTCCCGGCACACCAGCCATCGCCCATTGTTCTTCCAGGTTGGGTTCTTCCAGCTGGTTTTCGCATGCACATGGATGCCAGAAACCGGAAGACCAGGTGGCATGTGCGCACTGGAAACCAGAAGCTCAGCTTCCTGGTGTGTGCATGTGTGCTGGGAAATTGCTGTTCTGGTTTCCGGTGCTCCTACTCCAGGGAGCTGCTCTTCCGGCTTCCAGCACATGCATCCGCGCTGGCCGGAAGGGTTTCTGGTGCGCATGTGCATGTGAAGACCAGCTGGCCGGCATGCGTGCAGCTCCCTAGCATGTCCCAACTGCAGGATTTTTTCGGCACAACTGTAACTTTGGTCATTGAACAAGGGGTCAATAAGCAAGGACTACCTTTAAATGCAATGCAAAAGACACAGTGATAATGGCTAACTTGTGTGGCTTGAAAAGGGGACTCCAAAGGCTCTATGATTTTGAGGGTTCACTGTTACCCGTAGATTGGGAGCTGGGGGCCTCCGGACTCCCCTTGCGGAAGAAAGGTGGGGGAGGGGTACGTCTCTGGCTCCTGGTTGAAAGACCAACGTCATTTGGGCTAAGATGGGCGCTGACCTGGCCTTGCTCAGAGAAGTCGGTGTAAAAGACCAACCCAACGTTTCCCAGCAAACAAAATCAAATCCATCAATATAGGAAGCAGCTTTGACAACAATATTTCTGAAAAAAATGTTAGTACATGGCAACTTCCTGAGAACTGAGAGTGAGTCAGCCGTGTAGTGAAACTGCTGAAAAGGCAAATGCAGCTTTAGAATGCAAAAACAGAGGCATGGTTTCCAAACTGTAGAAACTAATTATTCCACTTTGTCTTGATTGCTTTCATCTCAAACACGGCCTGACATCAGATTGGAAGCTGCGATGAGAAGGGCAGGACAGGTGACCAGCTATGGATTTGTGTATGAGCACAAGGGGTTAGACTCAAGGGCCTAAATAATCCCATCTAACCCTAAAATCCTATGAAACCGTCCAAGAAAACGATAGACACATTGGAGCTGAAAGAGCATCAAGAGGCTGATGACTCTCAGCTCTGTTCCTCATCTAGAATGGCTTGTGCTGGGGGGGCGGGGGGGCTTCCAAGTCTTCAAATGCAAGTGGGAGGGGGGATTCAGGAACAGAAGAAGGAGGCAAGGCCAAAGGCAGAACGTGAGGGAAGGAGAACAGCCTCTCGGGGGAAGGAGTGCACTCTTGGAATGGTGAAACATGGAATTTGGGAGTTCTGGATTTGGCATTAACTGGGGAGGCCTTGGTTACTGGCTGGGGGTGCTTTTGACCTGCTCTGCTTGGTATTCCAACTGGCCTTGTTGTGGGTGCCAAATGGTTTGTCAGCCTGTGGAAATGTTTTGAGATTTGGCAGAATCTGGATGACTTTACAGCCAACTTACATCCATTTGTGACATCTAAGCCTCCCTCTGTCACATGGTCACTGTTATAGTCAATCTGCATTTTCTTGTGCCTGACCTGTGGTGTTTTTATTCTCCCCCCATTGCAAACCAGATAGATAGGAGAAGAGAGTTAAGAGCAATATAATTACACTGGCAGCCTGGGGCTAGATACTATGGGCACAGGATATATACAGCTTACCTTGCTATCCTGAAATCTCTTCCTATCCCACCTTTGCTCTGTAAGGTGGGAAAAAGTAAAAAAAGGCAAGCAATTTCTGCAGGCAGTTTCTCCTTTGCCTGATCCTTTGCTACTGCCAGCATGACCACCTTGCTTTTTATGTGTAGACTCTTGAAATCCCTTCCTCTCTTATCTTGCTCTGCTGGGGTGGGGGGAGAGAAAAGAGTCTAGGACAACTCACCAGGGCCAACTCGCTGCAGGATAAGAGTTGCACTAATATTGAAGAAATGGAAGAATAGAATCATTAAAGAAAGGATGCCAAATGAGGGACAAATGAAATGTGAATGACAAAAATTAAAACCATTTTTTTTTATTTTAAATAATTAAATTGAATTGTTGAATTGTCTCATGGTGAGTTATCCTGCAGAAAGTTGGCTGTGGCGAGTTGGCCGCTGCGAATTGATAGCTGCGGGCAGCTGGCTATGGCGAGTTGTCCCATTGCAGAGGGAGAAGATGGGTCAGGCAAAGGAGAAATTGCCTGCAGAGGTCCCCATCCGCAGAGTAGAGAGAAGATTGAAGGGATTTCAAGGGAATAAAGCTGTTTGTGTAGTGCCCACACGCCTCTGCTGATGCACCCAATTCCAAAGAGTGGAGGAGTATTTAGAAGGCAAACAAAAGTTGAACGTGTGAAACTGAAGGGCCTTGTGCCTCCAATTGTGGCTGTGTGTGTAAACATTTTTGTAAAGAATTTTGATTGTAATAGTAAAATGTAATACAAACGAAATTTAAAATAGAATAGAGACAAGGAGTAAAAAGAGCAAGAAAGAATAAAAAGGAAAGAATATAATAAAAATTATATAAAGAAATGACTTCATTGCGAGAAGTATAAATACATTTAGTAATTCTTCATATTTAAATTTACAAATATTCATTTCTCCATCCCATATCCCATTTCTTATCTATAAGCCAATCCATGAAACATTTTTTCAATCTTGGTTTCAACAGAAAGTCTGTAAAGGTAGCAAGAGATAATAACATATGTTGTTTTAACTTTGATGAAATAAATCAATTTTATATTAGTTCATTTTATTGCTTTCCTTAAAACATTTTCAGGATTTGATTTCACTTCATGGTCTCATTACATACACTTTTTCAAGACTTTAATAAGCCTCTCTTATAAATCCAATAGGGAAAAAAATGATCTAGGTTGCTCTCCTGTTTTGGCTGAGTGGCTGTGTAGGTAGTGCTAGGTAGTGGCAGATAGGGCAGATTATTAAAAAACCCTTTCTTGGTTTATCATTTGTTTTTCTCTTTCAAAAAATTTTAAAGCATCAGCCAGTTTCTTCTGTAGACCCATTGAAATATCCTTTTCTAAATAATTCTCTTGGTCTCTCAATTATCAATGTCCTTTTGATACCGTTCCTATCTTGTCAGATAAAATTGTTCTACTGTTGACATTACGTCAATAACATCTTTTGGCCAGCCTATTCAAAGAAGCAGACCCCATTATTGACATTGTGTCTGTGGCTGATTCCATTCTTCAAAAGTCTCCCCCTGTATTTTTATTGTCCTAATTCTTTGCATCAGTCATAGCAGCAATCTGGAGGCCAGAGCCCAACGTCTGCCAGCGCCAGTGTGGTTCTCTGTCTTGTGACACAGAGCAGCACCAGTGATCTTGGGGAAGACCTGTTTTCTTCCAGGGATGAGCTTGTTTGCATTCTCCCTCTTCCAGGTGAACAACGTTTGTTTAGAAGAAGTGACCCACGAAGAAGCAGTGGCTGCTTTAAAGAACACGTCTGATTTTGTCTATCTGAAACTTGCAAAGCCCAGCAGCATGTTCATAAATGATGCTTATGCACCTCCTGAGATCACTGGATGTAAGTTTGAATTTGGGGTGACTGTTTTTTATTAGAAAAGAATTAACTAAAAGAATCTTTTCTCTCCTTGTTCTTTGTTGACATTTTGTTATTTTCTGTTTTGAATGTTTATTAGATTATAGAACAAAATAGAAAAATACAAAAGCAAATAGGAAGACACCTTGGGGGAGAAGTGAGGGGGGGAAGAGAAAAGGGGTGGAGACGTTGAGTCCAGCTCCCTCTGTTGCAGTAGACTAAAGCATTAACATCAAATCCCTCAACTTTTTATTTTTCCATAATAATGTAAACTGACCATTTCTATAACTGTGTGCCAATAATTTTCATGTTAGAATAAATAGCATTTTTATTTCTGTTGCCCCAGTGTCTTGCAAAATCATATATAATGTTGCTAAGATGCAGTAACTGAAGAGAAAAGGGAAAAAAGATCTTTGCATGGATTCTTGAGTGAAAGGATGACAAGCAGATGGAAAATGATTCTGGCCACTTTTGCAAACCTCTGGGAAAATCTGCAGGCGCAGGAAGGGATAGAAGTGCATCTCTACGAAGGGTGGAAGATGTCCAACGCTTTACTCTCAAAATGGCATAATTATGATTTTTAACCCAGAAATTTTCTGAGAATTAAATAATTTGTTTGTTTAACATAACTCGAAGCCTTCCCCATTCCTGAGGGGTCTGAGCAAGGATAAAATTACATAACAAAAATTAGTGCAGAGGCCACATCCAGCACATGGGAACAAGAGCTTTGACTTGCCTGCAGAAGGCAGGGCCAGAGAGGGGGTGCACAAAAGACCCCCTCTCGACATGGACAGCCCCCCACTCCCACTTCTGACAGGATCTTCCCGCTGTGCCTCTGTGCTGCTGCATGAGGTCTTCCAGGTCACAATCAGGACTATGAATTGCTCCTGGATTCCTGTTGGTGACCACTACAGTGTGGGCAGTCCTCGCTTACTGACTGCTTTATTACATAAACGGTTGTATTATTGCTTTATTACATAAATGGTTACTTTGAGTAACCGTTTGAATATATAACAGTGCTAAATAAGCAGATTTATGCCCAGCGCTTGACGCTGTGGCTATTGTCACCTCCCTGCACTGTAGCGCTTGGCCACCAGTGCACCTCACAATAGTCACAATCCCGCCCCCCTGTAGTTGCCGCTTGTGGCCTTCAAGCCACCTTCCCACAAGCAAAGTAAAGGAAGAGCCTGGCAGGAAGTTGCAAGTCGCAGTCATGTGGCATTGTGCTTAGTGACCATGAGTGGTTCATTTAAGGACTGCAGCTGTAATGGACGTCATACGTTGGGTGCTCTTGCATGGATTTTTTTCATTTACAACCATCTTGCTTAAAGAGAATTGCCAGTTCCCTTTAGCAGTTGGAAAATGAGGACTACCTGGAACTTTAAAATTGGTGTAGTTTCCTACAGGTGAGTTTGCGCCAGCTGTAATTCTGGGGTCATTCTCAAAGGCGGCCCCAAGTAAAGGTCATACCACTGACTGAGTGGCGGTTGAGATGTGAATTAACATTGCCAGGGTACCGTGGGTTGACCTACCAGGGGTACCCCTGGCAGACCAGCCAAAGCAGAAGCCAAGAATCCAGCAGACCAGAACTCACAACCCGTTTCCTCCTTTTGCGGGAGGGTGGGGAGAGTGACTGCTACTGGAGCCGAAGGAGCCTCATGCAGCCTTGTTGCTCTGCTGCGCTCTGCTCTCCACCTCCCCAGCCTGAGCACTTGGAGGGAGCAGCTCATCCTCCGGCTGCTGGGATCCACTTCAGGGTCTCCCAAGGGCGATGTTCCACGGGTTCAGCTTCAGCAGCTTCTCTGAACAACCCACCTTCACTTTATCTGGGGTCTCCCTATCCTCCCTCGGCCAGAGTTTCATTCCTTGGGTCATCTGACAATCCAGTTCTTTCCCTTTGGTGTGTGTTTGTTCTTCCCGTTCCATTTCTTGACCACTATATGGCCACCCAGGAGCTCCTTGAACCCATGGCCTGGTCCTCAGAGCATTTTCTGAGACCGTTTTATCCTCTGGATGCTGCCTAGCCGTTGTCAGCTTTCTCCCGTGGGCCTGTTTAAAAAGTGCTCTGCCTCCATTTGGAGATTCTTCACCAGGAGCTGCAGGTTCAGCTTCTCTTCCAAAGCTTCCCACAGCCAAACAAATGAAGATATCACTGTTGGGGGTGGGGGCTTGTGCTGGCAAATACACTGTATGTAGAATGAATCCTTTCTTGCTGAGCAGTGCGGTGCTCTTAACATTCAGTGGCCAGCACCAGCTCCTCATTGGGTTGGGGATGGAGGTCCTCCAAGGTTCGTTCTTAGACTCCCCCCCCCCCCAAGTCATCTGGCCTGGAGGTGGAAGTGGAGCTGAGAAGGTCACTCTTTGCCTTCAACATCCATAGCATAGAGGTGCTGGGCAGGTGAAGAGGCAGCTTCTGCCAACCGGCCCCCGGACAGCAGAGGGCACCTTCTTCTGACTGACCTTCCCCCTCCCCAGCTTACTCTCCGCCTGCGGAGAACCACGTCAGCCCATCAAGTTACCTGGGCCAGCCCTTGCCACCAGCCTCACCGGGGAGATACTCACCTGTTCCTAAGGCAATGCTGGGAGAAGACAAGATCACCAGGTAGGAAGGGTCTCTGCCTTTTCAACCATCTCTGCAATAGGTCACCGGGTGTGGCTGAGCCCTTGGGGGAGGGGGAGAGTGGAGGAATTCCTGGAAGAAGATAGCTGGCAGAGCAGGGCACCCCAAAGGGAAGGAGGCACCTGGTTGAGAGTGAGGGGGCATTCACTGCACGGAAGGGAAGGAAGGAAGGCTCTCATCAGGCTGACTGAGGCTTTGCAGCATAGCTCACACCTCTCAAGAAGGAATATTCCATCAATGGATGACAGGCTAGCCTTGACTCACGACCATCAGTGCCTGGAAAGGGAGCTTCACAGCCAGTACAGCACTTCTAATTATATCGCAGAATGTGTATACTGTGTATATACATACAATGACAAAGTATCATCATCATCATCATCATCATTATTATTATTATTATTATTATTATTATTATTATTAACATATACCGTTGGAGAGTGAGCTAATTTTTATGTAAGTATACATGCTTCATTTGGAAAAGAGGTTATTACTAATAATGTGATTTTGAGATGATGATGAACTGTATAGGTTATAATATTCTATTGTTAATCTTTTACGTAGATGATTATAAAGAAATATGGATTGAAATAGGTTTATATAACTTTTATAAATGCATATATTTGTGTATAGCTGTCCTGAGTTTGTGCACCTTTGGCTGTTGTTCTGCCGAGGCCATGGCTGTCCATGCTGCACTGGCTGTAACTTGTTTCTCTTTATAGGGAGCCACGGAAGCTGGTGCTGCATCGGGGCTCCACCGGACTTGGCTTCAACATTGTGGGGGGAGAGGACGGGGAGGGGATTTTTGTCTCCTTCATCCTTGCTGGTGGGCCTGCAGACCTCAGTGGGGAGCTCAGGAAAGGAGACCGCATCATTTCGGTAAGACCCTGCACCGGAGGACACCGGTTGGGCCTCCTTGGGCTGCAGGGGAGGGGGTGTCTTCTTGCCAAGAGTCCCCAGACTGCATGGGGCTCTGCCTGGCAAGGAGGGCATGGGGGGGGGGGGGGGCTCTATGACCCATCAGGAGGCAGCTTGGCTGTCTGCAAGAGGCTGGGTTGGGTTCCAAGCTGGTTAATTTGGTGACATCCACGTCCTGATGTGAGTGACATCTTCTTTGCGTTGCTATTCAGGTAAACAGCGTGGACCTCAAAGCTGCAACCCATGAAGAGGCAGCTGCTGCCTTGAAAAATGCCGGTCAGTCCGTCACTATCGTGGCTCAGTATCGTCCCGAAGGCAAGTGAATGATCCAATGAAGTGGATCCAATGAAATCCTCTTTCTCTTGGGAACCTCCTGCTAATGGGAGAGAGGCTGCAAGGCTACAAATGTCTGGGTGACATGAGTTGTAGGTTTGCTTCTCCGGTGGCTTTGGAAACTGACCCCAGAGGCTAGGGCCAGGTCACACGCAGGGGACGGATCCCCCTCGGAAGCAGCAGCCTCTGGTGGGACCTGGGAGAGGCCTCGCCCGCCACCCCTCCCATATCCCGATGATTCTGGCCCTCTTAATGCTGGGCAGACCTGGCTCACCCCCCACATACACACACCTGTGGGTCCAGATGCGCCTCTTCGTTATCCCCAGCCTCAAATGCCCTTCCCTTGTGTGTCTCCTTTTGCTTTCTTTCAGATTTTTCTTTTCTTCCTTTTTATAATTTGTAGTCCCCCACCCAGAATTGCAAACTTTTAAAATATTTTAAAAATAAAACACCTCACAACATATTATGGCTTTATTCTTCAGAATGGGAATCTGGCCCTGTGGGAAATGACTCTGCATTCCCTCGTGTAGTGCTCAGTTAGTGACATTGGATCCAGAATTGATGTCAATAAGCACTGTGGTTGTAAGACCTGATGTCATTTGACCACATTTTTTAACGATGGCAATCCGTTGTTAAGTGAGAATCATAGGTCATTAATTGAGTTCCTGGTGGCTTTCAGGCAGGCAGATAGGGCCCAAGGCGTGGCATGAGCGTGGTGGGTTGGGGAGGGTGCAAGGGACTGACCAGAGCAACTGGCCACCTTCCCTGACAGCTTGCCCTTGGACTCTGCTTGCGGGAAGCTGGCAGGAAAAGTTGCAAATGGCCGTCATGTGACCATGGGAAACTGCGACTGTTGTGAAAACCAGCTGTCAGATGCCCCCATCCACAGTCATGTGAGGGTGGGGTTGCTGGGGTGGGTGGACATTCGAGTATCCCTCGTTCAGTGCTCTCATAACTTTAAATGCTTAACTGTTAAACAAGAACCTTGGTCAGAATCCCCTGGCCAATGGGGTCCGCAGCTTGGCCTTTCCGATGGAGGAGCACAGGGGACAGTCCCACGGGGGGCAGATGGGGGGCAGGCGCTTCCTCTCTCATGCAGGGCCTCCAAGGCTATAATCCATACCTCGGGCTGGACCTGGAATTGGCTCAGTATTCCTTGTGTCACCTTTGGAAGCCATATTGAGATTTGATGCTCCCACGCTGCCACAAACCTGAGAAAGTGGGAGAGGGGATTTCAAATTGAATATCTCTAAGTAGACAAAATAAAATTCTTTTGTTAGTTCAAGGTCCTTGAGTATGGCGCAGAATGAAATAAGAATCTTACTTTAGGATGGATCGTGATTGGGCCATGTGATGGCATGACAGCCAAGAGGGATGGATTTGTAGTTTTGAATATTGCAAGGAAGCCCGAAAACTTTCAGATTCGGGATTCCACAGATATGCCAGTTACTATCTTAATAAAGCAATCTTTGAGAAGATGTTTGTCTTGGAGTTATTGCCTGGAAAGGGAGGTTGCTGGAATGCTGATACTTTGGGCCATTTTCTGTGCCAGCTGTGGCTTCCGAAAAGCCTTCAAGGTTAGCCCCATGGAGAGTGCATTGCAGTAGTCCAAACGCAAGATGACCGAATGCTGGAGAGGCCCAGAGCTGATGCTCTCTCTCAGCCACGGACAAGATAGATCATTTTGGCACTGGCTTTATTGCTAATCAAATTGGTTAATCTGCTGTTTAATTGCTTTTAACAATTTATGATTTTGTTTTCCAATTTTCTTAACTGAATGCTCACCAGAGCAGTAGTAGACAGATCAGACAGACAGACAGATAATCCTTTTTTTATTCTGTCAAATTTCTGGAGTAAATTTGTATAGCTTTGCAGTATCATTCGTGTGTGTATGTTTGTGTGTGTCTGTATGAGCAAGAGAGAGCAAATACGAGAGGAAGAATACGTGTTTTAAAGGAACACCAGATAAATGTTGGAGTTATTCCAAAAATCTAAGTGGGCGTAAGATTTGGGTTGCTCAAAAACCTAATGATTCCTCAGCATAGCATTTGTGGAACTGAGCTGGCATTTTCCTTTTCCTCAGAATATGGCCGTTTTGAAGCAAAAATCCATGACTTGCGAGAGCAGATGATGAGCAGCAGCATGAGCTCAGGGTCTGGCTCTCTGCGGACCAGCCAGAAGCGGTCCCTCTACGTCAGGTGAGGCTTCGGAGGGGCTGTTGAGGGGCTTGGCTTGGTTGTTGGCATACCACATGGAGCTACACAATGTTCTCCCCAACCCCCCTGTGGACCCTACATCCCAAACCAGTCCTGCAGAGGGGAGCACAACGTTATGTACGACTCAGGTGGCGGCTGTAGAGCCCCATGGCTGACAGGCCCAGCAGGCTCCCCATCCAGACCCAAACAGCCCTTGGCTGGACCTGGATGCTATTGCTTGCTGGCCTTGGAGTCTAGAGGAACGTGGGCGTGGTCAGGGGCCAGGTGACACCTGGCCCTATGTTGGCTTGAACTGCTCCTTGAGGAAGGAGGACAATAACAGTCCCTCTCCCCTTCCCACCCCCCGGCCCAATTACCCAGCTGGGATTTTTCACCAACTAGGAAGAGAAAGGCTAAGCTTCTCCCTCCAATGTTGTTGCACATGGGATGCAATTTCCCTTTCTGCAGGGTCTTGAAACCCACCCTGACATGCTCCTCTTCGCTCTCTTGTCCCTCTGGCTTTACCTCTCCAGCCAGGGCCAGGCCTAGAGAGGTGGCCCCACTGCCTATTCTCCAAATCTCTTGGAAGATGAAACGTATCTGCTGCCCGAGAGCTGAGGAGGCCTTGGAGTCCGGCAGCCCTAACTAACTTGGTTGGGTAGCAGAGGCCTGGATATTTGGCTATGACTGAATGTTACGAAATCTGATCCATGAAGAGTTTATCCAGCCATTCTGCTTGTCTTGGCCACCTGCAGCCCCACCCCCCCAAACACCATTATCAGCCCCAAAAAAAAACAACCTTTGCTTTTGTTCCTCTCCAGATTCTTTCATCTCCCCCCCCATTCCCCCCCCCCCCCCCCCCCGGTCCCAACCCCGGGGGCCCCCCCCCCCCCCCCCCCCCCCCCCCCCCCCCCCACTGCTCGACTTCGGGATCAACTCTTCAGCCTCTGCGTTTCCCTCAAGAGTTTCATTCACCCCATCTCAGTAACACCCATTAAGCCACATTTGCTGCCCTACATTAAGATGCCTTCCTATAGGTTTCCCATATCTTTGCCTTGGCATGGCAGTGCTAAAAGTCTTGGGTCATGCAACCTGAGCTGGGACAACTGTAGAAGCAAAGCAGAATATGCTCAGACCACAGAAAGCATGTGAGACTTTGATCGTTTTTCCGGGTGTTGAAACTGCCCCTTAATGCAGCAGCATCTCCCGCAGTTGATGAGACACCACCCAGCCTTGCCGTGCATCTGCGTTGCCCAGCCATTGTATTTGTTTTGGGAAACCCGGAGCAGTTGAACTGGTTTTCTCCTGGGGATGCGAAGCTCTTCCTCGGATCTTGTTCTCCCCGCCAGGATTGCCGGCTTTCCCCTTCGATTCTGTCCCCTGGTCACCTGTTTCCTCCTTTTTGCCCTTTGTCTGCAGAGCCCTCTTTGACTATGACAAGACCAAAGACAGTGGCCTCCCCAGCCAGGGGCTGGACTTCCGTTTTGGCAACATCCTCCACGTCATCAACGCCTCGGACGATGAGTGGTGGCAGGCGCGGCTGGTGATGCCAGGCGGGGAGAGTGACCAGGTTGGCGTCATTCCCAGCAAGCGCAGGTATCTGCTGTCTACTCACAGGGCGGCTTGAGTCCTGTGCCAGCCAGGGCAGGGGTTGTGGGAGAGAGGAGGAGCCCCACTTGAGACTGGCTGCTCTCTTATCGACTGTCTGGGTCCCCTGCCTCCTTTCCTCACCTGCGGGTCTGCCTTTTCCAGTGAGATTCTCTCCCAAACCTGATGGGAAGGAAAAGCAGGCAGGCTGAGGCCAAACATGTCCCTTAGCATTAAAAAGAATGAGAGGGTTTCTGTTGCTCAGTTGCTCAGTTGCTCAGTGCTCAGAAATAAAGAGGGAACAAGTTGAAATTGATTTCAGGATAAATAAGGCTTGCCTTTCACACATTGCAACTTGCTGGAGCCCTACTTATACTGAAATGGACGTCCAGCTCTTGTGACTGCTTCCTTCATGCAGTGAGTGAGGCCTTCTCTCTTTTAGGCAGGAGAGGAGGGTCCAAGAGAGTCCTTGCGCTTCAAGCTGTTTGCTGTTGGTCTAGCTTGCCATGTAGCCATGTTCACACCTTCTAATCTGCCCTGTTGGAGGCTCCAGGGTCAAGAAGTGATATATCCCAAGCACATGTAAACCCCCCCCCCCCCCAAAAGTGGGGTTTAATGTCAAAGTAGTTGGGGGGGGAAGAGAGGAGGGGAGGCAGGCAGGCAGGGCAAAGCAAAGCAGCATCCAGGGGTACATGAGTCAGGTGGCATCTAAGGCTGCTGAGAAAATGCCTGAGACAGAGACAGCAGCAGACATGGGAGGAAGGTCAAGGAAAGGAGGGGCCATGGCAACACAAGATGCTGCCTGGGGTGCAGCACTGACCGAGAGCTGAGGGGGCGGACTCTGTGACATCCCACCAATGGCTGCAGTGGGCTGGGCTGAAAGACGGCCCTGAGGCAGTTAGCATAGCAGCCCAAGGACAGGTCCTGCGCACCAGGTCCAGAGAAGGAGGGCCTGGGCCGTCCAGAGGGGCCTTGGAGGCAGTCCAATCACATGGTGGCAGGGAGCAGGGTGCAGGCAGCAGTTGCGTACGCTGAGTGGCACAGCCAACTAGCCAGCGGGGTGTACAGAACACGCCCCCCCCCCCAGTCCAGGTGGAAGACCCCACAGAGGGTCATGGCAATAAGAAGGCAGGGGTCCCGTAGGGCCCCCAGGTGCAGACGGTCAGGCAGCTGCTAGCCTATCGGCCAGACATGGTGGCAGTAGAGAAAACAGAAGGCAGCTGGTGGTGGCGGCAGATGTGGTGCTGCCAAAGGACAGCAGCATCAGGAGGAAGGAGGAGGAGCAAGGGAGAATTTGTTGTTCTTGTTATTGCGGCCCTTCTCCCCCGCAAAGGGACTCTTCGAGCAGAGCTGTAGGTTCAAAATGACCCCCAATTTGCACCTCAGTTCCATCTCCAGGTTCAGAGAGGTCCAACAGGCACAAAAGGACTGGGTTGAAAGGAAGATGGCCGCCCCTCATCCGAATGCCACAGAGCCTGGGGGCATCACTCGATTGGCCCAGCCTGGAAATGTAGAATGTGAGTCTTGCTGGCATCTGAGGATGCTTTCCCCTGGCCAATGTTGGCAGATGGTCTTACCCAGGGGTTTCATATATAGATGTGGAATATAGTGGGGAGAGCAGAGCCTCAAGGTACCCCACAAAGTAGGGGGGTCTAGTACTGGACCTCCCCCCAATACAAATTTGAGTTAGTCAGGGAGAACCATCACAGGATTTGTGGGAGGTCTCTTCCCCAAAGCCCAACCCCCAAGTCTGTCTAAAAGTAAATGGTATCAATAGTTGCTGAGAGGTCAAGTAGGGCCAAGTGGACATGCCACCTAATTCCGGACCTACTAAAGGTCATCAGGGTGACCGCTGTTGCCCCATAATCTCTTTCCTCTGGGATTCAAGGGAGCTGAAGACGGACGTCCTAAAAAGGGAAGCTTGGAGCTGAATGCAAGATGTACGGTTGTGATGGATCCAGCAGTGGTTTCTTGCAGACTCTTTCCCTCAAAGATACATGGAGGGATTCAGCCATGGGTGACCCCTGAGGGGCTTTGACCAGGCAGAAGGGAAACCAGTGGCCGAGCTCCCGGTCCCCTGGAGGCAAACAGAGTCAACTCTCCTCGGCCATCCAAGCAAAGTTTCGTTTCCATGGGATGTCATGCTAAGGGCCCACTACCCTCCTGATTGGGCTCTGGAAGCCTTCCCTGGAGTTGATCTGGGGTGGGGATTGAGCCCCTTTCTGGGTGGGTTTGAGCAGATTTCCCGTTTGCCTCACCACCTACTGTGTGTTGTGCTTCTCCTGCTATTTTGTGTGCGGCCCAGAGTCGAGCAAATGAATGCCTGTGTTTTGCCAATTTTATTGCACAAGGTGATGTTTCTGTCAGGTGCATTTGTGAACTGCTGCTTGATTCTTCAATTATTTTTTGGCCCATTAGGCAAGTACTGAGTATAGGGAGAATTCTCTCTTCCGTGGGGAAAGCTCTGCCCAGCCACCAGTGGCTTTTGTGCAGCCTCATCCTAGCAGCCAGCCTCATGACCAGAGAGAAGCGCATGGTGGTTCTGTCCCACAAAGGGAAGTTCAGAGTCAATTGGACTTCATGGGTTTTCTCCTGCATTTTCCTTGCAGAGTGGAGAAGAAGGAACGAGCTCGGTTAAAGACGGTGAAGTTTAATTCTAAAGCAAGAGGCGACAAAGGGGTGAGTTTGGATTAACGACTGCCATTTCAGAGGGAGGGAGGGAGGGAGGGAGAGAGGGAGGGAGGGAGGGAGGGAGGGAGAGAGAGAGAGAGAGAGAGAGAGAGAGAGAGAGAGAGAGAGAGAGAGAGAGAGAGAGAGAGAGAGAGAGAGAGAGAGGGAGAGAGAGAGAATGAATGAGAATTGGGGGGGAGGGCACTCTTCAGGTGTGAAGCTGCTTAAAATCCAAGTCTCCCACAGAGGTCATAGTCCAACCTCCTTCTCCTCCTCTCCTTCGCCCACTGTCTCTCTGGCCCATGGTGTCCCCTGTTGGGAAGCTTTTCCTAACGCCCCCTCAGAACCTGCCTTCCTGAGGCCCCCTCGATGCTTTGGGAAGCCAAAGGTAGGGCCGGCTAGTTTGACACCCGGTTTCCAGAAGGTTGCCACGCTCCCTCGTCCCCAGAGCACCCAGCTGAAAGCCAGGGAGCTAGGCCGACTGTCTCTGTTTAGTGGGCAAGGCCGGTGCTCCTGACCATGGCTGAGCCTTCTGCCCAGGTGTAGCATTTGCGAGTCTCCTGGGTATTCAGCCGAGTGAGCTCCCTTGAATTGCTTCCCTTCGGCTCTGTCGATGATCCTGGGCCTCATCTGGTCCTGGCTGCCGCAGCCCCATCCTCAAAGACCCCAGAGCTCTTCCACAGGCCATCTCATGGCAGACCCGAGGGGGGGCATTTTGGGGAGTCCCACCCCTGAGACCCTCGCCCTAAAGCCAACCCATTAGTCTTCTCACCGTAGCATAAAGGGGAGGTTTCCGTTCTTCGGTACGAGCACCGGATGCTAGAAGCTCAAGAGCTGAAGAAGACTCCCAGGGCAGGTCCTGATTCTTTGTAGGTCAGGGTTAGGGTCAGCTTTAGCTCTGAAGAAGAGCTTCTGGGATGAGAAGTGAAACATCTTCCAAGAAAAACCTGAAGGTCCAGTTGCCTCTTGAAAAAAAAGGCACCTTTGGGGACAACCCTGACCTGGAGGGCTGAGAACCTCCATACACCTTCTCCTACCAGTACATGACACCCTTCAGTTACTTAGCATCGGGCTGGAAGGGGCCTTGGAGGTCTTCTGTCCAACCCCCTGTTCAAGGACTGTAAAACTCCATTCCGGACGAATAGATACTCGGCCTCTTCTCTAAAGACCTCCGTGATGGAGTCCCCACAACTCCAGGAGGTTCAGCTGTCCCATTGATTAGTTATTCTCACCGGCAGGAGAATTTCTGCTTAGTTCCAAGTTGGAGCTCCCCCTAATGAGCTTCCACCCCTTGCTTCTTGTCTTTCCTTCAGGGGCTCTGGAGAGTAGGTCAACCCCACCCCCCCTTGCCTGGGACAGCCCCTCAAGTACTGAAAGACGGCTGTCACATCACCCCAACCCTCCTGGGTTTCCTCAGGCTGGACATACCTAGTTGCCTCAGCCGTTCATTATCTCGTTTAGTCTCCAGACCTTTTATCAGTCATTTTAGTTGTGCTTCTCTATAGTCTTTCTGGGGCCCAGCCTCTTTTTTTCTAAGCAATCAGAGCTGGACGCTGCATCATCCCAAGGGCATCCTTACTGCTGCCGTCTGAAGCAGTGCTATCACTTCGGGTGCTCGTGACGCTGGCCCTCTCTGGAGGCTGCGTAGGATTGCATTGGCTTTTTGGGCAGCTGCAGCAGATGGCCGGCTGGTACCGAGATGCCAGTGGTCCACCTGGTTCTCTCTCACAGTTGCTGCCTGACGGAATTGCCTTTGGTTGAATAAATCCCTCAAGATCCTTCTGCATGTTGAGTCTGTGTGACTTGGTGGGGCCTGCAGATGAGTTCCCCTTCTATCCCCTCATTTATAGAAATGTTGAACCCTAAGGCACGTCATTCCCTCCGTGCAGGGCCTTCTCCCCTTGACTCTGATCTCTTGTGGGCACCTTTCACTTTGTAAGTGTCTTTCTAAAATGTGGCATCCAAAATCGGACACAATGTCCTCAGTTTGATCTAGTTTTGGAGACAGTAAAAGTGATTGTCTACATAAATTCTTTCTAAATAAAGGGAAGGGAGGGAAGGACACTTTCAGAGCTGCCAGATTCTGTCATTGCAACCTTGCAATAAAGATTGTGTTAATGCTTACGGCTAGGGCTTTTTGTCTGATGAAGGGCTGACAACAGCCTTGCAAGACCGGAAGCTCTTCCCCTCCCTCACCTTTGCTTTCCAGAGAGGCTCCTTTCTCACAGGCCTCCTCCGTGTCTGCTTTCCCCTGACCTTTCCTCTGTGAGAAACCCACAGGATTCCTGCTGTACCTCTCAGGCAGGGGGTGGGGAGGCAGGTGCTTGCCTGGCTGGGCCCATTATCTCCCACCTGCCCTGGGCTAGCTGAATCATGATCCGTCTGGGTTGCCCTGATGAGGCATGGAAGACCAAATAAAACCTTTTATGGCACCTTGGAAACCGTATCTTGATTCCGTATAGTCTAGGAATCCAGGCCTCTGTCCCTGGGCCTGTAAGTCAGCCCCCAGGGTTCAACTCCCCTCCTTCTCCCTTTCTTGCCCTTTGGTGCCCAACCCTTTTCCACCCCGGAAGGCAGCCGGTATGGGCTCTTTGTTTCTGTCCTGAGGTTCTCTGTTCTGGCCGTGGCCGGCTCTTCCGTCTCCTATCGGGATATTTTGTGTGTGTGCATTTTTGGGTCAAGTGATTCATGGTCAGGATTTGATTTCCTTTGGGAAATTGAGGATCAGGAAGGCAAAGGGAATGGGTAGCTGACTCAACCCGTCGGCCTCAGCCCAGGCTGAGCTGCAGGGATCACTGAGCCGTTTGGGCCTGGCCTGGTTCATCCTCTTGGGAAGAAGGAAAGTGCTGGCCTGGCCCTCCTGGCCTCCCCGAATGGGGGACGTGACTTGGCTGACCTGTGACAGTGCAGCCAGAGGGATGAAGAAGAGCAGCAAGTGGTTACCCATAACTCTTTGCTCTCTGAGTTCCCTGGCGGCTGTTCTCTCCTCTTTCCCATTTGGGGAACCTCCCTCCCTGCTCTCTGAACTGAAGACTCGGAGTGAAAAAAATGGGCACTGGGAGCGGAGTGTGAGGAGCCTGAGGAGGACTGCAGGAGGAGCTGTGTGCGGTGGATGCAGCTACAGGCCCTTTAAGAGGCCAGCAGCCCTGGGCACTGGGGTGCTAGCAGAGCTGTCTGGCTTGCTTGCCCCCCCACTCCCACCCCAAGATTTGCCACACCTGGGGAAATCCTCGGGGCTTGGTCAAGCAGTGGTCAAAGAGGGTGACGGGGGGGGGGATATTTGCAGGACTGTTTATTTTTACGGATTGATTGATTTGATTTCTGTAACTGCTCAGGAAGGGCAGGGGTGCATCAATTATGCTGCACTAATTTCCCCCTTTCCCTCCCCCCCCCCAACATCTTGCCCTTCTGCGTGGCTAGAAGGAGCAGAACATCTTCCCTCCATCTGGCAAACCGGTTGTTTACGGAACCCCTTGGAGTCCGGAGTTAACGTTTCTTTTAGGGAAGCATGAACCGCTGCCTGGCTGCCCTGCAGCCGAGCTGCCCATGGCTCTTGTACCTTAACCCTGCACCAGACCCCCATGCATGAGGACTGGAGGAGACCCTCAAGTACGCTTGCCATTGAGAGACAACTGCATGCCTGCATTCCGCGCCTCGCCTTGCTGTGGCTTTCCCATGGGGAGCATGGCTGCCTCTCCCCCTCGTCTAGCATCTTGCTGGAAATGCTGAGCACGCTTGCCGTGGCTGATGGCCTCTTAGTGCCCTTGCCCACTTTGATCAGGAGTGCATGATGGTCTGATCTTTGGCAAAACTAATTGGGCACAGCAGACAGAGGGAAATGTGGTGCAAAATTGATTGGTTCCTTGATGGCAATGGGGAGTTCCCTCTTCTGCTGTATGTGGGGCCCACCCCAGCCACAGCTCGGTGCTAGACAGGCTTGCTTCTTTACTTGGTTAGTGTTTACTTCTGCTAAGTGACATGCTGGTCAGCTCTGACCTTTTCTCCCCATTGCCTTTCCTGCCCTGTCCTGCCAGAGCTTTAACCCGCCTGCCCAAGACCAGCAAACTCTCCTGCCCAAGCAAAGGGGAGGGGGGAGTCTGAAAGCCTTGTGGTTGACGGCTTTCACACGTCCAGAGGCAAAGACTTCCAGGCTTATTTTATTTCATTTTATTTTTGCTATCGGAGCCGACTTCTAATCGTTCTCCATGCAGCAAAGGAGGTTTTCTTCAAGTGGGGGAGGCAGGAGAGCAGTGGGAGTTTTCATTCCACTCCATCCCTTATTCTATCTGGGGAAAAAATCATGAAAAGTTGCCCAAATTGCTGTGAGGGTTGTGTGTTTCATTTATGCAAACCCTCCTGGACCTGGAAGGGCAGTGCCACCCTCCCTCCTGGCTTTATGAGGGAGCTGTGCCGTAACCCTTTGGGAGGGTGCAGGCTCCTCCCGGACACCAAATTCGCCTGATTATGGGTTTGCGAGCTTCATTAAGCTATTACTTTTAGAGCTAATCCCCACCCCGACCCCAAATGGAAGATCAAGGTTAGTCAGCTGAACATATTTTAACTGACCAAGTCCAGCATGTTGGTGAAGTCCCCTGATTTCCTGGGGCCCAGGAAGCTTTCAGCAGCCTTCCTGCTTAGTGTTTCCAGTCCTATTTCCCCACTCCCACCCCCCCAGCAACCCATAGCCGATGACTGTGGGCCCAAGGGAAGGGTCAATACTGCTGGCTGGCATATTCTACTTGCTTGCCCCCACCACCATCACCTCGATGCCCATTAGAGTGTTGGGGGTCTAACATGGACTTTCAATCACTGGGAGCCCCCAAGAGTTGCAGCCAAGACCGGCAGCTCTTCCTGAGCTCCTGCATGTCAGCAGCTTTGCCCAGCCACTCCCGAGTATCCCTGTGACCCAAGTCCGTTAGGCAGGGTCTCCGGAAACCCACAAGCTCCTCAGACTGAAAAGCAGGGCTGGTTTCCTCCCCCTTTTCCTTTTTTTTTTTTTTGGCCAGGTGGGGGGAGATAGCCTTATTTCTTCTGAAATTCATGCTGCCCCTCTAGCAGAAGGCACCAGGGCATCATCCAGCCTCTTGCTCTTAGAAGGGAGGACATTGTGGGCAACAGCTTTATTTCTGGGCACAGAGCAGAGCGCCCCCCCCCATCCCCTCTCTCCCGCCTTGGGCAGAAGCAGGGGATCTGCATGCTGGAGGGTAGAAGTCGGCCTCCCCCTGGAGCAGTGGTGGCTGCTGGCTGGCCCTGGGCCTTCCTGACCTGCTGGACATCCGACACCCACCCTGTTTGCCCCTCTTTCCTTCTCTTCTTCAGCAGTCATTCAATGACAAGCGTAAAAAGAACCTCTTTTCCCGAAAATTCCCCTTCTACAAGAACAAGGACCTGAGTGAGGCAGAGGCCAGTGATGTCGACCGTAAGTATGGGGGGGAGACACCGTGTGTTCCGTGCAGTGTGGCCTGGAAAAGGGCCCCAAGAGCACCTGTGGGGAGCCAAGCCCTGGGTTGCCAGCAGGGAGGGGGGTTACCTCATTCACCCCACTTTGAGAAGGGGCTTCAGGGAAGTCCATTCTGCTGCTAGCAGGGCAATTAATTGCGCTCTTGAACCGGGGGAGGGGGGGGGGTTAGAGGGCTGGCTCCCCACGGGTGCTGCTGGGACTGTCCTGGAGCAGCCTCCAGAGGATGTGCTACTGATGAATGTTTTCTCTGTGATTGTCTCCTCCTTGCTTTCCCTCGGGGAACTACTCCACAGGAGATCCCTGGAGACATGGGATCAAAAGGTCTGAGTAAGTGAGTCCCCCCCCCACTCCCTCCTCTTCCTCAGCCCCAGCTGTGTCCCCACCCCCCACTCCCCTGCTGCAGGCTGACGTGTTGGGGAGTTTTTCAGCCTCTCCTTCCTTTGGGAGCCTTTGCACATTTCGGTTGCCATCGGTGGCTCAGAAATGGGGCCGTTCTGCCCTGGCAAACATCAGTGTAACACTCTGCAGGGTTGGCAGAGAAGCGGCACGGGTTGGAGAAAGGCTGCCAGGCCAAGCCTCTTGATTGCTGCCACCAGGACTCTCTCAAGATCTCCCTGGGTAGAGGCCATCCTGAGCAGCCCCTCCCTCCCTTCTCATGGGGAACTTAGCTTGAGGTTAAATCGGCTCCATCGATCCCTTTGATTTGCTCTATAAAACACAGCCATTGGGATCCTCTTTCCTCAACTGCGAGGTTGACCTGTGCCACCCTCGCCACGCTCCCCACTCAGAGCAGCCCCTCTCCTGAGGGGTCCCAAGGCTGCTTGCCCACAGAGCTTTGGCCCTTGGCAGGGAGCCATGGTTGAAGGCAGCCAAGCCAGCCGCTCTGACATGCCTGCCTTTCCTCCAGGGTAGTTCCTTGGATAGGTAAAATCCCCAGAATGATGGGGAGAAGAGTCTGCCTGCAGCAGCCCCTGCTCCTGCTGCACCCTGACTCTCTGCTCCCTCGTCCGGCTTGGCCAGTGGCAGGCCTCCTGTTGCTGTCCGAGGCCTTAAGTTCCATTTGGCCAGGCCGCTTAAGGCCTCGTCTCTAAGCCAGGGTGGCTGCAGGGGTCTCCCGGTGGGGGGAGGGGGGCGCTGGGCAAAAAGGCTCCTCTTCCCTCCCACCCTTGATTGGAGAGGGGATACAGAATGGGCCTCCGGGGCTCTTCCTGAGGAGCAGCCTGGATCCGTCTCCTCAAGCAGCTCTGGGCCTCCTTGCATGGCAGGCAGCTCAGCAAGCACGTAGGCCCCGGTGCTGAGGCGCCCTGGAAGCTCAGTCCCTCTTCCCCCTGCTGGTGTTGGGACTCGGTTCCCCTGAAGATGACTCCAGAGGGCTCCGTCTGGGCTGTTGGACAAAGTGTTCCTTTTCCTTGCCAGCCAACTCTGGATGGCTCCCAGTCAAAATTTAAAAGACATGCGAGATCTTTTTAAAACGATAAAACAACCAGTTAAAACATTAAAAGAACAAAAGCCTCTGGTGCCAATTCCTATTAGCATGCCCTCAGCTCATTCTCTCCCAGCACTTGGAGGAAAGAAAACCGGCCTGAAAAGACGCTTTTGCAGCCAGAGTGACCTGGGGTGCCGCCTTCTGGGGATCCCCAACCTCCTCCCGGCCTCCTCCTCCTCCTCCTGGGTGACGGTTGTGCTTCCCCCCCAAAGGAATCCCATGAAGGGAACCTCACAGCTCAGACTCATCCTGCCCTTCCAGAAAGCGGATGTGAAGGCACGGGTGGCTCTCCAGCTGTAGGCCAGGCTCCCCTTGTTCCAGGCGGAAGCGGCCAGCCCCCTTTTGGGCCCTACAACTGCTGTTTCTGGGGTGAGCGGCTGCTCCCCTTCATACCCAGGTTCCGGTGAGGGCCTTCTCTGAGCTGGACCCCTCCAGGTTATGCCCACCGCCATGTGGTGGGAATGGATTTCGGAGGTCAGTGATGGGCTGAATGGGGTTCCTGGTCCCAATCCCTGGAAGGAGGCAGAGAGCCGCCTGGGTGTAACCACCTTTCTTTGGAAGCATGTTGGGAATTGAGGGTTTCTCTTTCGGCTTTAGGAATGTTGTCCATGGAGTGGGAGAACAATGAAATGGGTCAAGAGGCCCGCTTGACAGATGCTTTCCTTGTCCCGAGTAACCCATGGAGGTGTACTTCCCGCCTCTGATGGGCCTTGGGGTTCCTTGGCATTGCTCCTGATTTCTGCTTTGTACTATTTTCAGAGCATGTGACTTCCAATGCCAGTGACAGTGAAAGTAGTTACCGTAAGTGTACACAACTGTGTTCCTTCTTGCTGTTTTTTCTGGGAACTTTCAGAAATTCAGGCTTACTTTTAAGAGCAGCTGGATAATGGAGGGGCCCTTGAAGTTTCAGCTGGTGCAAAAGACAATGGCTACCAGCTGGTTTCTGGGGGCAATTCAAGGCGCTGCTAAAGCTGCCCCCGCCATATGGCCAAGGGCTTTGTTACCTGAGGGCTGGCCAGTCTCCCCAGCTGCGTTCACCCACCCCGTCAGGCCTGGCAGGAGGGGCATGTATGGGCCCCATTGACTGAGGGAGGTCGTCTGACGGGACCCAGCAGAGCCTTTTGTGCCCCAGGGGCTGTGCTGTGGCCCCTCTGGAGCCTGCCTTGCCTTGCCTTGCCTTCCCAAAGGCTCTAAAGTTGTGGCTGGGTCAAGGAGCTGGTGGGTCTGGCCGGGGTTCGGAGGCTGCTGGGTGGCTGTACTGGTTGACCCATTACTTGCCCTTGCCTGCTTTACATGCTTGCTGGTCTTAGTTTTGCTTTTTCATGGAGTATTAAATTGGTTTCAAGAGGGTCTTTTTCTATTTTGCTTATCCTGGGCCTTTGAAGAAGGGCCCCAAAGGTGCTTCTGCAACAATCTTGTTGCAGAGTTCATTTCAGCAAACTGAAAAATAAAACCCTTTCACTGACCTTGTTAAAGATTCTGTAAGCAACAGAAGTAAAAAAGGGAGAGAGAGAGAGAGAGAATAAAAACTTCAAGAAGTGCGCCAAAGGTAGTTAAGAGTGACCTCCTCTGCTTCCTAGTGTCTCCCTTGTCCTCCAGCATTAATCTGCAACTCTCTTCCCTTGCAGGGGGGGGGGGGCTGATGCCGCCTGGGGGGCTTTGGGGGTTTGGGGTCACAGCGGCAGGTCACTGGTAGGAGGCCTGGCTAGGCAGGAGGGGCTGAGGGGAAGGGGGGCACGCATCCTATAAAAGTGCATGTTGAAGTCAGTCTCTGATGGCCTCTCTCTGACTCTCCAGGTGGCCAGGAAGAGTGTGTCTTGTCTTATGAACCGGTCACCCAGCAAGAAGGTTGGTACTGTTCGGCCTGTGAACGGCTGGGGAGTGGGTGCTGCCCCTTTACTTGGCAGATATAGGTGTCCCTCTTTAGCACCACAAAGAGCAAAGCTGTCAGATTTCGCCTTCCCTGCGCTGTGTGGTTGCCTCACGTGGCTGGATCAGTCAGAGCCACCTCATGATTTTGAAGTGCATGGAAGAGAGGAAGAAGTGGATGGCTGCTCAAGAAAACATTGGTTTCATGACAGCTGTTAATGGGGCTGACCAGCTGCTGTTCCTGATGGCTCTTGTTGGAAGAACAGGGGCGGCACTGCCTGCCTCCCTGGGAAGCTCTTCTTGGCTCTCCCTGCCCTTTTCATGATGCTTTTTACTGGCTTCTGGCAGGAGGAAAAAAATGCTCCTTCAAATGAATGGATTTGTACTTAGGACTGCCGCGTTCACTTAATGACTTACTTGCTTTACACGGCAAGTCTACTTTCGATGAGCATTTAAAGCAGGAGCCCTCCCAGCTTTTTCTCACGTGGGCTTCCCGTTCAATCTCTGCCTCAGAGGGTCTTCCTCTCCATCTGCCCTCATCCCCAGGGCTCTAGGCCCGACACCTACCGTGTTTCTCCAACAATATGGCCTCCACCAATAGGAAGGCCCAGCATGTTTTATCGGCATAAAATCAAATTAAGTCCCTCCTCCCAAATTAAGGCCTGTATTAAATATGCAAAATGGGGGGGAATGGTGGGGGGGCTTGCTGTTAGAAAGTACTTTTGTTGCATACCCGGATATGATGCTGCCTGTATTGACTTTGGCGTTGGCAGGGCACTTCGTATCAGGAGACCTTCCTCCACCATTGCTTTCTTTTCTCTTTTGCTGCCGCGGCATTCAGAGCAACGCCGTAGCGTTTGGCACAGCCACGCATAGCCAGCCAGGGCTCCTCCCTGTAACCAGAGCCCAACAGAGATACTCAGCTTCAGGTGCTCCTGTTGCCGCCTTCCCTTCGCCTTCAAAGGCAAAGCCAATTCTTTTCTCCTTACTACCGGTACGACAAAGCCTCCCCTGCCCGAGAGGGCAGCCCAACCCCACAGGAGGCAAATCTCCCGGGGCTGCAGCACAGGATCGGCCCACCTCAGGAGAAGCACCCAGCTGCCATCCCTGCCTGGCGCCAGGCAGAGCGCAAAGAGCTTCACCTGGGGCACCCAGCGCAGCTGACAGGTGGACCCTCCTTCCCGGCAGCGGAGCTCTCGCCAAGGCAGCGAGCACCTCCCTGCCGGACTCTCCGCTCATCCCACCAGGGCCGCGCCAGAACTGCAGGCTGGGCAGAGCCAGGAAAGCAAGTTGCGCACCCGCCTGCCAAGCAAAAGAGCCGGGCCAACCTGAGCTTGGCTTCCTTCCCAAGTCCCTCCAGCACGAACCCAAAGGGGCCCACTGGGAGAGGCCGCCCGAGGCAGTGATAGTGCCCACCCATCCATGGACAGGGAGGCATGGCGACTCCTCCGAGCTGAGCCCCACCGAGTCAGTGCCTCTGCCTGATGGCCATTCCGCTGCAGCGTTTGGAGCTGCTGCCGCATTTGGAGATGCACGGGGACGGGCTGGGCGAGGGGTGGAAAGGACAGGCAGCTTCAGGCTCTCTCTGCCGACCAGGGAAGCAGCACTGCCATCACCTCGCCTCCCTGTCCATGGACGGGTGGGTGCTTATCACTGCCTCGGAGAGCCTCTCCCGGTGGCCCCTTCGGGTTCACGCTGGAGGGACTTGGGAAGGAACCAAGCTCAGGTCGGCCTGGCTCTTTTGCTTGGCAGGTGGGCACGCATCTGCGGCTTGCTTTCCTGGCTCTGCCCAGCCCGTATGCCTCTGGCGCGGCCCTGGTGGGATAAGCAGAGGGTCCGGCAGGGAGGCGCTCGCTGCCTTGGCGAGAGCTCCGCCACCGGGAAGGAGGGCCCGCCTGTCAGCTGCGCTGGGCGCCCCCAGGTGAAGCTCTTTGCGCTCTGCCCGGCGCCAGGCAGGGATGGCGGCTAGGCGCTTTTTCTAAGGTGGGCCGATCCTGTGCTGTGGCCCCGGGAGATTCGCCTCCCCACGTGGGGTTGGGCTGCCCTCTTGGGCAGGGGAGGCTTTGTTGTAGTAGGGCGTCGTTTTTAAAATAATTGGTTTTACCTTCGAAGGCGAAGGGAAGGCAGCAACAGGAGCGCTTGAAGCCGAGTGGTTCTGAAGCTGAGGAGCGCTTGAAGCTCTGGTTGCAGGGAGGAGCCCTGGCTGGCCGCATGTGGCTGCACCAAACACCATGGCATTGCTCTAAACGCCGCGGCAGCAAGAGAGGAGGAAAAGCAACGATGGTGAAAGATCTCCCAATACGAACTGCCCCACCAATGCTGAAGTCAACATCCAAACCGTCGCCGCCCGCCCACCCGAGGTTGCAAGGGGGGGGGAGAATTAAGTCACCCCCAAAAAGACGACCTAGCCGTTTTTTGGGGCTCAAAAAAAAATAAGACCCGGTCTTATTATGTGAGCAGCACGGTAGTCCTCACTTAATGACCACAGTTGAGCCCAGAATTTTGCTCATAAGTTGTTGTAATCATTAACTGGGTCATCACATGACTTGATGCAGTTTTAAATAGTCCTTAAGCAGATCCATGCCCCCAAATAGAGGCTCTTGGCTGGAAACTGGCAAAAAAAATGCCAGAAACCAGCAACAAGGCCTTGCCAGTTGCAGTTACTTGACACTGCCACCGGTTGTAAGTGTGAGCAGTCGCACCCTTTGTGGCTGCAGGGACGGAGCATGCCGTCTCCATGCTGCTGGTACTCAGGGTTGGGTTGCTGAAGGACGCCTTTGGGGAAATGGCTCGGGCTGGAGGGCCAGTGGCCCTGTGCCCTTTCCCCACTTTCTTAGGCCATCTTCCAGAATAGAGGAGACGTGGCTCTTCTCTCCCCTGTCTCTGCCAAAATTCTCTAACCGGAGGTGGGCGACCCTGTTTCTGTTTTCCAGTCAGCTACACGCGTCCCGTGATTATCCTGGGCCCCATGAAGGACCGCATCAACGACGACCTCATCTCAGAATTCCCTGACAAGTTTGGCTCTTGCGTCCCACGTATGTGTGCCATCTGGGGGGAGGGTGCTGGGCGGTTCTGTGGAATAATAATTGGCCCCTGGGCCCACCACGGCCTTCTCCAGGGGTGGAGATGACAAAGCAGGCAAGCACCTGAGAGCAGGCCCAGAATCAACTCACTGGGGCATTTGCCCTGATCAAATCCATCCGAAAAGAGATTGCAGGAGCTCCTCTGGTCTCTTAAGATGGCTCTGCCAGAAAGTTCTGGTGTCCTTTCTGAAGGGCCTCTGGGTCTCCTGCCAGAGCCAGGGTGGCCATAAAGGGTCATCGTACACACACACACACACACACACCATTCTTCCAGCCTTCTGGGCATTGATGTGTGTGTTGGGCACACATCTCTCCTTGTTGGGTCTCGTGTTCAGCTCTTTGCATCATCCGGAGAAGAACTTGGTGCCAGTATGGACATTCGCCGACGTCCACTCAACCTCTGCGCTCTCTCGCTCTCTTTCTCTCTCGGTAAAGATACAACCCGACCAAAACGAGATTACGAGGTGGATGGACGAGATTACCACTTTGTGATGTCACGAGAACAAATGGAGAAAGACATCCAGGATCACCGGTTCATTGAAGCTGGCCAGTACAACAACCACCTCTATGGGACAAGTGTCCGGTCTGTGAGGGAGGTGGCAGAGAAGGTAAAGGTTCTGCTTACACACACGCACACACACACCTTTGCATCGTGGCCCCACGACCATTGGTGTTGAGCAGCTCCTCAGGCAGCTTCTCCTTCCCTGCCAGGGTAAGCACTGCATCCTTGATGTATCTGGGAATGCCATCAAGAGGCTCCAGAGTGCCCAGCTGCACCCGGTCTCCGTCTTCATTAAGCCCAAGTCTGTGGAGAACATCATGTGAGTTCTTGCCCCTTACTGGTCCTCTGGCTCCTTGGGCACCTTCGGGACAACCCCAAGGAGTCTTCCAAGATAGTGGAGTCAGGGCTGGCCAGCTGGCAGACTGGCTACAGTCGGTGAGATCCAGGCCCTGATTTCTCCCCCAGAACTGAAAAGGGAACTCCCTCTGTCTTCCCTGATGTTCAGCATGCCTGTGAAGTGGTGAGGGGCAGCAATCTGGGGAGGTTGAGATTGGAGGAACCTCCCACCCACCCCATTTCCCGTCCCCAACAAAAGGAAGTCCTGCCTAGCCTCCCCCGCCCTTCCCCAGACCTTCCTCTGCATGTTTAACTAAATCTGCTAAATCTGTTTTGTTGATAACGCTAATAAGTTTGAAATATCTGCAAATTCAGGGAAATGAATAAGCGATTAACGGATGAGCAAGCTCGGAAAACCTTTGAACGAGCCATGAAGCTGGAGCAAGAATTTACTGAACATTTTACAGGTTGGAGCTGCCTCTGCCTCCGTTCCACGTTTGGTGCTCATTTCTTTTTGCTGTTGAGGGCCGTCCTAGAATGTCCCGGGAGCAGCCGGAACCTTCTCTCTCTTAGAGACTATGGCAGGAATCAGTGGTTTATGTGGGCCCGATGCCAGCCTTGGCAGTGCCTGGCCTTTGGAGTCTGCACCAGGTGTTCTCCTCTGGTTCCAGTTGCCTTCCGGAGTGTGAGAGACGCTCCCGGGCTCAGCTTTGTCCATGGAGGGCCCAGTTAGGGCAGGTTGGGGGCTGGATACTCCTCATTTGCAGTGTGTGGTTTTCCACTTGCCATCTTAGGGGGATTCTGCTCAGAAAGTCTTCCCTACAATCATCTGGGGATCTAGAAGGCGAAGGCTCTAAATAGCCCCCCAACACACACACACACCCCTTTTCTGAGCATCTTTAGGGAAAGCAATTGAGCCACAGGGAAATCAAAGGAGACCAAGCCTCGCAATAGAGTGGGGGGCACGAGAATCAGGGGTTGGGGGGTTGCAAGAACTGTAAAAACGAAGGAAAGAGCAGAATGGGGTCCTCAGGAGCTGTCTTGTTTGCGTCCCTACAGCCATTGTGCAAGGCGATACATTGGAAGAGATTTACAATCATGTCAAGCAAGTCATTGAGGAACACTCCAGCCCTGTCATTTGGGTGCCAGCCAAGGAGAAGCTCTGAGGGTCCTCTGAGTCCAGGGGTCGGCCCTGCCAGCCTGCCTGCTTGCCAGCGCTGCCTCCTCGGAGTTCCCCTGGGACGTACAGAGCCCCTCTATGGTCTCAACGTTTTGAAAGCTGCTGGCCAAGGGCTCTTTTCTCAAGAATCAGGGGACTCTTTCCACTCCTGTGGATAGAAATAGAGAATAATGTGGTTAAAATTCCTTAATGTTTAAGGGAAAGTATCCTTCAGAGACTTTGAGAAAACAAAGCTTTTTATGCAGCCTTTTAACAATTTTATAATAAGATGAAAGAAAAGTGGTCTTAATGTAAATTGTGAGCAGTTTTGCACGTTTGAATTTGCTAGCATGGTTTCCATCAAGAGATTTGGGTTCAAATTCTAGTTTCAAAGTTTCTGCCACAAATATATTTTTTCTCTCAGTTTAATAAAAACTTTTTTCAAAATCAAAGCTTATGTATTCTTAAATGGCATTATTTGAAAAGGAAAAACTAATTTTCATAATTTCATAAGAACATCTTTATAGCCTTATTATTTTTGTTGTTGCTCTTACAGGGTGAAATGTCCTGTTTTTAAACTAGATCCTACAAAATTACTTGGAATGTCTTACAGATCTTAATGGATAACTGCAGTTTCAAATTTTAGGTGTTTAAAAACCTTGAACTTCACTTAAGAATTATGGATTTTGAAAATATTTTAAAGGCAATTATAATGATTATAAGTTCTCGATATCTAAAAATATAAATACATTCTTTGCCAGATTTTAATGAATATTTTACTCATAACAATTGCTTATTTTGTTATAATGAAACTATATATATATATATATATACACACACATACACACACATATATGCATATATATTAAACTTTTCTTAATTAAAATCTAAGCGTGAGAACTGTTTTCTTAAAAACTCCACAAAATACATAATTACCAAATTTTGAGAAAAGATTGATTATAAGCAAGTTAATTTTTGCTGCTTTATTTTTGACAGGTTCCTGTCCCCTGTGGGCTTCTGAACCCCAAAGCATGCGCCCCACTGTTTCCACCTCCCCACCCCCAGGAAACAATGGAGACGGACTCCAGTTGTTTCCGTTCAGAGTTCAAATACTCCTGAAGCCAAGTTGGTGCAGCTTCCCATGGGGGGCTGCCCCTGTGCTTCTGTGTCCAGTTCAAGGTGTTGGGGATCACCTGTAAAGACCTGCATGGCGATCTGAGAAACTGGCTCGGTCCGATGGATTGGTCTTTGTTTATTGTTGTAATGTTTCATTTTGCATTTTCTTCAGGGTCTGTAAGCTGCCTAGAGCAATCTTTGGCACCCTGGGCAGGATAGGAGTTTGATGGATAAATAAAACTATAAACAGCCCTTATCAGTTCTTCAGAAAAAGAGCTCGGTACTGAACAGCATTGGACTTGCAGTCCTCACACTATTGCTTTGCATGACAGAGTAAAGGTTAAGAATTGGGTTTTCAGGCAGCACTTTGGAATAAAAACAGAACTTGCCAGCAGCAGCTGGTAATGTTTTTCCTGGTATAAAAGAGGTTACTGTGGGTAGTTTCATGTTAGATGCCTGTTTCTAATTTGCCATCACTGCCTCTGCTGATGAAGCTACCAGGAGAGGTAGCCTGGTGGTGCTTTCTTCATCCAATGTGGATTTTATTCCTTGGAAGATGGTGGTGGTGGTTTCCCGCATTTTGTATAGTTGGTCTTTTTTTAATATGACAAAGGTGTCATCTGCGTACCGGATCCATACTTTGAGTTGTCTGGTGGTGGGGTGCTAGGGATTCCAGGTGCTGAATGATAGCTTGTGTTATGAGTCCTGAAAGCGCGATCCCAAAGGTGTTCCTTTTATTTTCCTTTGGTATATTGATCCATCAAACAAAATAGGGCAGGCAAAGGTTACTAAGGTCCATGATTCTGGGTATTTCAATATGTTCATTATGCTTGGATATAATAGTCATGGATTCTTTTGCTGATTCTGTTCGGTGGATGTAAAATCTTAGATACTAAGGCAAGAAAAACCAAAAGGACCCATATAGACTGGGAGAAACCAGGCTCAATAGCAGGAACTGTGAGAGGAATCTTGGAACATGAGTGGACAACCAGCTAAATAGGAACCAGCAGTGTGCAGCAGCAGCCAAAAAAGCCAATGCAATCCTAAATTGCATTAGCAGAGGGATACAATCAAGATCAAAGGAAGTACTAATACCACTCTGTAAAGCCTTAGTAAGACCACACCTCAAGTACTTCACCCAGTTTTGGTCACTATGCTGTAAAAAGATGTTGAGACTTTAGAAAGAGTGTAGAGAAGAGCAACCAGGGTGATTAGGGGACTGGAGGCTAAAACATGATGAACGGTTACAGGAACTGGGCTTGGCTAGTCTAGGGAAGAGAAGGACCAGATGAGATAGGATAGCAGTCTTCCAATATTTGAGAGGCTGCCACAGAGAGGAAGAAGGAGTCAAGCTGTTTTCCAAGGCATCTGAAGGCCAGACCCAGGAATAATGGATGGAAACTGATAAAGAGAGTTTCAACATAGAAATAAGGAGAATTTTTTTGACAGTGAGAACAATCAACCCGTGGAACAGAAATTACCTTCAAAAGTTGTGGGAGCTTCATCACTGGAGGTTTTTTAGAAGAGACTGGTCTGCCATCTGTCAGAAATGGTATAGGATCTCCTGCTTGGGGGCTGGGGGTTTGGACGATGACCTACAAGGTCCCTTCCAACTCTTTTAATCTGTTATCTGTAAGTGATCACGGCAGTTGACTTTTGTGTAGCTCCTGTGTATCCTTTTGCAACAGGGAAGGCAATATTTTTGAACCAGTGGCTCAGTGGGAGCCTTGCAAGATCATCATTACTACTGTTATATAGTATGTGACAAATTGTATACAGCCTGAAAAATTAGACTTTCTGAACCTCCCATTACTATCTGGCCACAGCATTATAATGTTCAGGAGAAGCTATTCTGAAGGTGCCCAGCCACCCAGGACTGGATTTCCTTGATCGATTGTTTTTGGATTTTTTTAAGTGAAGGCAAACTATGTCAATGGCTTCCTGGTGAAGTGCCCTCTCCGCCCTGGGGAAACCCCCTGCAGCACCCAAAGCTAGCCTCCGAGTGTCTAATGAAACAGGCCAATGAATCCAAAATTGGAAAAGGAAAAAAATAGCATCTGGAAGGGTAGAGAAGAAATAATTTCCATAATTCCAAATAATCTGCTAATGGATTAAAATCCCGCATTTTACCCTGTCAACAAATTAAAAGGGGAACCAATTTTACCAACAAAATGGTGTAAAAATTTATACTACCACAGCAAAGTTTTTTCTCCATCAACTACAGGTGAAACTTGAAAAATTAGAATATCGTGCAAAAGTCCATTTATTTCAGTAATGCAACTTAAAAGGTGAAACTAATATATGAGATAGACCCATCACATGCAAAGAAGATAGTTCAAGCCATGATGTATCATAATTGTGATGATTATGGTTTACAGTTCCTGAAAACCCCAAATCCACAATCTCAGAAAATTAGAATATTACATGCAATCAATAAAACAAGGATTGTACATAGAACAATATTGGGCCTCTGAAAAGTATAAGCATGCATATGTACTCAGTACTTGGTTACTTCCATGCCACCAGTATGTGGCATGGAAGCTATCAGTCTGTGGCGCTGCTGAGGTGTTATGGAAGACCAGGATGCTTCAATAGTGGCCTTCAGCTCTTCTGCATTGTTCGGTCTCATGTCTCCTCTTTCTCTTGGCAATGCCCCATAGATTCTCTATAGGGTTCCGGTCAGGCGAGTTTGATGGCCAATCAAGCACAGTAATCCCATGGTCATTGAACCAGATTTTGGTGCTTTTGGCAGTGTGGGCAGGTGCCAAGTCCTGCTGGAAAATGAAGTCAGCATCCCCATAAAGCTCGTCCGCGGAAAGAAGCATGAAGTGCTCCAAAATCTCCTGGCTGCATTGACTCCGGACTCAATGAAGCACAGTGGACCAACACCAGCAGATGACATGGCTCCCCAAATCAACACAGACTGTGGAAACTTCACACTGGACTTCAAGCATCTTGCAGTATGTGCCTCTCCATTCTTCCTTCAGACTCTGGGTCCTTGGTTTCCAAATAAAATGCACAACTTGCTCTCATCAGAAAAGAGGACTTTGGACCAGTGAGCAACAGACCAGTCCTGTTTTTCTTCAGTCCAGGTAAGACGCTTCTGACGTTGTTCAGGAGCGGCTTGACAAGAGGAATCCGACACTTGAAGCCCATGTCCAGGATCCGTCTGCATGTGGTGGCTCTTGATGCACTGACTCCAGCCTCAGTCCACTCCTTGTGAAAGTCTCCAACACTTTTGAATGGCCTTTTCCTGACAATCCTCTCCAGGCTGCGGTCATCCCTGCTGCTTGTGCACCTTTTTCTTCCACACTTTTCCCTTCCACATAACTTTCTGTTAATGTGCTTTGATATACAGCACTTTGGGAACATCCAACTTCGTTTGCAATTACCTTTTGAGGCTTTCCCTCCTTATGGAGCGTATCAGTGATGGTTTTCTGCACAACTGTCAAGTCAGCAGTCTTTCCCATGATTGTGCTTCCTACTGAACCAGAGAGACCATTTAAAGGCTCAGGAACCCTTTGCAGGTGTTATGGCTTAATTAGCTGATTAGAGTGGGACACTTTGAGCCTAGAATATTGAATTTTTTCACAGTATTATAATTTTCTGAGATTGTGGATTTGGGGTTTTCATGAGCTGTAAGCCATAATCATCTCAATTATGACAAATCACAACTTGAACTATCTTGCTTTGCATGTAATGAGTCTATCTCATATATTAGGTTCACCTTTTAAGTTGCATTACTGAAATAAATTTACTTTTGTGCAATAGTCTAATTTTTTGAGTTTCACCTGTAAATGTCAGGTTGTAAATCAGGTATGAACACTGCTAATTTATCAGATTCAGATCATTACATATTTCCCTAGAAATCTTTAATTAAAAGAACGTTACTTTGCAAGCATTGTTTTAATATGAAAGCCAACAATTTACCATACTACATTTTCCCCAACAGTTCCCCCATACCATTGGTTTAGCATTATTCAATAGTTACTTAATATCAAATGCATAAAATATGAACACCCCCCTTTTTAGCAGACATAAAACCGTTGAAAAGTTTTGGTAACATTTGTCTTGTATAATTATTCAAAATATTAAGACAATTTGTACAATTTACCTAGCTCATAAAGGTTGTGCCACTTGCCATGAGTGAGGACTCGAGTTGCCATCAAGCTGCTATCAAGTGGAGGAGAATCCAAGCCTGATTAAAGCCCCAGGGACCTGCCTGCCCAGCCCAGCCGAGCACTTGGGCCAAAGTGGGACAAATGGCTGGGGACAATCGCAGGGTGAGGTATGTCCTGGTCCACGGTCTACATCTCACCTAGCAAGGGACTCCTGAGCAGCGTACAACAACCTTAAAACAGTCAATACCTCAAACAATCATTTTTCAAAAACATTAAAAGTATTAAAAACAAAGCTAAGGCAGAGAAGTAGTGGGTGAAGAGATGCTGGTCGTAACGGAGCCCACCTCATGAACTCCCCAGTCCCCCGAGGTGCCTAGGCTTGATGGCAACAAGCCACTTTTGAGGGACCTTTGGAAGGCCAGTCGGGATGGAACCAGCTTCAGCTTGGCTGGCAGGAGGGTATCCCACAAGGGAGACACCACAGCAGGGTTGGCCCCCAGTCCCCAGGTGTTACCCAGCACCCACAGCTCCTCCTGCCCTCTGGTGGGATGGGCAGATGCACAGGGAGCGGCGCTGCCTCAGATAACCAGCTCCCTGCTAGGTGGGGCTTTGAATTGGGCCCAGAAATGGACTGGCAGCCAGGGCAGCTCAGGAAGCAGAGGGGCAGTGGGCTCTGTCTGAAACGGACGTTGCTGCTTGTGTGTCACTGCATTTTGTTCCAGCTGAAAATTTTGAACAATTGTCAAGGGCAACCCCACTCCTGTTGCTAAGCAAGACATCTGTTAAGTGAACTTTATGACTTTTCTTGCCCCAGTTGTTAAGTGAATCTGGCTTCCCTATGGACTCTTCCTGCCAGAAAGTCGCCCAAGGGGATCCCCTGATCCAGGGATACTGTGACCGCCATGCACAAGTCACTTGACAAGCGCCTGAATTCTGATCACATGACAGTCATAAGTGTGAAGAACGGTCATAACTCCAGTGCTGTTGTAACTTTGAACGGTCACTAAATGAGCGGTTGTATGTCAAGGACTAACTGTATCTTGTGTTGTTGGCTTTGTTCCATTATGTTGCAGTATCTAAAGGTACTCCTGTGCATAGTCACGTAGCAGAAAATGAATCATACCTGAAAAAGACTGAAGGCAATAAACAACTCCATATTAGGCAAAAGGAACTGGCAGGAACAAATAAACTCCAATACACATCCTTGTCTCTAATCCAATACACATCCTGGTCTCTAAAACTACTCAATAAAAGAGAACGTGACCAGTCCTCTGGGCGCTCTCATCAAGAAGATTCATTGTGTCCGTGTGGTTCTTCTTAATCGATGCGAGGTCCGGTCACCTAGGCGGGTGGTCGAAACTCTGCCAGTTCCCGCCAGGTGATCTCTTCCACTGCGGTATCTAACAAACTTCACACCATTATAGTTCCTTTTTCATTTTGTGGGGAGTTGATTCATTGGTTCTTAATGTTAATTGTCCAAGTAGCGAGAACAACCCAGGTGGTGGCCAAATACATTAACTTATTTCCTAAAAACAGAGGCCCGGACCTGAAGCCTGCTGCCGCCTAACGCTTGCTCTGGTGATGCTGCCCAGAGGACAGCCTGACCCGTTTCCTTCAGTTCCGTTTTCCCGCCCCCAGAACTGTTTTCTCCCTTGGTTCCCACCACCCTTGCAAAAACCAAGCAGGCTTGTGCCTTCTTCCCTGGCTTGCTGCTTCAGTCCTTCTTTGTGAGAGCTGTGATTCCCTCCAGCCAGGAGGTGGTACTGCCGGGCAGGCCAAGCTTCTCCTTTCCTGGCTGCAGGACACGTTTATTTGGACCTTGGCAGGTATTAACTTCTCCAGGCAGCTCCTCACTCCCCACCCCAAGGGCCCAGCCTGTGTCCTAAGGGGGAGGGACCAGGAGGAGAAGCAGGGCTGCGGAAGGGGCCAGGTCCCTCTCCCTTTGCTGGCAGGGCTGGAGAGAAAGAGGAGACACAGGGCTTCCACCATGAGGCAACCAGCTTTCACCCTTCTGCTGTGCTTCCCCACAGGTAGGGGAATGTTTTCCTTCAGGAGGTGCTTCCGCTTCAACCTCTAGAGGAATCTCATCCCTCTAACTTTCATAATGCGCAGAAATGTTCCCCGCTTGCAACAGCACTAATGACTCATATGTATCGGTGGGATTTTTATTGATTTTTATTTATTTAACTTTATTTGTTTGTTAAACTTGTACAAGATAACAAGCATAGGTATGAACATAAACAAGAACAAAGGAAGTAAATACAGATAAATGGGGACAGTATGACAAGGACAACAGGCACACTGGTATGCTTATGCATGGCCCCTTTAAGGACATCTTAGGAAGGAGGTGAGGTCCACAGGAGACAGTCTGAAGTTGAAGCTGTTTTTGTGGGCTCTTGCATTGTTATTGACTGCTAACCATTATTATAATTTGAAGAAGAGAAGGGAAATATTTGTGAAATTATATTCCGGCAGGTTCAGGCCTACAAACTTCTTTGCTTTGCTTTCTGGACAATACACAAATGCAGATCAAGACAATGTTGCGGGCTTGTTTAATAAGAACAGCTTTGCTGCCTCTTGTTGCCTTCCAGATCATTGTGAGCACTTGTGGGAAACTCTCTTCTCCCACCACCAGGGCTGCTCTGAAAATGAACTGGACTTGCTCCTTACAGCGTGGCTGAAACTACATAAAGATGGGAGGAGGGGGAGGCAACAGCCTGTCCAAAGAGCAAAAGCTCTGGCAAAGGTGTGAATTGCAATCTGTGCCTTTTCTTGGGCACGATGACCAGAATGACAGACCTGCAGAGAAGGTGCCGCTGGTGGAAAGAGGAGAGTCAGGTCTCATACACACACACAAAAATGTTCTGGCAGCCAAAGCCACTGACACTGGAACTGGAATCTGCCTTTGGTGGGAAAATAGGTCACCCAGAGTAAAGGAGCTGGCAAGGGTTTGCCTGCTTTTGTCTTCTTACTCTGGTCACTAATCGTAGCCGAGGGGGTTTCTTGTTCACTGAGATGGTTAGCACCACAAATGTTGCTCTCCCTTCTGCCTCTGCTCAGACAGGTCTTCCAGCGATTATGGGAGCCAGATTATGAATCTCAGATAACTAAACCAAAACAACTTGCCTAGTCTGAACTCTATGAGGCTCATGTTTTGCTGCCTTCCCGGACTGAGTTTGGACACTGTTAAGCCTGGGTTCCCCAACCAGGGTTAGGTATACAAGCTAAACAGAATGTGCAGCGTTAGTCAGATAGGCACACAGATAAATGAGTGAGCTAAGCTTGTATGTTTATTAACATACAGTAAAAATAACAGATACGCTTGTGCTATCAAGAATATATTTTATTCCAGTATAAGTTTATAGCATAGTCAAAAACAGTCCAATATTCATTTACCATGTAGTCAGTCCATTCAGGGATATTCAGTTAGCAAAGTCCATGTAGAATATCCTATTGTCAGTTCACATAAATCAGTCCGTTGTTGTCTCTCCCGTTCGAGCAATGCAGTCTTGCTTCCAAGCAGTAATCAGGGATCATCAAAGCCAGAGAGAGAGAGAGAGCAAGCTGTAGCTTTGCTACTTTTATATGGTTTTCATAACCACACCCACAATAGCTATTTTACAGTTAAAGCTGCATACACTAACTATGATTCATAGTTAGTATTTTCACCTAAAACAGTTAGGGTGAACAATGTTATCCCTAACAAACATGCAGAAGGTTTCTTTTATGTTCTCCTCCTCTGCCTCTCTTGCTGCAGAATTCTTCTTTCTCCAGGTTTCAGTGTCAGGAGGAGAACCCCTGTCCACCTGCAGCCTCTTCACAGTCGCTGGCAAGCTACTGATTAGTCCAAAATTTGTGGTTGCACTTCTCTGGATGTCAGAGGCTTCTGTTCATCAACTCCTCCTGGAGAGAGTCGGGCAAGGGCCCTCGGCCTCTGCTCTCCTCTGAACACTTTTAGAAAGAGAGCTCAGGATACAACAAGGTCCAATGAGCCTCCAGGAAGGCTTTTAAAAGCCCTTTTCTTTGTTGGGATCAAAGCACTTACCTTCCTTTTCCTTTGGAGTGATCACTTGGAGAGATCCCTAAGTGACAGGCCACAAAGATAAACAATCCACGTGTCATTGGTTAGAAGAAGGAATTTGCTCTCTCTGCTTACAGCACAGCATGCCTAGATGGATATCTTGAATTTTGGGATCAAAAAAACGTTCAAGTAAAGTACTAAAGTGGAGCTGTCCTTCATCTCCTTTGCTGTGCCTGCAGGAGCCTAGCCTCCTTTGCACTTCAAGATAGTCAGTAAATCAAAGCAGAGCTTAGTGTGTAGGCCTAGTCCATGGGAGAGGGGGAAGGGTCAGGATTGTGGGATTGGCAACAGCAATGGTGGTGATGGGTTGTACGTTTTCTGCCATTTAAGGTTGTCTGGAGTAGCAGTTTAGAGGTAGATGCTGCAGTTGGATAATAGCAAATATTTTAATCCCCTACAGCCATGTCCAAAAAACAGGTTTTGGCATTGGGAAGGAGGCCATTTTAAACCCCCACTGAAAGTCTCAAGTAGAGTTGTGGTTGTGAAGGGCAGGGCGGGCCCCTTAGGGATGCTAAGTTTGCTCTCAGAAAACCAGATACTCATCTCATTTTGGGAATTGGCACACGAAGGACTGAGAAGTCTATGGAAGTGTTGATTTCCACAGCAAGTATTAAGGATCCAAACCTAGGAACGAAAACTAAAATTGAAACCTAACGTGTTGTGTTTTTTCCAAAGCCCAGCAGGTCCCATGCTGTCAGCGAGGAGCCCCTTGGTCTGCTCCAGAGATGACCAATGCCTGCCCCGCCGCTGGGATGCCCTGGGCTGCCTGCTGTGACCACCCCCATCTCTTTTTTCCCCACAGTAACTGCTCCTAGCGACCCGTGTGAGAACGTTGCACACAGCCTGGAAGAAGTCTGCTCAGGACTGTAACAGCTTCCAAAGCCACCCTTTTGTGTTCCTTGCCGCATCACCCTTCTGCAGGTCTGTTTCAGCAGGTTGGCTTGCACTTTGGTATTTGACGAAAATGGTGGTGATCTCAAGGTTTTCTGTTTGGCAATGAAAATGTTGCTGATGTGGCTGGTTCTAGTGGTCACAGAAGATGGTTTCGCTGTTCATCTGCTGAAGGACACAGCGTGGGGCAGCGCCAGTGAGCCAGGCCCATTGGTGTCACTCCTTTCTCTGGTTTGAACCTGCAGAATACCTGGACGCTTTGTTTTCTTTTTTGTCATGCTGTAGTATTTGAGTTACACACAGATGTCCCCATAAGGGCTTGATGTGAATGCGCTGTACTGCAGCTCGGAAAAAGAATGAGCCCCTTGGCACCTGACGAGGCCTTTTGCAAAAGGGATTAATGGAAGAGTTCCCCCTTCCCCTCCCACAGAGTTTGTATCTAGCTGGTTCTGAGAGGCAGGCAGTTCTCACCTCGGCGGCCTGCCGATGGACGGCATTGCCAGCTGCAGTGTTCCAAAGCGGGAGACGATCAACCCGTCCAGGTAGCTGCTGTAGCTTTTTTTTCTACTTGAGTGGGCCGGGATTGGGAGCATTGCACAGGGGCTCCTCCATCAGGCCCTCTGCTTCTCAGGGTGCCTTCCCCTGTGGTCGAAGAGTCTGCCAGCCTCTAGAAAATAAAAGCAGGTTCAATACCCCCATCCCCGTGAACAATCCCCGTGCTGCCTGTTGGCTTTCCTTCTCTCTGACGGAGCGTATGGAACAGCCCAACTGGCCTTCCGCTCATACATATATCCATGGATCTATGGATGTGTGGAGAGACACCAGTTATCGGACAGAATTTCTGAGGGCGGTGTTCTCCAGCAGTCCCAGTTGATGGTAGCACCAGGCAGGCAGAGATCCTCCCCCGAGGAGACTGGCGTGGTGGCACAGAGAGAGTGCACAGCCACCTGCTTTTGCTGCTTAGCTAGAAGAGGCAGCATTCCCACAGCCCTCTGTTGCCCTGCAGTCTCTCTTCGGTAAGCTCTCCACTCTCCCCGCCTCATTTTCTTAAGCCTTGGAAGAGGGAGGGCATCTGTGGGTCAGCTGATGTTTGTAAAATGATTTGGAATGTCCTGACGAGCTGAAGTTGCCTAGAAAACACCCAGGTTGTGCTACTGAGTTTGCTCCTCCACTTCTGGGTTTCATTTCACTGGCTTGTTTCCTCCCTGTAATTGTTTTATTGAAGTAAAGAAACCAAGCGTTATTTCGCAACAAGTTGATCAAGTGAATATCTCCTCCTTGGGGCCAGCAGCTTGACCGAAATGGTGACAGAATCCCCACACGGTAACCTTGTTCTGATGCTCGGCCCCAATGAACCGCATTCCTGGAGCCGGGCCTGGGCCTGAACGGAGGCCACCAGGGTAGGTCGATGAGCCGCTGGCCTCTGCGGGAACCTGGAGGCTCTTCTCCCCATTCGCCTAACTGGCCCCCCAGCACTCCTGGCAGAAGCGGGGGGGGGGCATTGGGAGGAGGAGGAGGAGGAGGAAGTGGAGGTTTCGGGGTGCGGGGACTGGATTTAGCTGAGGAAGCTTGTTTGCTGCCAAACCGCTCTGAGCTGCTCCAGTGGCGAATCTCGACCCTTCGGACAATCAAAGGGCTCCGCGGAGAGGCGAAAAAGTTAACTCGGCCATTAAAACAATTGCAAGAGGAGCAAACGGGGCGCTCCCTTCAGAAAGAGGCGGCGGGGCGGGGAGCGCCGAAAGTCTCAAGGGGCCGGAGAGCCGCAGCCCTGAGCTGCAGCCTGGCGCTCGACCTGGGCGAGCTCTCCCCTTCCGGTGTTCGGGCCACGGGGGGGGGGGGATGCCGCCGCCCTCGGCCGCTGGAGACCAAAGGGCGCCCGCAGGGCTGGTGCGCCTGAACCGCCGGCGACTGCGCCGCTGGGGGGGAAAGGTGGCGACGGGACCGACGGGAATTGAAGTCCCAGCTGCCGGCCCCGCCTCCTCGCCGTTGACCACGCTCCTCGTGGATTGGCGGCGCTTTGGACAAAGCTCATTGGGCAGTCGTCTCTAAGCCGCCCGGAATTGGCGCAGAGGGTCGGGAGCTGGCGCGCGGTTGGATCTCTGCGGCGCCCGTCACGGCTTCAGAGGGTGGCGTGCAAAAGCCCTCGGCTCAGCGGCCCGGATTGGCTCTCGGGAGGTGTCCGCCCTCAATGGGCGGGGCGGCCTGTGCCGCCCCGCATCCAGCCCGGTGAAGCCGGAAGCGAGGACGCGGCGGTTCGGGATGCGGGTGACGGTTGACTTCGAGGAATGCCTGAAGGACTCGCCCCGCTTCCGGTAGGCGCCTTCCCTGCCCGGGTCGCTTCTGGCTTGGCGCCGCCGCCGCCGCCGCTCGCGCCTCCTCTGGGGACAGCCCCCCCCCCCGTGTCCCGTCCCGCGCCGAGGCAGGGGCAGGGGCGGCGGCGGGGCCGCTCGGGGCGAGGGAGGCGCTTCCCACTGTGCGATGCGACCGGAGGAGCCTCGGCGTCCCCAGGTTTCTCGGCAGGGCGGCCCGGGCCACGTGGTGCCGATTGGCCCGCTTTCTTCCGTCGGAGACGTCGCTGCTTCGGGGTCGGCCCGGCTGGGACCCAAAGCGGGCAAAGGGTTCGCCGCCAAGGCCCCTCTCCGATGCCCCCCCGCCCCGACATTGGGGCCTCTCGCGCGAGTCCCCCGAGGGCTTCTGCTTCGCGTGCCCGCCTTTTCCAGCTGGGAAAACGGGCCTCTCGAGCCTCCCTCGGCCCCGGGGAGCCTTGAGCGACAACTGTGTGGTCCCCGAGTAACGGAGACCAGAAGCCGCTGCTGAAGCCCGAACGCCAGAAGGGCGGAATTGGGCCTGGTGCCCTCGGTGGTCCCCGAGCCCCGCAGGGAAGGGCCCCATCTCCGCCAGGCTCCTCAGGAAGTCAGTGCAGCTGCGATCCCCTTTCACGAGTGGATCCCTGTGGGATCTCCTGTTTCATCTTGCAGGGCTGCCCTAGAAGATGTGGAAGGAGACGTCTCGGAGCTGGAGGTGAAGCTGGACAAGGTGAGCGAACCTGGCTCCGGCGCCCCCCCTGAAAGGTCCTTTCGGGGTGCCCTGGGACCGAGTCGAGGGGGTCCCCTCCTCACCCGCTGGAGGCAATGAGCCCAACCGGGTACGCCGCCCACCTTCGCTTTTCTTTCAGTTTTGTGACTCTCTAATTGTGGGCCTTGAAGCCTCTGTATGCAAAGGGATGAGCTATTTGCTGCACTCAGCCGCTCCCTTTGCCACTCATCAGTTGTGAATGCTGTTTTGGAAAAGATGTAGCATCATGAAATAGCTGGCCAGGTTGGCAATCCTCTTTGCCATGAGATGGATGGATGGATGGATGGATGGATAGAGAGATAGATAGATACCACTTTCTGGCAAGTTGCATGCTGGCAGTACTGGTACTCTGCTTATGGTCAGAGGGTAGAACCTTCCATATCTCATTTAGAATTGGACATGGCCCATGCATCCTATTCTTGACATAGCTTGCCTTCTTATTGCTGTTCAGTCCGGAGTGCAATTTGTGGGAAGTATTTGCAAACAAAGTCCTTCCTCTGTAAAATCTGGTGCCCTTCCAGTTAAACAATGAGTAGAAAATGCTTGGTTTATCAGTGACCATAATTAAAGTTCAGTTGAGTCATTTCTTTGGTGCTTATAGTAAACGGGCAATAGCAAAGTAGCAGTTAACACAAATGCACTACACAATGCCATTGAATCCCATGAGGCCCGTGCATGGAGGGCAGCCACTCCAAGGAATTCTCATTTACAAATTGCCATTCATTGACTTTCTTCATATGTGGGGACCCTCCACATACCCTGTTAGTCAGCACATTCTCGGTGGACAGATTCGATATGTACTGGGCAATGCTGAAGAAGCTCAGATTCCAAGCCAATCCAGGGTGGAGACACTGAGTAATGTCTGCTGTCTTCTGCCCATGGATGATGCCCCCCTCAGTCTTGTGAGATCTGCCCTCCAGCAGCTGCTCTGCCCCTGGGGGTCGCTGCTCCTCTGTGCAGGAGAAAGGTGTGAGGAGAACCCCAAGGGTAGAGGAGGAGCAGCCTTGGGTGAGGCTCTGGAGGGGCATGCCATACCATTCGTCTTGTCCTTTTATCCTGAGCTTTGTCTTTTCTGTTCTGGGTACTCTTGGTCTCCGCCGGGCTTCCTGCAGGCCAGCTGGAGGTCTGAGGATTGGAGGTAAATGCAGACAGACAGACAGACAAACAGACAGAGACTTCCGCCCAGGCCCATGGAAGTGCAGCTTCCAAGGGAGTTTCTCTCCACTCCTCCTTTCCATGCTACTCACAAGTCTTGGATAAGCTGTCCTTGCCCTCGGGTTGCAGGGCTTTTATGTCCCACCATTCAGACCTGCCAAGAAGTAGGCGAGCTGGCAGCGGTGCCAGTCGTACTGCCAAAAAATCCACCCTTAGACTCTAGGAAGCTTAGAAGAGACTGGCGATAGTTCTGCCCTGCTGTGGCACCTGACATGCTCTCTGGAGAGAGTGGAAGGCATTCAGAAATGCAGGCAGCTTCTTCCTTCATTGGAAGGAATCTCATGGGTGACATTTTTGCCTGCCTCCCCTTACTGAAGTGTCTAGGCTGCCCCTGCCTCAGGTGCTGAGTTACTCTGTACAGTTTGCAAGAGGGAGAGGGAGTCCTGCACAGCTGCAGGAGCTCTAGCAAGCGAGCGAGTATGGCCAGATAACACCAAGGGTTTGTCTGGCATGTATATTCACAGCGGTGGAAACTGACAGAAGTTTCCTGCCTTGATTTATAGGGAGTTAGTTGGGACATCCTCTCTTTGATTTGAAATCACTTGTGGCCTGGGCTGAGTTGCTGGTTGTTGTCCCCTGACTGGCCTTGGCCCCTGACTTGTTCCTGTCTCTCCTCCCTTGCCGTTCCTCCCCCAGCACAGAGGATTTGTGGCTGAATTGGGGTTGTTCAGGAACAAGTGAATTGCATTATCACAGTCCAACAATAAGACCCTGAACCGCTATCCAGAAACCCATGGTGAGTGGCCATGGGTCAGCCGCCCGGTCCCCTTTATTCAACCCTGGGGCTGTCCTGGACTTTGCTGCAGCTGCAGCAGGATGGCTGGTGGCTGTTGGTTGACGGAGGATCTCACTTGGACTGCTGCTGCTGGGAGAGAGGGTGGGAAAGAGACCCTGCTGACCACCACAGGCAAGGTCACGGCCCCCAACAGCTTTTAAAACATCTTATGGTTATCTGGTGCAACAAATGTATGTAGTTAATCTAAATATTGAAAAAGTTTGTAAACATTAAAACTGAGATGTTTAAAAAATAAATCCTCTAGAACAGAAGAGAGAGGCCTAATTAGACTTTAAAGTCCATAAACGAATGAAGAGGGAAGGTGTTGGAATAAGGGAGTCTTCCTGGACTGGCAGAGCAAAATGTGTGGAGTAAAAGGCTTTCTTGAAAGGGGTTGGAGGGTTGGGGGCGCATGGGAATCCCCAGTTTGGCTGGCTGCCTCTGGAGGCATCTCCAAGCCCCATCCAAGTGGATGTGGTCAGTCCCCAGTCGATGTGAAAGCACCCCTCCTGCCTGGCCTGTCCCCTGCCTTGGCCGGCCCTATAGCCCAGGAGACTCCTCTGGGGCCCTCGGGCTATGAGGTGGGTCTGAGACCCTGGGGGGGGGGGGAGAGCGGGAAGCAAGGCGCTCTCCCTCCCTTGCAAATGAAGCTCAGCTGGGCCTTGGCTTCCCCTTTGTGGCAGATGGATGAGTCATGTTGCCCCAGAATAAAGAATGGCAGAAAAGGAGAAGTTCTCCCTTGAAAATGGTGATGGAGCCCAGAATGGAGTCAAAGGCCGGTCTCAGCCCTGAGGGGGTGGAGGGGCAGCAGGGCTTCAGCAAGCAACACCCCTGGGGTCTTCTGTCCAGGGGGGTGGTCTTGACGCATGTGTGTGTGTGTGTGTGTGTGTGTGTGTTTGTGTTTGTGTGTGTGTGGAGGCAGAGATCCAGGGAGTTCAGCTGGACCTCCCAGGGTTGGGCTGAGGGATCTCCTGCCAGGAAAATAAATAAGAGAGCCACCCAGGAGGGGGACCATTGTGGAAGGGCTGGAAAAGGGGGAAGCAGCCCCCGGCGGAGGCAGAAGGCGACCCGGGCATCCCCTCTTGATCCAGGCCTTCTGGCGGGGAGGCCCCCCCCCCCCCTTTGCCCTGCTCAGGCCTAGTGTCACTCCGGGCTCTCGGCCCTCAGAGGCAGAGCCTGTGAGGCGGTTTTCTTTTCTTCCAGCTGGTGAAGCTTTGCATTGCCATGATTGATACTGGGAAGGCCTTTTGTCTGGCAAACAAGCAGTTCATCCACGGCCTCCGGGATCTGGCCCATTACTCGAGCAAGGATGACCTGGTGGAGGTAAGGCCCAGGTGCTGAGCCCAGGTGGGGAAAAAGCTGAGCTCCAGGGGGGTCAGGTGAGGTAGGCCAGCCTCTCCTTGGCTCCTGGGGTTAGCATGGCTGCTTCCCCCCTCAGTGGCACGGGGCTCTTCTGACCGCCTGGAGAGACCCTGGTGTCCTGGTCCTGAGTACAGCTGTCACCATGGATGCTGGTGGGGGGAGCCCCTGGGGTGCCACGCTTCCAGAAGGAAATGCTGCCCCTTTCAGTTGGTGCTGCTTTCCACCACTCCTTTTCCCCCTTCCAGGGCAGCTTGACAAAGTTTTCTGACAGCCTCCAGGAGATGATCAATTACCACACGGTATGTTTTGGAAGCAGCTTCATTGAGGCAGAGCCTCTTCGTGGGTCTTGAAAGACAACTGATAAGTGAGTGGTTGGCTATAGCCATGTCTGGATGCCCTTCATGGACCCTTCTATGCCTTTGGCTCTTGAACTCCCATGGCAAGCGGGCGACTCAGTTATTCCAGCAGACTTCCTGAAACACTGCTCTTGGCACAGGGCTCCTGCTGCTGGGGTCTCCCACCTGGAATACTGCCTGCCCCTCCCTCCGAAACGCATGGGACCTGTGGGGGCGAGGCACCCAGGCTTTTGAAATGCCTCCTTCATTAGGTGGGCTTGTAGGAAAGGACTACTCCTTTATTTTTGCCCTGTGTGCCAGCCCTGGTCTCGTGAAAGAGGAAGCAGTCTTGATGTAGACAGGAGCAAGAGCCCAAGCAGGCCCCACTTGGTGGCAGGGAGGCGGGGGGGGGGGGGAGGTGGCTCTTAAATCTGGACCTGAGAAAACTGGCTTGGAATCCCACCTGAGTCTCCATTAATGGGAAATGTCCTTCTGCCAACCTCCAAGTGGAGCCAACATGGAGGAGGTTCTGTGGAGTGGGGAGCTGCCTGGGGAGAAAGTTTAGACTGGGCCCGGGGTGGTGATGGTAGTATTGAGTCAATTCAGTGGGTTTTTGCCCACGAGCCCATTCCCCCCTTGGCTGAAGGCACCTTGGGCCTCTCCCGCATCCCTGGTGAGTCCAGAATATGAGTCACGTTAGTTAAGCTGGCCACCTATTCAACATATTGCATCCCGTATGTTGGACTTGGTTTATCGCACTGCCGTCCGTCTGCATTAGAGTGAAATGCGTTTACATGAAAACAGTGTAAAAGCCAAATAGATTAAAAGATGTTGCAATGTATGATGACAACATAAATTTTAATGAAGGTGAATCACAGTGCTATGGATACGTAGTTTGGGGTTTTTTTTAAAACAAAATTGGGCCGTTGCCCACATGGGGAGTAATGGGACCTTCTGCCTAAGATAAGGGGATGAAAAATGCTGAGGGAGCTCTGCCTGAGCTTTTGAGCCGCACCCTTTCCTCTTTCAGATTCTGTTTGACCAGACCCAGAGGTCCATCAAAGCACAACTCCAGATGTTCGTTAAAGAGTAAGTTAACTTCCAGGGTTGCCAATGACTGATGGCCTGGTGGGAGTCTGGCCCAAAGGGGAGTTGCAGGGCCCTCATCTTGGCCCAGAAGAAGGTAGGAAGTGCAGACGGTGCCCTCCCCAACCCCTCTAAAACAAACACTTGGGGGGGGGGAGCAGTTGAGCTTGGCCTTATCTCCCTGAGATGGTGATGGAGGCAGCTGCTCAGCCCTACTGGCTTGGAGAGAAGCAGGGCTGCTTCCATTTCCAGGTCTCTGAGGGACGGCAGGCTGTGCTGAGGCCAAGGGAGATGCTGTGCACAAGGGGTGGGGAAGAGCGTGGAGCAGAGTTAAGGACACCCAAAGTGGCTTCAGGATCCGCCACTCTGTGTGCCAGCTGTTTCGTTGGGGGACCCTTTTATGCAGGGTTTGGCCTGGCCGGGAGTCTTCCAGGTCATTGTGGGGGGTGGGAGACAGTGTGATATTTCTCTCTGGGAGCCCAAGTGGCCACGTCCAGAAGGCGAGTGCCCGCTTGTGGCTCAGCACATTCTGGTGGGTCTGGAAGGCACCATCTTCTCATCCTGCTTGCACGAAAAAACCCTTTGCCTTCCTTTTCTGCACACATCTCTTGTGTTTGTGCCGAACCTCTTAGGGAAAAGAAATGCCTCTCTCCCCTTGAATCCCACTCGGGGCGGGGGGGAGCCCTCCCTTGAGGGAACCTGGCAGTTTCTTCCCTTCTTTCACGCGCTAGAGACATACGGAAGTTCAAGGAGGCCAAGAAGCAGTTTGAGAAAGTGAGCGAGGAGAAAGAGAATGCCCTGGCCAAGAACGCCCAGGCCCCCAGGAACAAGCAGCATGAAGTCGAAGAGGCCGCCAACATCCTCACCGCCACCCGGAAATGCTTCCGGCACATCGCTCTGGACTACGTGCTGCAGGTGAGCCTGGTGGGGGCTGCCTTGCCCGGGGGGAGCAGGGGTTGTCTTGCTCGATGTGGCTGGGGAGGGGCTGGTAATGGAGGAAGGAAGGCCTCCTCTTTCCTAGAGGGCCCGTCCCACACAAGTCTTTGCCGGGAGGGGTCCTGGGAGGGTTGCGAGCAGCCCTGCTGACTGGCCTTCCCTTGTGAGGCTTGACCGCCACCTTGCCTGAGCCCGGACTACCCACTGAGCTTCCCTTGGGTACAAGGGAGAACTTTTCCCAGCCCCCTTTCCAACCCCCCCCCCCCAACCAAGCAGGGGCTGCCTGACTCCACCCAGCACGGGGGAGGGGGCGTCCCACTCCCTCCTTTCCTGACTCAGTTGAAGCAAAAGGATTTTTTTCTCTCCCAGATCAACGTCCTTCAATCCAAGAGGAGATCAGAGATCCTGAAATCGGTAGGTGGCCCTTCTGGCACAGAGGAAAGCAACCGGCCTCTTAGTGGCTGTCCAAAGATGCAGCAGGCCTCCCCAGGGCTACCTACGGCCCAGTTCTGAAGTTATGATGGACACCGTCCTCCTCCACACACACGCTTCCTTGTGGCCACATTTATAGTTTGCAGAGCCCCTGGTCTGTGGTTTATGGTGGTTTTGCCACTGATCCTTTGGTTTGTGTAATGACAGTGGCGGACACTTTTTTTTTTTTTTAATATTTATTCAAAGTTTCAAAAATTTTAAAAAGAAACAAGTTCTCACATTTTACAGCGATATCATAGCAGTGTACGTGCCTTTAATAACAAGTTCACTTATCATAGGTAGATCTGTAACTAATTTACTAGTTCCTTACTATACTATTGTTAAATACTTATTTATTTACATTACTTTACGTATATACATGTAAAGCTTTATGAGAAAAGCTCATAAAATCAGGTTGGCCAAGTGGGTCACCTCATTTATGACCGCGATGGGCAGGAGGATGGCCTGTAGGCACTACGTAGCTCATTATCCCCAAAGTGCTCAAGATGGGGTTCAGTAAGGGCAGAGGTAGCCTTGGAGCCAACAGGCGTGGGTGTTTCAGGTGCCCCCCTGGGTCCAGACTGTCCCATCCCCTCCTGCCCTCACCTGCCCCCTTTACTCCCCACAGATGCTCTCCGTCATGTGTGCTCACCTGGCCTTCTTCCACCAAGGCTACGACCTGTTCAGTGAACTGGGGCCCTACATGAAGGAGCTGGGTGTTCAGGTAAGCAGGGAGGGAGGGGGCTGCTCCAGGGGATTCCTCCAGAATGGTCTCTGCTGGCCAGAGGCAGAGCGGGGGTGAGTGCTGCCCTTTGCATCCAATGCAGCCAGAAGCCAAGGGGCTCCTCTGCCCTCCCACCCTATGGAGGATTTTGTGGGGGGCTAGATGTCAGTCCAGAAGGCCCCAAATACTCAGCTGCTGGGCAGGAGCTTCCGCTCTCCCTCCTGCCCTGTGGGGAGAGCCCAGCACTGCCCCTGAGGCTGTGAACGAGTCATCCTTTCCTCCATCCGGAAGCGATGTGCCAGTCCAGCCACACGTGCAGCTTGGCACCCTGGGGCTCCCTGGACACTGTCTCCCCCACCCCCCCCAGAGAAAGGCAGGGAGGGAGGCAGAGCTTGAGACAGGGCCTGGCCCCAGGGAAGGGCAGCTCCCCTTGGGCGTGGGGGCATGAAGTGGAGGCAAGCGTCTGTGGGTTCCCTCCTTGTCCTTTCTCCAGCTGGACCATCTGGGTCTGGATGCAGCCAGGGAGAAGAAGGAGATGGAGCAGAAGCATTCCACCATTCAGCAGAAGGTACCTGCCCCACCTCTGGGCTCTTGCAGGTCAAGGGCCAGCCGCCCCCAGCAGAGCAGGGCACCGGCCTGTGGGAGTTCCATGGAAGAGCAGCCTTGGCTGGGAAACAGCCCCCCTCCTCCCCCTGGCCCCCAGCCCCTTTGGTAGCAACAGAGCAAAACCTCCGCCTCGCCCTGTTGGGGATGCATCTCAGTGGGGCTGCCGGGGATGGGGCGGCAGTGGGGTGGAGGAAAGGGGAGTGTTGCCTCTTCCATTGCCCATGGTGCCAGGGTGGCCAGGTAAAGCCTCTGCTTTACCCACGTTACCTGCCCCAAGGCCTCCCCCTTGCCGCTGGGTGCCATGGCCCTTTGGAGATGCAAAGCAAATCTCACCTGCTCTCCAGGTGTCTCAAGGAGAAAGGGAGCCCGGCCTGGTCCAGGGGCTCAGCCTGACAGGCCCCCACCCTGGGTGTTTCTGCTCTCCAGAGGGGGGTTGTCCTCGGGTCCCACCCTGAAGCAAGGGCTACTGATGGGGCAGGTTCTTTGCTCCTCTCCTGCCCCCAAGAGCTGTCCCCAGAGGCAGTTCTGTAATTCCCCCCCCCCCCTTCCCTGCTATGCCGGGTAAAACAGGGAACTCCCAGCTGATAGATCCTCGCTGGCGGATCAAAAAAGTATTCATGCAGGGATCAATAAAATATTGGAAATGGGGAAAGGAAGGGGATAACCCTCCAGAGACTGTGCTAAAGGAAGGAAAATGTAGTGTGGGATGGTTGTGAAACCAGCTTTAACCTTAAGGAGGAGGCCAGCTTTTTGACCGTCCATCTTTACAGGGGCTTTCACTGGTTTTGCTGATTGGCTGGAAGGGTCTTGAAGGGCCCTTAGGTGGCAGCCTGTTTCTGCAGCCCAGCTGCCACTGTTCCTGGGTTTGTCCTCTGGCCTCCCTGGATGCGTTCAGTTGGCTTCTTCTCTCAGGTTCTTGGCTGCGGTGTGTGGGCCCTTCCCCTGGCTGCTGTGGTCAGGGGAAGGGCCTTCTCTCCCGTGGCTCCTGCCCTCCGGAACGTGGGATCCAACCCTCCTCATCTTCCACCAGGGCCTGAAGACCAGCCTCTGCTGGCTGCCCTGTGTCCCCAATGGGGGAGCATCAGAGTGGAGGGAGGGGTGGATTAAGGAGGGAAATAATCCCCCCTCCCAGGCATCGTGCTGCCTCTCTCCTTATCTGTTAATTGTAACTTTGGATTCTATTCTTATTCTATTTTTATAGTTTTTAAAAAAATACTTAGGTTCCATGGTTTTATATCTCAGAGGATTCTCGGTTACCCAGGTCAGGATTGTCCCAGAGGTGCTTTTCCAAAAGGCAACTGGACTCCTGGTTTTCCTTGAGGAAGTTTCACGGCTTGGATGAGAAGGGAAACCAAGAAAGCCAAGCAGCACCTTTGTGACTGCCGTCACCTGGAGGACTGAGAACCTCCAGACATAAAACTATAAAAGATAAACATTTTTAAAAACAACAAAAATAGAATTACAATCCAAAGTAATTACGATCCAATGTGCACCTTTTATGGTTTTACTGCTTTTAATTCTGAACTACCCTTCAAAGCAAGATTAAACAGATTGAATAACATAGATACTGTACAGTCAGAGGTGGGATTCAAATTTTTTAACAACCGGTTCTGTGGGCGTGGCTTAGTTGGTGGACATGGCTTGGTGGTCATGTGACCGGGTGGGCATGGCTTGGTGGTCATGTTATTGGGTGAGGCCAACTCAATATCACTCACATCAAGGTACAGATCTCCTCGCCTGGCCTTTCATGGCTGTGGGGATGCTGCAACAGTCACAAGTGTGAAAAATGGTCACAAGTCACTTTTTCAGTACCATTGTAACTTTGAATGGTCACTCTGCACGAGCAAAGTGCTAGCAAAAGAGGGGAAAAAACTCCAGTTCCAGAGACAGTAATCAGGGTTAATGGAGAGGCAGTTTCTGTAAGCAACACCAGAATGTTTCCTTCCTGCCTTCCTTACAGGATTAGTCCAGTAATTTCTTCTAATAACCGTTTCGCCAAACTGCTTAGAATGTTAACAACCATTTCTAGCGAATAGGTGCGAACTGGTAGAATCCCACCCCTGTGTGCAGTGCATTGTTAATGCAATATCAGGAGTTTTCAGTTCAATTGTATAGAATGTGACGGATGTGTGTTTGTGTTTTATTTTTATAGTTACGTACACTGAAGATGGCATTTAATTTTGTTGTATGAGGTGCAATGACAATAAAGTAAAGATGATAGATGACATAGGTAGGTAGGTAGATGGGGGAGAGGAAAGATTGATAGCTAGGCAGATTCCTAAAAGCTCGAGTGCAGAACCGACTCTTCTGTTCACTCCCAACCTGGAAGCCCCCGGTGCCAGTGCAGCCTTACAGGTCTACCTGGGTGTGATGCGGTTGATCCACCCCGACTTCCCTAGCTGTGGGGTGATGCTGAAGCGATCGCTGGGAGGGGTTCTCCCCACTAGCCAAGGCTGTGGTACTAGGGGAGGGGAATCTAGCGCAGGAGTCCTCCAGGTGCACTGAGTGTAGGGGCTTTGCTTGCAGGCTTCATTACCTGACTAGGTGACGTCTTCCTCAAGAAGCGTTTGAAAGGAGTGGGGAGACCATGTGGAGGCCCCCCAGCAGCAAGCCAGAAGCTCCTGGGCACCCGAATCTCCCCCGCCCTTTCCTCAGGCTGCTTCAGGGAGCCCTGGGAAAGACCTTGGGGGGGGGCAGGAGCAGGCACTTGTCCCGCCTCCCTCCCTGGATGTCAGGTGAGAGGCTTGGACTCCCCCTCCAACCTCCCCCGCAGAGGCTGACAGGAGGCCTCTCTTTATGCCAGGACTTCTCCAGCGACGAGATGAAGCTGGAGTACAATGTTGATGCGGTGAACGGCATTGTCATGGAGGGCTACCTCTTCAAGCGAGCCAGTAACGCTTTCAAGACCTGGAACAGGTAAGGCTGTTCCCTGAGGGAGCCATAGTCTTTACCTCTTGATTCCCTGAGCATGAACCCAAGCCCCCTCCTCTCTGGGGCCCAGGGGCTCTTCCTCACCCTGCGTGGTGGGCCACTTGGAGCCCAAGGAATCAGGGAGCTCCTTCAGAGCAGTTGGTTGATTGTTGCTCGCTCACAGGCAGGAATCCTGCCAGACTAAAGCACGTAAGTGCATAAAGATCAGCTTCACCCTGCGGAGTGCCAGGGAGGGACCCTCTTCCTGCCCCCCCTTTGCCTCTTGGCTCTCTGGGAAAGAGCCCCTCCCTCCTGCCCCTCCGAGCTGCATCCCAGCACAGTCCTCCCGCAGTTAACAAGCAGGATGCTGCAAAGATCTCTTCCTTCCTTGGGGAGGAGGTCCCTCCATGCAAGGGGTCGGTGAGGGTTCTTCGAACTGGAAATGGCCGTGGTGTGGGAGAATTGCTGAAAAAGAGCCACCCAGGATTACCCAGGAAAAAGAAGTGGGGGAGCAAATGCTAGGTTGGCTAATGAGAAGGGTGAGAGAAACGTCCTTTAAGCAACTGCAGCAGTTCTGCTCCAATGAAGACAAGTGTGTGGAAACAGAGCTTCCAACAGAGAGCCCAAAGGGGATCAGAGCAAACGGCCCAAAGGCCCAAAATTCAGGGGGCTAAAAGAGCCCCAAGGGCAGCAGGGAGACCCTGGTGAGTGCAGGGGAGTTTATGGGAGCCCCCTGTTAAATCGGTGGGGGGTTTTGGAGCTCAAAGTTCTCTTCTTTCACATTGTGATGATGGAGGGTGGTCAGGCCATGTGGAGAAGTGCAGGGAGAAGGACCCAGCTTACAGCCTGGTTATGCCTGGGGAAAGAACCGGGGGGGGGGGGGGGGGAGGTTCGTGTGTGTGTGCTGGCCCGGTTACCTGGAGGCATCTGTCTCTCTGCCTGGCCCGGAAAGAGGGCAGGACGCTTTTGTCTTCCTGGGCAAGTAAGGAGAGAGGGCGACCAGAGGGGCCTTGCTCTGGGCCGGGCAGAGGGGGCTTCTCTCTCCTGTCCCCACAGTGGGCATCTATCTTCCTTGGAAGAAAAAGAGGGGATTCCAGGGGCAAAAGGAGAGAGCCCCGGGGCGTGGGGGCAAAGGTCAAGGCAGATCTCAAGGAGCCAGAGCAGCTGCAGGAGGGTGATGATGGGGCCTGAACCAGCTCCCTGGGGCAAGGGGACAGACGGATCAAAGATCTCCAGGAGCTTCCCAGAGGTTGCTCTGAGGTTGGGCCCACTTCCAAGGCAAAGGCACCAGGATTGTATTTGTGGAGTCCTTGGATTGGATTGCCATTGGGGTGAGTTGGAGGGGGCAGCCTTGTTTTCAAGCTTGGCCTGGGAGGGAGCTTGGCAGCAGCAGGTGAGGAATGGGCCCTTGTCTCTAGTGCCAAGGCTTTATACATGCCTTGGTGAGGCCACACTTGGCATCCAGGTTTGGTTGCCACCATATAAAACCGATGCTGAGACAAGAAAAGCGGGGAGAGGAGAGCAAGGAAGACAATGGGGGGGGGGGCCTGGAGGCTAAAACGTACGAAGAATGGTTGCAGGAGCTGGGCAGGTGTAGTGGAAAGAAGGGCTGGGGGGGACAGGATAGCAGTCCTTCAATATCTGAGGGGCTGCCCCAAAGGTGAAGGGGAGGTGTCCACTTATTTTCCAAAGAACCTGAAGGCAGGACAAAAAACAGCAGGTGGAAACCCATTAAGGAGGGGAGCAACCTGGAATGAAGGAGGGATTCTCTGTCAGTGAGAAGCACCAACCAGTGGGGAGGCTTTTAAGAAGAGACTAGACATGGCTTCCGACCAGGAGACCTCTAGGGTCCCGTCCAACTCTTATTATTCTGAATTCTCCTGAGTTTGCATCCGCAGGGGAGGCAGTTCGAGGCCCCCTTGTGCTCCTGGCGCTTGATGTCCCAGCTCTCCTCCAGGTGTTTTGTGGGGGGCCCTGATGGGGCTGACTGGCAGGGGAAGTGGCTGCGGCGGCTGCCCCCCCTTGCCAGGCTGTTGGGGGGGGGGGGAGGGGTCGTGCCCAAGAGCTGAGCCACTTAGATGGTGGCCGTCTCCTTCCTCTCTCAGCTCTGCTTCATCGCCTCCAGCGCTCGCCCGGCTTGTTTCCTGCCTGGTTCTTTTGACTTTGGTTTCTCCACCGTCTTTCTCCTGCTTCCTGTTTTGACCCTCCCTCATTTTCTCCACATGACAGGAACCCCCCCCCCCCGGCATCACGTACCCCTCGGCTTGTGCCCCCTTGGCGCTTCCTCCCTAGTTCTGTGGCCAAGCATGCCAGACAGCCAAGGCTCCGCCCCCGGCCTGCCAACTCCTCCTCCTCCTCAGCTGGAGAGGGTGCAGGAGCAGCTGCCTCTCTTCCCATGGGGGTGGGGGGGGATATGCCTGCTGCGCACGTCCCTTAACAGGCAAGGCTGGCTCTTCCCCCCCCCCCCCTTCTAACTCTCCGAGTATCTCTGTGGCTCTAGGGTCAGTAACCTCGCTCCCCCATAAGAGCCTTCTTTTTCCTTTTAGCTTATGCCTTTTATAAAGATTTTTAGCAATCATAATATTAATAGTTGCTTGAATACCTTTGTTGCTTTTAGCTTCCTTGTATGCCTCCCAGAGCCCCTTTTTTGTGAGGTGGGCCCCCCCACATAAGTTTGACAATAAATAAACAGTGGGGGGAACGCATCAGAGGAGAGGCACTGCCCAGGGTGGGGGTCATGGGGGACCCTCTCTCCTTGGGGGCCGAAGGTGCCTGGCTGCCCCTCCCCTGTCCTTGAGGGCGCCTGGTGCCTCTCAAAAGGCCGCAAGAGCCCCTGGCTCTCTCCTGCCCAGAGAGATGCCACATTACCCACATGAGATGTAGCGTGTGGGGTTGAAGCCCTCCTTAGGTGGGGGAGAGCTCAGTGCCCAGCTTTTGCCAGTTACTGCAATGTGAGGGTCTCTGCCCCCCCCCCCCGCCCTGCCCTGCCCTGTCCAGTCCAGAACCCTGGACGTCATCTCAGCACAGCTGAGTCTGCCTGGAACAGTGGAGAGCAGTGGCTGCCCAGTGCCAGCCGGGTAGCTGCTTCTGAGGGGGGAATCATCTGCTGGCGCAGGGCCACTTGGGGTAGGAAGTGGGGAGCCCCTGTGCCTGTGGCTCAGCCTGCATTGGGGGGCGTACCTCTGGAGTTATCAGCATTTGTCACAGTGGGGGGGGGGAGAAAAGAACCCAAAGGTAAAGGGGTGCAACTCCCCCATTAGCACTCTCCCCCCTCTGCTCTTCCCCACTTCGGTTCCTCCCCACCCACCCCAGGGCCCTTTTTCTAAGCAGTCTCTGGATCCTGGCCAACCGTGGGCGTAAACCGGGTCCTGGCCAGTTTCCTTTTGAGGTTAAGGGCTCTGAGGGGGCCCAGGAGCTGCTGCTGCCCTTGAACTGCTGAGCCCAGCGCTCCCACCCCTCCCTCGCTGTTAGAGCAACACAGCAGGTCCCCTCTCTGGCTGCTTTGCGGAGGTCCTTGAGTGTGTCTCACGCACACACACACACACACACACACACACACGTACCCTGCCCACCCTGAGGTCTCCAGGGGAGTCCCTGGGCGGAGGCCCTTGCCCGGGTGCCTTCAGCCTCGGTCTCCGCATGTTGAGGGCGGTGCTGACTCTGCTGCCTTCCCTTGCGCAGGCGCTGGTTCTCCATCCAGAACAACCAGCTGGTCTACCAGAAGAAGTTCAGGGTAAGTCCTAGGGGGCGCTGGGGAGCCCATCTGGAGCTGCTGTTGGCATGGCCTGGTCCTCGTCCGCAATGAGGGCAAAAGGAAGGTTGTTCTGGGACGCTGGCGTCCTCTCTGCCTTCGCTTGCCCACCCAGGGCTGGGTGGGCAGGCACCCATCCCGCAAGTGGCCTACGCAAGGCTTGCCTGCTCAGGATGGCTGGGCACAACTTGACATCAGGCACCCTGGGCCTCTCCCTCCTTGGCCTCTCTCTCGGCTGCCCAGGGAAAGCCCCTCCTCGCTCAGGGTGCTCTCCCTTGGGGGGGCAAGGGGGGGCTCCAGGTGGGGAGCAGGCCGTGCAGATAGCTCAGCTTCCCTCCCTCCCTCCCCCAGGATGCGCCCACCGTGGTCGTTGAAGACCTGCGCTTGTGCACAGTGAAGCCCTGTGAGGACCTAGAGAGGCGCTTCTGCTTCGAAGTGGTCTCCCCGACCAAGTGAGTGGGAGAACTCAGCCTGAAAGCCCCCAACCCACTCCCCTGCCCCAGGCCTGCCGCTGGGGCCAGCCGAAGGTCCCGTATCACTTGCTTGCCAAGCGGATCTCTTTCGGAGTTTGTGCCATTTCTGAAAACCCCAATTGGCTGCTTTGACTTTGCCCAGGATGCTAAGCCAGAAAGGAAACCACCTTCCCAGACAAGATCAAACCTGACCATGTTTTGCAACAGTACAAATGTGTCGAAGATGAACATTGAGGGGAGAAGCCTGAAACCTCCCTGAAAACCAAACGCTCGGCTCCCATTCTTAGCTGAGGTTAAGGAGTCCTTTCCCAGAGTCTGCCTGGCTGAACCGGGACCGGGTCTCCTCGATTCTGGGCAGAGGAGACACTCCCCCCCAACACCCCTGCTCAGCTTTCCTTTAGCAGGACCAGAGGAGCTCTAACTGCAAGAAGCCCACCCTATCTGTTGCCCCCCCATCTTCTGGATATCATTGTTTAGCTCCCCCGCCCAGATTGTGTTGGGAAAATGCTCCAGCAGCGTAAATTGGGGAAGGGGGGACTTTGACTTTAAGGCTGGAAGGTGTGAACAGATATCCCATTTATACCTTTAATTCTTGGGGGGGGGCAGGTGCTGCCAAAAGCCAGGCATCCCCAGGGGCTCCCCTCACTCACCTGGCCGTGGCTCTTTTGGGCAGGAGCTGCATCCTGCAGGCTGATTCGGAGAAGCTGCGTCAGGCGTGGATCCAGGCTGTGCAGACCAGCATCGCCAGTGCCTACAGGGAGAGGGGGGAGGAGGCCGAGGTGGGTGCCCACCCCTCCCCTGCCCCTGCCCCACTCCCTCTGGAGGCCTCTGCTGCTGCTACCGCTGTTGCTGCCAGCACCACTGGGGCTCGCAAGCGGAGCAGTCAGCGCCGGCTTTGGCCTGGGATGAGGCGAGGTGCCATCAGGGACGTCCGGGAGAGGGTCTTGGGGGCTGAGGAGGAGCAGCCCCAGCACCTTCCTGCTTCTCCCGCAGGTGGAGAGGAAGCGTCCCTCCTCCACAGGGAGCCCCGAGTGCAACCAGGAGTCCAGAGAGAAGTCGCTGAAGGGGGAAGGCTCCCTCCAGAGGGTCCAGGCCATTGCCGGCAACGTGGCGTGCTGCGATTGTGGCCTGGCGGACCCCCGTTGGGCCAGCATCAACCTTGGCATCACACTGTGCATTGAGTGCTCGGGCATTCACAGGTGGGTAAGTGGGCGCAACCCCTGGCACTCCCCTCTTTCCCTACTTCCTTCCTAAGTCGGTGCCCTCTGCCTGCCCTGCAGGAGCCTGGGCGTCCACTTCTCCAAGGTCCGGTCCTTGACGCTGGACTCGTGGGAGCCAGAGCTTTTGAAGGTACCGCCTGGGGGGGGGGAAAGCAGAGGCCCTTGGGAGGGTGGGGAGGCTGAGGTCCTTGGGAGGGGGGGAGGCTGAGGCCCAGCCAGGGCAGGCACCCCTTTCGGATTCTGCCAACGGGGCCTTTGAAGAAGGGACCACTGTATCATCACCAAAAAGTCCCAGAGGCCTCGGCCCACCCCCCCACCCAAAGAGGCAGCGCAGGGTTAGGGTCTCAGGTTCTGATGATCTGTGATTTTCCTACAGCTGATGTGCGAATTGGGAAACAATGTCATAAACAGGGTGTATGAAGCAAACAGAGAAAAAATGGGAGCCAAGAAGCCCCATCCTGGAAGCCAAAGGTACTTAGCAGCACAGGGGCTGCCTTTTCCCTTTCCCTTCAACCCTTCTCGGTCCCCATTAGGTTGGGGGCCCCACTCCCCATAAGACTGGTGCTGAAGGGACCTTAGAGGCCATCCAGTCCAATGACTGGCGAGTGCAAGACCTGCTTCAGGCAAAGGCCTGTTTAGCCCAGTTGAAGCTCTCCTGGGAAGGGAAGCGCAGCAGCCCCCCCAAACCCCCCCCCCCCCGCCCCACTCACTGGGAGCCCTGCAGAGTCGCTTCCAGGCCTCCTTGTGCAAGTGGGGCATTTGCTTGGTATCCTCACACCCACCCCCCCCCATGGTTGGAAAGCCATTTATGATCGCTCCTTGGATATTGTCTGTCCATCCTGTAGTTCTATGATCCACTTCATTCATATATATATATATATATATATATATATATATATATATATATATATATTTATATTTATATTTATATTTATATATTTATTTATTTATTTTAAAGAAGAATGTCATGGGAAACTTTTTTTTTAACTGAAGTCATAGTATACTATTTGGCATTCCCGCTATCTACTAAAGCAGTAATGTGTCAAAAAGAAAAACAGAAATAACATTAGTCTGGCTGCTGTGTGTCTTTGTGAGGAGGGGGCTGTCCAGTTTAGGAAACAAGTCATCCTGGATGCCAGCTTCCTGCCTGTGGGCAGTGGGGCCGACACGCCCGTCCCATTGCCCTTCGCTGCTTCTGGACCAAAAGGCTGGAAGCTCCAGCCAATCCCTGCAACTTCGGGTGCCCTGGGGGGAGGGGTGCTGTACCTGCACAGTGGAAGCTCACCTGGTGTATTTTCTGTATGCAGGCAGGAGAAGGAAGAGTACATCAGAGCCAAGTATGTGGACCGCCGGTTTGTGTCCCCTGCCGACCCAGCCCTGACCCCCAGCCAAGAAGTGGTGAAGCGAGGCAGCCCTGAAACCACAGCAGCCCCTTCGAAAGGTATCCACCCGTATCTCTCTCTCTCTCTCTCTCTCTCTCTCTCTCTCTCTCTCTCTCTCTCTCTCTCCCTCCCTCTCTCTCTCTCTCTCTCTCTCTCTCTCTCTCTCTCTCTCTCTC
>BLBF01000076.1:1782061-1843730 GCA_015471245.1 Laticauda colubrina | reverse complement strand
CTGTCAGAGACAGAGCCTTGGTGTCCTGGAAAAGAAGCCGCCTAAAGCTCCCGGTCCTCATGGCAATGTATCTTTAGGGTCAGGGGCTGCATGCCATTCTGTGCTCATTGTTGCCAAGGGGCACAGAGATGCGTCATTTCAACCCACAAAGAAATGGTTGCTGCAAATGGACCAAGGGCTTTCTTTCTTTCTGGAGCTGCTCTAGGCTGGGTTGCCCTCCCTGAGGGCAGGTGCCACCTGTGGCCAGAGGGCATTGTCCCCTGGCAAGTAGTGGCATGAAGCCTCCCCCCATGCCTGCAGGCGGGAGAGGGAGAAAGACGGACGTGGTTTTGCAAGGGGGCAGTGGCTGTCCCTGGTGCTCTGGTGGCTTCCTCAGGTTGGGGCACCTGAGAGCTCGGAAACGGCCCCTCCGTGGAGGCAGGAAGGCTTGCTGCCGTGTCCGCTTCCCTCCTTGCCCAGAGTCTCGTTTGTGGGCAGGATTGACCTCTCGGCTCTTCCCCCCAACCCCAGGCACATCTTCTGGCAGTATCGGCAGGAACATCCCGGGACCAAGGTGGGGGAACCACCTCCGGACGGACTGCCTGGCTTCAACAGCGGGGTGCTGCTTCTGGATCTGGACGCCATGCGCCAATCAGAGCTCTACAACCGTCTGCTGGAGCCGGCGGTGGTGCAGCAGCTGGCCAGCAAGTTCCACTTCAAGGGCCACTTGGGGGACCAGGATTTCTTCACCCTGGTGGGCATGGAGCACCCCGAGCTCTTCCACGTCTTGGACTGCACCTGGAACCGCCAGCTCTGCACCTGGTGGCGGGACCATGGCTACAGCGATGTCTTTGAGCGCTACTTCCGCTGCAACGGCCATGTCCGCATCTACCACGGGAACTGCAACACCCCCATCCCGGCAGAGTAGCGGCTGCTTGGGGGGGTAGCAGAGGGGGCGGCCGCAGGTCAGACCTGAGGGGCAACAGCGAGGAGACTGGAAGGGGCCTTCCAACAAGCAGTCCAGCAGCAGCCCAGGCCACCTGCCCTGGGGTGGCTGGGGGCCGTGCACTCCTCTCCCCAATGGAAGGACCCATCACCTGGTCCTTGGACTCGGAGGCCTGGGGGATGTTGGGCAGAAGGGCCCGTGTGGGGGAGTGTCCTGTGTGCGGGACGGTCGAGCGTGTGCGTCCTGCACCTGGTGAAGAGGCCACTGGGCTTCGTGCTCAGAGCGCCTCCATGGAGGGGTCCCTGAGCCGCCGTCCCGTCTCGTCCTCAGCCATCCTCTGCTGGTGCCGGCTTGAATGCCTGGCTGGAGCTGCCTCTGGGTTCCTGGGCTGGGTGCATGGAGGGGGGGCCTCTGCTTATCAGGGGCAGCTGTCTAGCCCTAGCCCCAGGCAGGAGGCGGTGGTGAGGGTGGGGATGCTGCAGCTTCTCTCCCCTTGTGCAATAAAATTGTGAGGACCACTTTCATCCGCTGCCTGCACCCACTTGCTTGTCCCAGTCAAGGCAGCCAGGAGGGCCACGGAAGGAGGACCAGCCATGGGCCAGCTGCCATTCATGTGCTGCTCCTCCTCCTCTCAGGAGGGCTGGCAGAAGCTGCCCCAGGGGCCAGAGAAGAGCTGGGCGCCCCTTGCCAGCCCACTTTGCTTGACTCCAGGAGCAGGAAGACCCCAGGGATGGTGCCACAGCCAGGATCTTGGTGGGCAACAGCTCCAATCAGACCGTCGGAGCCCTGCAGCCAATGGAGGAGGACAGGCAAGGGGCCAGGTAGCAACACGGCCCTCCAGCCGAATCCCAGGTTTTTCTAAGGACACATTTTGGCCATTTGGGCCTCTTTGTGGAGGCCTCTTGCAACAAGTGTAGCCCTGGCGTTTAAGGCCCAGCGCTGCTCTGGGAGCCGGTGAGTGCTGGTGGTGAAGGTGGCAGCCCCTTGGCTGGCAGAGAGGAGGTTTGTGGCCGTTCCCAGTGGATCTTCAGAAGCTGCAGCTGGGAACCCTCCTCCTCCTCCAGCCCCTGATCTGCAGTTACAGGACCCCTCACCCTTCCCCAGGCCTCCCCTTTGTTCTGTTAGCCCAGGGATGGTTATGTGGGGCGGGGGCTTTGCAGGGCCTAAGTTCTCTATGGCCGGAAAGGAGGGGGTGGGAGGGTTGAGTTAGACTTGCACAGGAGGAGGCCTGGGGTATGGGGTGGACTGCTGGTCACTAGAATGGGAGGAGGGGGCAACTGAGTGCCGGCAGAAGTCAACCTTATTGGGGGCCGTGGTTTTCCGGCCCTTAGCCACTCTGTGCCTAGATTGTGCCCCTGGTTCCCCAATTCTACTGCATCTCCATCTCTTAAGGGATCCCAGTGAGGCTGGGGGGGAGGGGTCCCCTCCTTTGCTGCTGTGCTTGGGATTCAGCAGTTTTAGCTGGGCCCGGGGCACCCGCTGGGAAACGCCTGCTGCGTCTGAGGGGAGGCCGGGCTGCTTTGGCATCGTGCAGAGGAGCAGGCGGACCTGGACGGCATCACCAAAACCCGGATGGCAGAAAAGAGGGCGGAGCTTGCAGGTTTCAGTCTGGCAGTTGTGATGATGCCTGGCTTGCATGGGCTGGGAAACTTGACGGGGGAGCATTTCTTGGGGTAAACAGTTTGGCTGTGGTCTTCCTGGCAGGTCTGGTGGTGGAGTCTCCTTGGCTAATCATGAGGGGGGGGATGTGTACCTATGTGTCCCACGACTGGGTGCATCTCCCCCTCCAGCCACGTGGGACGAGGGCGCTCTTTCCCAGGCCTTTCTGGGAGTCAGGGAAACCAGCAGCCTTTCGAGCCCCGTCAGAAGCTCTCACAGACTTGAGACCAGGTAGCTGAGGGGAAGCAGTTAAATCCCAAATGCATCATTAACACAAGGGACTCCTTGCAAAGTGAGGGAACGGCCTCCAACTGGGTTGACTTCGGGAGGGTTGGGCCAAACAAGGGCTGTTGTTCAAGACTCAACAAGATGACCAGCCCCAAATACCAGGAAAACAATGGTGGGGGGAAAGGTCTTGGGGGTGTGTGTTCAGGCTTGTGAGAGGCCCTGAGTGCCAACTGAAAAGCAGGTATCACAGGTGGGCTGTGGCCTGATCCAGCTGGGTTCTTTTCTGCGGCTGATGGAGCTCTGCAGCTTGAACCCAAAGCCTTCCTGGTCCTTCCCACCCAGCTACCCTTGGGCAGAGCTGGTGATAGTAGCTGCATCTGCAGCAGGTCTCCACAGAATTGTTCCCAAGAGTTTGCAGCTCTGCTCCAGCAAAGGGTGCCAATTCCCCCGCCCGGCCCTGTCTCTGTCCCCAGCGTGCCAGTTCTGAGCTGGCCTGGGCACAGATGGGAGGTGTGGGCGGAAGGTGGGGCAGCCTTGTTTCCTCCTGTCAACTGGCAGGAAACTAAGTGGGTGGGAGTTGCATCTCAGGAGAGCTTCCGATAGAGAACTTGGCCAGCCAGCGCCCAGTGAAGAGGCCTAGAATGAAGCCCAGTGAAGAGGCCCAGAGCTGCTCCACAGAGCGTGCCAAGGTCTTCCAGCGCCCTCTGTGCGAAAAGCCCCATAGAGGCTCTGTGCAAGGCGGGGTGCTTGGGAACCCCCATTCCTGGTGGGCCTAACCTAGGCCCCCTCCCTGCGATAGGCAGCGGCCCTTGCTAAATGACCGGGTGGGGCACATTTTGGCTGCTTTGCGGCTGGCCTCCCCATGTCCCTGCTTAGATTTAAGCCAGTGTCTGGTTGCCTCTGTTGAGGTAATTCCCCATTAGGAGAATGAGCACATACAGGGAGACGTAGAGAGAGTAGTGTTGGAATAATACACACTCAGTACACAGATACACTGTACAGTTAATGTAGGTTTTTACTTCCAGAAAGGTTTAAGCAAAGTCCAAAATAAGCAGTCCAAAAGTCATTCACAGGTTAATCAGTCAGTTTTTCAATCCAGGGATATTCCAGTAACAAAGTCCAGTGTCAAAATCAGTTAAGTATCAGACTTACGTTAAATCCAGCAATATCAGTTAATTAGGAAAAATGGAGCAATAGCAATACTTTCCAACAGAAGGAAATAAAGATACACTCTCTTCTGAGACTCAGACTAAAACAACCCAGGTTTCTGGCTCCATCTTACGGCCTTTTGAAAAACCACACCCAATTGCATGCTCTTGCGTTCCCTCAAAGAGATAGTACTAAAATGTTTATCCTGGTTTATATATTTCTAACCCAAATACCTGTTAGGAGACTCATATTTCTAACAGCCTCCCTTGCACAAGGTAGAGGCAGCCTTTAACAAGGCCAGTTCTGTGGTCCTCTGTTCATGCTGCAACCGGGTCAGGTTTCCTTTGGCTCAGGCCAGAGGCCAGCAGGGACAAGGGAGCAAATGTCCGCATCTCAGGCACTCCTTTGGCTCCTGCTGGGAGGGGACTGGCTCCAGCCCAGGTTCCCTGCAGAGGCCCATTGCTGCCCCAGCTATTCCTTCTCCCCACCCTGACCCCAGGCTTGGCTTCCACAACAGAGGAAGGACAGGCTTAGGGATGGGGGCAGGCAATGTCCAGGAGAACCTTTTGTGGGTGAGAGCAGGGCAAGAAAGGTGCTGCTCTGAGACCCAGCCAGAAGGGACACTGGCAGTCTGTGCGAAGGGCCTTGGGAGGCATGAGGAACAGCCGCCTAGGAGCTCAACTTCGAGGGAGGGAGGGGCTCGGGAGGAATTCTCCTAGAGAGTAGAGGGCTGGGAGGGGACGGTCCGAGCTGCAAGGAGATTCTGCCATTGTAACCTCCCCATAAGGACAGAGGAGGATTTGCATCTGAGCTGCTCCTACCTCAAAGGGCTGGCACAGGCCGGCCCTTTTCCCGGGCTGCCCTGGGCTCTTGCCCTCAGTGCTGCTCTCCTCTAAGCCCACCAGAAGCATCGGCCACCCTTGCTCACCCAGGCCTGAGAGACAAACAGTTCACCTCCTGCCCTGATCTCTGATCAATACCCGGCTGCCCTTCTCTGGCCCTGCAGAGGGGGAGCCGGCCGGTTCTTTGCCATGTGGCTCTGGGTTGGAGGATGATGGCCTCCAACCCAGAGCCACACAGCAACCCTGCGTGTCTGGGGTAACCAAAGGCCCCGCCAGGACAGCTGGCTGACCTGGGAGGTGCCACCAAGAACAAAGATGGCCCGGCTGGCCTTAATCTTAAATGCCAGGATTAACTTCCTGGCCTCCTCTTGGCTGTGGGGTTAGGTGGGCCAGGCATGGGGGGAGGTTGTGGAGAGTCCCGGACATCTCCAGCCAGCCTCTTGGTCACCCTGGATGACTTTTCCCAGAGACCCTTGGGGAGATTCCTGACTTGGGGCCGGCTGTTCTATCCCAGTCTAAACCTACCTCACAGGGCTGTTGTTGCAGGTACACAGTGAAGAGGGTCAGCCTGAAGGCTACCCTGAGCCCTTACAGAGAAGATGAAATGGAAGCCTAGACTCCATTTTGGAAACAGGCTTTACCTAGATGCCAACTTAACCCATTCTTCTGGATGTATGTTCCCCCCCCCCTCACTTCTCTCAAAAGGGGGGGGGGACAACAAAGCAACAAACCGGAAGGGAAAGTTGGGAGTCCCAGTGCAACCAGACCCCCACAGCCCCACGCAGGGGGCCCCTGGCAAGAGAAACCCCTTTGATAGGGAAGAGTTCTTCAGAGTCCCCTTGAGTCTCCTGAGGACGGTAGGCACCATTGGCATCCTGGCTCTGGAGTTGGCAATGCCAGGGCCTTGGAGACCCCCAGCCACCAGGGGTGAACAAGGGGGGGCACTGGCACAGCTGGGGGGTAGCCAGGGGGTTACTGCCATCACCCCCACCATCCCTGGAACCTGGGCTGGGCTGTGGGCTGCCTTCCAAACCTTGCAGCAAAACCAAAACAAGGCAGAACGTGGCAGAGAAGGGCTGCCCTTCGCTTCAGAGGTTTGGCTGGGTGAAAAGAGCCCTCCAGGCACAGAGGCCTTCCTTCCGTTGGGGGGTGGGAGGGGCTTCCTCTGCAGCTCAGCTGTGAAGACGCTCCCAGCCCCAGATCCTGTTCCTGGCATGGGAACGCTTCAGCTGCAGCGCTTCGGCCTCTGCGTGGGCTGAGCAGGGAGCCCTCACCCCAACCTCTCTCTTATGCCAGGAAGCAGCACAGGATCTTTGAAGATTTTAGAAGTTTCACTTGCGGAGCAGCTGCCCTTGACCGCCATTCCTGTACCTGCAGTCTCCTGCTATTCTTGCATTCACACAACACACTGAAAGTCCTTGCTGAATTAGTCCTTGTTCTTCCAGGGAGAAGGCAGGGCCTGGGCTGGGCAGCAGGGCATAGCCTCTCTTGTAGACACCCCAGCCCCCTTCAGACAGACTCAGCCACCCAAGCTTCTGCATGGGCTCCTCTTCCTCTCCCAGCTCTCAGTTCCCCCATTCCTGCTTCCTCAGTGGGGCAAAGTTAGCAGGCCCATCGAATGAAACTCACATTCTCAGCATAAAGACTTTTGGCTACAAAAGTACAAGAGCAAACATGGACTCCTATCTCACCCTGGAAATGTTTGGTATTTTAAATAAAGCATTGAACTTACTCTGAGGTTTGGAAGTGGCTTTTTTCTCTCTGCAAATTACCAAGGAAAAATATTTGTGTGTGCTGGAAGGGAGTCTCTCTGAATTGAGGGCAACTGCCAGAGAGGAGGGTGTGTTTCCCATGATGATAAGGAAGAGCGGAATTAACCAATTCTTCCTCCCTGGCTTAGCCTGCTGAGCTGCCCTCAGCCATTCCTGGGACAGGCAGAGGGAGCTTTTACTGCTATGGGAAAGTCTGATCCTGTGGAGATGGTTTGATCCTGGCTTCTGCATCCCAGATGTTTGGGGAGAAGGTTCCTCAAAGAGTCAATGGGCCACAGAACCCAGTCATTATGGCTGAGGCACAATATCCCCCACAGAGGCCCCAGTGGCCCCTCCCTGGCCACCCTGCAAGAGGCAAGTGCTTCCGTGGACAGCACAATCGGTGGGGCTGAAAGAATGGAGTGGGGAGGCCCAGCAGACCGGTGAGCCAATCTGGAATGCCCAGGATGATGGGCTGCCACGTTTGTTTGCACAGTTGGTCTCTGCTCACCTGAGCAGAACCAGCTGGCAAAGCTGACAAGGAAGCCTGACTCTGCCAAGAAACTGTGCGTGGGTGTGGCATGCACACCTGTGCAGAGCAGCACTGCCCAGAATGGCAAAGTTCGAGGTGCAGAGCCCCACCTGACTCCAAGGCCTGTGGGTTTTCTCTCAGACTGGCCTACCTGGCAAGGTTGCTGGGATGCAAACTGGGAAAGAATGCGATGTCCCCCCCAACCCCATCTGGGGCAGCCTTCCCCATACTCCTCCCCCCCCCCGCCCCACTTTCCCTGGGCTCTTCCCAAGCCCCTCCCAGAAGGAAATGCTTCTGGCCGGCCCCCATTTTCTGCCTCCCTCGGCGATGCTTCAGCCCCGGAGAGCCGGTCCTCGCGTGCTTCCCCCCCTTTCCCAACCTCCTGTTCCGTCTGTCCCGACGTGCGTCATTGGCAGAGCCTCGTAGTCTTCGGTGCGTTTCCCACCGGCGCCTTTTCCGGGAGCCCATCAAGGCGCGCGAAACCCTCTCCGGGCTGCAGACGCCGCTTCTCTTCCCAACTGCCCGGCCGCCTCGGGCAAGCGAAGGTCCCCCGGGGCCTTGCGAGCCGGGCGGTCCGGCCGCGCTTCGCCTGCCAGGGCCGGGCTGCGTCTTTCCGGAGAGGAAGCCTTTTCCCTCCGGAAGATGGCAGCAGCAGCCGCAGCTCCGCCCGGAATCGTTGCAGGCAGAGGACGCCTTCTGCTCGGGGGGGGCCGCCCCAGGACAGGAAGGCTCCCTCGACTCGAAGCGGCTCTGCAGATTTCCTTCCTCCGAGGAAGCCGCCGCCGCCGCCCGGACCCATCCCGGGGCTCCCCCCGGGCAGCCTTCACCAGCCAGAAGGGATCAGACGGGGCAGTGGAGGGTTTGGGGCGGCGGGCGAAGGAGCAGCCGAGGGAGGCCGGTTCTTGGCTCAAGGAAAGACTTGGTGGAGGGGGCTGCCTGGGGAATGGGGGGCTTTTCTGAAAGCTGATGGGCAAGAGCCCCCGCGGTGACCGGGTCAGCGCTGGCTTGCGGGCACCTCCCCAAGGAGAAGGCAGTCCAGGGCTTGGAGGCCCCTTTCCAGCCAGCCAGCTTGGGTGTGTGTGTGTGTGTGTGGGGGAAGTTGGCCCTTTCAGGGAGCCCAGAACAGGCTCGCCTGCTAGGAGGGGGCCGCTCTGATTCTCCTCAGCCTGTGGCTGCCTGAGTGGGAGGCCTTTTCCTCCTAAGGAGCCCAGCTTAGCTTTTCTGATCCAGAGATAGCTACATCTGCCAAATCAGACGCTGGGGATTACACAACAGGAAGCTGCACAGGACACTGTTCAGAAACGTCCATGGAATCAGCAGTCCCAAAATGGGGGAACCTCAGCGCTGACGCCAACCAGGCTGCAGCTGGCAGACTCTGCCCTCCTCCTCCAGGGTGACTCAGCCAAAGGGCCAGTTCCCCAACTGAAGCACCCCCCCCCTCGGGGCCTGGACTGGCCCACAGGTGCCTTCCAGGGTGGCAAACACACAACCCGGACTCCTTCCTCCTCCCATTCTCCCTACAACAACAACCACCCGCTGGGGAGGTGACAGGATGAGGCGGGGAGGCCCAAAGTCCCCTAGCTGGCTTTCACGGCCAAGATGGCACCATCTCCTGGCTCCTAGACTGCTGCCCTGCCCATTAGACCAACCTGCCCTTTTTTCCCTGAGAGGGAGAATAAAATCCTGGCCAATGTGCCCAGCTGAATGGGGCTTCTCCAGCTGGGCCCTCCAGGCAGAGGCAGCTGGTAGGAGAAACCCAGGAAGGAGCCTGGAAGGGAAGGAAGGGTCTCCCTTGGAAAACTGATGGCTCCTTTGGGGTCACAGGGTCAGGTGGGGGGGTGGGAGGAAGCAGCTGCTTCCTGCAAAGGGAACAGTGAAATCTGCTGGGGGGGGACGAGAGAGGGAGGGAGGAAAGGGCTGCCAGCAGAACCCTGGTCGGTGGGAATTCATGGCAAGAAAACTGCAGCCTTGGCAGGGAAGAAAGCAGAGGCAAGGAGCCCCCCCCCCCCCCCCACACCTCTAGTGGGAGAGGGGAAGGCTTGTGAGGGGAGGAGCCAGGGACGCCCCTCTCCATTTGCACAGCCATGGAACCAGCCTATCCAGAGTGCATTTCAGGAGGAAACCTCCCAGCAGGTCCACCTGACCAGGGCAAAGGGGAGAGGCTGCTGCCTCCAGGACCCCCTGGTTGAGGGGCACTCCTAGAAAAAAAGCTTTCCTGATGCCAACTCAAGTCCCGGCCAGCTTCCCTCCGACAGGTGAGGCAGGTGGCCTCTTCTGAGGGCCAGCAAGCCCATCTCGGGAGGGGCAGCTGCTGATCAGGGAGGGTCGTCCTTGGGGGAGATGAAGGCAAGCAAGCCTGGCTGGATCAGCCGCCCTCGGAGACCGAACAAGACTTCCCCAGGGTGGCGCTTTGGAGTGTGCAGGAAAGGCAGGAAGTCTGTGTGCATTGAAAAGAAACCTCTGCTTTGCGAAATATGGGAAATCCCAGGGCTGGAGGGTCCCACAGGCCTGCCAGAGGCTCTCCCAGGGAGGCCCTGCCTCCTGACCCCCTTGGTGTCCTCTGAGGATTTGGAAGAGCCTCTTCTGGCCTGGCCCCCTTTCTCATCTCTGCCCTTGATGCTTAAGCAAAGTTCCATGAAAGCAGACGGAGCCTGCCAGCCCATTCTTTCTTCCTGTTTTGTCCAAAACGCCTCTATTTCACTTCCGGTTCTTCCCTTCAACACCCTAGTCCTTCCTGCAGCCCAGGGAAATGCAACAAGTTTGGAAGAAGCGGTCAAATCTGAGGGACTCCCACGAATAACATTCGATTAAAGTACAGCTGACGCTCAGTTCACGCAACAGGTCATTGAAGAACATAGAACAAAAGGGTTGGAAGGGATCTTGGAAGTCTTCTCGTCCAACCCCCTTCTCAAGTAAGAGACTTTATACCATTTCGGACAAGTTCAGACTCCAGTCTCGTCTTGGAATCCTCCAGTCACTTTCATACGACAAGCAGGGCTTCCTTACTCTTGTTAGCCTGGGTCAAATTTTTGCGGGATGGCTTCCCATGGTGTGTGACCCCAACCAAAGGAGTCAATGTTTTCTGTGCAGAACATGAGCAAATAGAGGTGCTGCAGGGTTGGTGTTCTCTGAGCTCGGCTGTTTTCTTACATTTCTTTTCCTAACTAGGTTACATCATCAGTGCTACATGGAGCAGTTTCCCTTGCCCATCTCTGGGCTCTCTTGGGTGATGAAATGGATCTCCAAGCAGGGACCCCCTTTAATCACCTCGCCCCATCCTTTGAGGGCCGAACAGCTTCAGCCCCTTGCAGACAAATAGGCCCATCCATACTCCTCTCTTGTGTTTGGCCCTTGTGGGAGGAGCTTCTGTCTGCCCCCCATCTCTAGGACCATGCCCCTTGACCGCCTCTGAGGGCCACCCAGGACCTTTCTTGGCCCAGAGGGCACCTGCTTGCTTGTGGCAGGCAGGCAGGCGCCCCAGTCGGCCAAGGCCTCGCTGCCTGCCCTGCCCAGCGTTTCCGGTGATGGTCTCTCTGCTTGTTGGAGCCCTGCAGCCCCTTCCCTTCCACCCAAGGAGAACCTCTGGGAGTCTGGGGGTGAACAGCTACGCAAGGCTGGATTGGCCCTTTCTGACTTTACGTTTTGCTCCGGGGCCTTCCGAGGCTCTGGGTTGCTGTGGGCTGCGGATGGGGGGCTCAGGCTCTGGGGAGCTGCACTGCTCATGAGGGCACCTGAGGCGGGTCCTCCCACCAAGGCCAAAGGGGGGAGAGGCCTGTGCTGGGTCACATGGAAAGTGGGGCTGCCTGGAAATTGGTGGGGCTGGAAGGGAGGCTGTCCTGCTGGGAGGCAGAAGCTGCCTTTGAAGCAGAAGCTGCCTGAGCGGCAACCCAAGACAAAGTTGTGGCTGGCCTGCTCCCAGCCGTGAGCCAGGAAAGCTGCCAAGGCAGCAGCAGGAGGAGGATGAAGGGCAGGTGGAAGGCGGGCAGACAGGCCTCCTCCGGGGTAGAAGGAGCTCTTGGGGTCCCTGGTGGGGAAAGGTCCCACAGCAAGAAGTGAAGGGCTTCCTGGGGGGCAGAGACAAGCCTTCCTCCAGTGAGGCTGCAGGTGGGACCTGCCTGTGCCAGGGCTGCTGGGACGGCCCCCTGTCTGGGCGAAAGGCTCAACCCAGCAAAGGGCATGGAAGCTCTGGCTGGCCGAGTGGCCCAGAAGCAACACCGTGAAGGTCCTTCCAGAAATCCAGGCGGTTCCTCTTTCCTGGACTGGTCAGCCTCTCCAGGCTCGGCACCTTCACCCACAGCTGGACCCAGCACCCATTGGGCCTCTTCCACTCCTTTGGGCAGGAGCCCACTGTGACCACAGCCTCCTTGGCTCGTTCTTTGGGCATCACTTGCAGCCTCAAGCCAGCTGGGCCTTTTCCTGGAATTGTAGCCTCGCCACGTTGCCCTCTCTCCGCCTCCAGGCAGGTTGGACAACCCGTGTTGGGTGGAGGCTGTGGGGATGGAAGGTTCACCCTTCCAGAGGCCCCACGGCAGCATGCATTGTGCAGTACAAGGGCACGCAAATACATGCCAAGCTGTTCCCTGGTAGCTGCTCCGTTTCTTTTCTGCTGGAACTCCATCTGCCTTGATCAGGCAAGGTGCCTGGAACTGAGCAGCCAGGGGACGGTCAGCCCATCAGAAGGCTTCCTCTGCCCCACACACCCATCAGGTGGACAAAAGTCCACAGTGTGGCCCAGGCATTGTGGGCAGCAGGACTGTGGCGCAAGGGAACAGCCATGGCTTAAGAACAGGCCCTGAGCTCACCCACCAGGGGGAAAGAGTTAGGGCCCCTCAGCAGACCCACTCGATCAATTTGGCAGAGCGGATTGCAGACTCCATCCCACCTCTGGAGCCCCTCCTTACACCCCGATTGTGCTCACCGGAACAGCCACAGCTACTTCCAGGAGGATGAATGAGTGGGAGGGGCGCAAGTGGGGCAATGGGTGGCCGAGGCCCAACTCTCAGTGGGATCCATTATTCCTCGAACTGCAGCTTGGAAGGAGACACCCTCGATCTTCTCCTCAGCTTTCCTTTGGCCAGGCTTCGGGAAGTAGCTTCCATGGTCGTTGGTCATCGTTCTGGAGGCCAAACATTCTCAGAGTTCCGCTTTCCATCCCTTGGGGCCTTTCTGGGAACTCCTGCCGGTTTCTCTCAGCCATTTGAAGGGCAGATGGCCGAGCTGCAGGCAGGCCAAGGAAGTCTCTGCCAGGGCAGCCTGAAATTCAGCCGCCCTCGCCAAGGTGCTCCTTCAAAAGGCAACTAGACTTTGTTTTTTACCTTGAGAAAGAAGACGTTTTGTTCCTCATCCAAGAAGCTTCCTCTATCCTGAACTGGAAAAGCTGCTGGGATGAGAAGGCAAATGTTCTCAAAGGGGGGAAACCCCCCCCCCAAGAAAATCCAGTTGCCTCTTGAAAAAGCCCCTTTGGAAACCCTGAGCCGAATGAATCCCACAGACATTGAACCCGCCTCTATGGCAGCTGCACCCAATCACCAGCTCATCTATTCAGGTTGCAAGTCATGATTGCTCCAAGCATTTTCCACACTGTTTGAGGCTGGGCAGCGTGCTTCCTGTTCTGTAGGGAATGTCTAGACTAAGAGCCCTGTCTCTTCAATTTTATTTTAGTTTTCAACAAATGTCCAGCTGAATTATTTTCGAATTCTACATGTACTCAGCTACCCTTACTTGCCCTTGTATCCAACCTGATCAGCCTCCGTTTCGTCTCAGCCAGAAACATTGATTTGCCAGGGACTCAGGGCCGGTCCCATCTCTGTGAGAAGCCCCTCTGGCCTTCATGTCCTCATCTGTCCCCAGCCTCCCTCAGCCAAGGCAGGCCAAGGACTTGGCTTCAGCAGTCAGGAACGCCCGGACGGCTGTCTTGGCCGCCCCTGAGGGAGTCACTCTTTGGACTCGGAGGCTTTGTTCACACAACACACTTAACAAGGCTAGTCAGAGAGTTTGTATAAAAGTTCAATGAATTAAAAATAAATAAAATAACATTTAAATGATATTGATGTCACTGCGATGGGTTTGGGGACAATCAGCAGGTGGTGCGAGACCAGGCCATCCAGAGAGTCTGGGATTCAGTATATGGTGCAGCAGAGCATGAAAATGGGGTGGGGGCTCCTGTTAAGGGGGGTGGGGATGGGAGGAGAGAAATGGTATGAGCGGAGAAGGTGGCCAGAGCAGCTCCTGCTTCAACCCAGGGGGTCTTCAATCAATCAGATAGGAACCCTTGCTCAAGCAGAAGACCCTAGGCCATTCCAGACAGGGCTCTGACCAGTGTTTTCTTTAAAAACCTCCAGTGATGGAGCACCAATAACTTCTGGTGTCAAGTAGTTCCACTGCTTAATTGTCCTCACTGTCAGGAAGTTTCTCTAATTCTAGGTTGCTTCTCTCCTTGATTAGTTCCCATCCATTGTTTCTAGTCTTGCCTTCTGGTGCTTTGGAAATAAATTGACCACCCTTGTGGCAACCCCTGGAATACTGCTATCACATTCCCCCTGGTCCTTCTTTTCCCTAGACTGGCATACCCAAATCCTGCAACCTTCAAGTTTTTGTCTCCAGGCCCTTCATCATCTTAGTTGCTCTTTGCATTTTTTCCAAAGTCTCAACTTATTTTTTGTAATGTGATGACCAAAACTGGATGTAGTATTACCAGGCGTGGTCTTACTAAGGATTTATAAAGTGGTACTAATACTTCACGTGATCTCGATTCTAAGCCTCTATTTATACAATCAAGGACTGTATTAGCTTTTTTGGGTGCTGCCCCATGCGGCTGGCTCATGTTTGAGTGATCGTCCACATCGGACTCCAAGGTCCCTCTCACAGTTAAGTTTCACCTAATCTGTACTGGTACCTTTGTTTTTTTCTGCCCAGGTGTAAAATCTTGCTTTTCTCCACATTAAAATTCATTTTGTAGGATGGGGCCCATTGTTCAAGCCTGTCAGGATCTTTTTGGATCCCGAGCTTGTCTTCTAGGGTGTTGGTGATTCCTGCCAGCTTAGTGTCATCTGCAAACTTGATGAATTCCCTTTCTGTTCCCTCATCTAAGTAATTTATGAAGATATTGAAGAGTCCTGGGCCATAGATGGAACCTTGTAGCACCCTACTGCTTATTTCTCTTCATGTAGATGTAGTACCATGAAGGACTACTCATTGAGTACGATTTGTCAGCCAGTTAGAAATCCATCTGGTGGTGATGTTGTGTATCCCATATTTTTCTAGCTTACAAATTAGGTTGTAGTCTACGTTGCTGAATGCCTTGATGAAATATAAGTATACTATGTCCAAAGCATTTCGCTGATCCATTAATTTAGTTACTTTGTCAAAGCATGAAATAAGATTGATTTGGCATGATGTGTTTTTGAGAAGCCTGTGTTGGCTTCTGGTTATAATTTTGCTTGCTTCTAGGTGTTTGCAGACTTGTTGCTTGGTCATCTTTTCCAAGATCTTTCCAGGTATTAATTTCAGGGTGATTGGGCTGTAATTTTCCTGGGTCTGTTTTTTCTCCCTTTTTTGAAGATAAGAAACACATCAGCTCTTTTCCAATCCTCTGGTGCTCCAGGATCTTTGAAAGATATGGTGCAGCAGTCCTGAGATAATACTGCTGGCTCCTTCAGATGTAATCTGTCTAGTTCTGGTGATTTATGTTCATCAAGCTCAGGCAGGTGTTCCCTTACCATTTTCTTGCTTTCACGGATCTACTGGGCCCTCACCGCTGCTGCCTGGAAAAGCGCCTGGCCAGCTTCCTCCGAGGTGTGACGTCAAGCCAGCCCGGCCATCTTCTTCCCCACGGATGACCCCTGGAGTCCAGGTCTCAGAAAGCCTGGAAGCCTCAACACAGGAAGCCAAGCTGGGCTGTGATGAGGACCTGGGGGGATGGGGGGGGGCAGAACATCCAGATCCAGGCTGAGGCCTCGAGAAAGGGAGAGACAGGGGGTCTATGGGGGGGAACATAGTAAATGAAGCTGGTTTTTGGGGAAGGCAGCTGGGCTCCTCCAGGGCAAATCATAACAAAGCAACTTTTTTTTTTCTCCCTTTCTGGGTTCTGAAAGGGGGTAGGCAAATCCAGAGAGGAAAGAAAGGTTCTATGGAACCTCCACAAGTAAAGGCAGTGTACCTTGGAGTACTATGGTCAGGAATAAGCTTCATCCCTGCAGGCTAGAGGCCCTATGGGAAAAGAAGCCCAGCAAGGGAAGGGACGTACAGGAGGACAGTGCAGTCCCCACTCCTTAAAGGGCCCCTGGAAGCGGCTGGCCCGGCTCTGCTAAGGAAGGCAAGCGGACATGGTGGGGGCAGGCAGGCAGCTGCGAAGCCCTTTAAGGAAAGACCTTGGGGGGGTTGTTCGGCTGCTGATCCCAGGGCGTCTCTGGGAGGAGCAGATCTCCAGGCAGCCGTGTCTGTGGGCGCAGGTGCTAACCTTCCGGGCAGAGGATCTGGCACAAAGTAGGGCAGGGTGGGTGCCAGGGTCCTAAAATATGCCCCCCTCAGACCTGCTAAAGGGATTGCTCCAAGACCAGAGGCCACACAGAAGAGTTGATGTTGCTTCACAACTGAAGGCTAGAGCAGAACGGGTGGAGTGGGGTGAGGATGGGGGGGGCTGGCTGGCTGCAAGGCACAGCTGGGGAGGGGTGAGTCCTCCAGGGAGGAAGGCTGAAATCCTCCCCTTCTGCAGAGCAGCTGCTGTCTCTGTTCTGGAACAACAGCAACCCATAATTACCCAGCCTGGCAATTGCCTTCAACAAGAATAGCTTCTGTGCCACAGGCCTGCTGGGCCTCGCTGGAGGGGGGGGGGGCTGCAACAGCAGGGAGGGGGGGAATGGTTGTGGGGGGAAGATTCACAAGCAAGGCAATGCCCAGGCTGCCCCTCCCACCAGTCAGAGGAGCTGCTGAGAACTGGGCTCTGGGGCAGGCAGCTGGAGGCTCAGTTGGAAGTTCTTGCCAGAAAGCCCCTCCCCCCTCAGATGCTACCCTGAGCTCCCAGCCTCACTGCAATCAAGCAGGCAGCTGTGGAGCTGCCTTTACTTGTCCCCCAAACCTGGCACTGCTTGCCAACCAAGTGATTTTCCAAGCAGCTACCAGAGAGGGTGCAGATTGCAGAAGGGAGCCTGCTGCCTACTCCCCTCCCCCCCAGGCTCCCCAGGGAGGATGCCATCAGGTCCCAAGATTCCACTTGTGCAAGTTCAGAGTTCAGAGAAAGGAGTCGGCAGCTCTGGGGGTGCTCAGAGCCCTCCGCTTTTTTGAGATCCTGATGCTGGGATTCCCTGCAGACTCCACTCTGTGCCCAAACAGCTGGCAGGTGGCACAAAACTCGCAACTCACGGGACACTCTTTGGCAGTCCACAGAGATTTTATCCTCCTCTGCTCAGCATTGCCCTTATTGACCCCATGGGCACCCAACACACACATCCCTGTGTGCCCCAGTCTCCTCGGGCAGAGCAGGGGCCAGAACTGCCCATCTTCACAGCAGTGTCCCTGGTATCTCATCCAGGACTGCTCAGGCCTTGAAGGTGCTGTGAAAGATGTTGTTATTTCATCTGGCCTCCAACCCCCCCCCCCCTCAGGAAGGGAGGAAGGGAAATCCCCAGCCTGCTCTTTCTATCGTGACCATTTCCAAAACAAGCTCTCCTCTCCTCCTCCTGCTGGGAAGCTGCCAGCCAGGCAGGGAGGAAGAATCAAGCAGGCAGGCAGTCTTGAGTCCTTGTGCAGTCGCAGGAGACCTTGGGCTACACCCCCCCCTCCCCCCCATGTTCCATGGGACCTTATCTGTCTGCTCCCAAGAGGTGAGCTGTCTCCGGAGGTTCTTGCAACACAGGCGGAGTGCAATAAAGTAGTCAGCTTGAACCTTCTTCACCTGTGGATCTGGTTGCCTCTGCCTGACACTCCTGTTTGATATTCCCAGGTCAATCCATTGAAGAAAGCAGCCCTTTTACATTCCCATTTCCACTTTCTTACACAGGGGTAAAACTCCACTTTGCACTGTAAAGCACTGGGAGCAAAAAGAACAGCAGATTTTAGCACAGCACCAGGCCGGAAGCAGATCAAGCAGAAAAATTGAGTCCTCCAATTCTGTCCCACTTCAGTAGCCACACAGTTGCTCTGCAGCTGCCCAACATCCATTGTTTAAGCCAGGAAAGGGAAGGAATCTGCTGGGCTGGGTGTGTGGGGAGGGGTAAGGCAAGGCTGCCTGCAGCTGCTTCCTTGCAAAGACCATCCAGGGACATCCATAGAGAGGGAAGGGAGGGGCCCCTTCTCTCCCTCCCCCATCTCTGGCGGGGCAGGTGATCCCCAAGTCTGGCTGGCCAGTGAGTGTCCTGTAACCAGCCTGGGTGTACCCAGAAGAGAGGCTGCTTACACAAGACAGCCCTTCCCACTTACTCTTGCCAGCTGCAAATATTTTTCTGCTCTGACTCCAACTAGATGATCATCGCTTCCTTCTTTTGGCTCCTCTAGGTGCCCGATACCCCCCAGAGCAGCCTCATGTCCAACCTTGGGAACTTTAAGAGTTGTTGACTTCCCAAGGTTGGAGACCCCTCTGCTAAGTGACCTTGCTGACCCCTCTGCTGAGCACCAGGCAGGGAGCCACCCAAAATCCCCACGGCAGCTGAATGGCCTGGGGACATAGTGGCCAGAAGAGCCTCCAGCAGGATGTCCCAAAGATGGACTCCACCCCCAGCTTTCCAAGGCCAGTGGAAGAACGAGCCCGTGCTTGGTGGTCCTGGGAGGGGCAGGCGGGTTAGCCTGGAAGGGACTTAACGGAGCTTAGTGATTCGGCCTGGCAGAGGAGACCGGGCAGACAGGCAACCAGTCAGGGCAGCAAGCCCCAAAGGGCAAATCCCTGGGAGGGGGAGCTGAAGTCCTGTGGTCTGACCTGGCCAAGGGACGGCTGCAGCCAAAGCCTTTGGCTCCTTCACTGCAGGGCCTCCTGCCCTCCTTGGCCCCCACCAGCCCTTTCCTTTCCATCCAGCTGGGAGGCAGCTGACATTATCCCAAAGGAGACACCCACCCCTACAACGTGGTGAGCTATGGGAAAATCCTTTCACAGGGCCCCAGGGTGGTGCCCCCCCCCCCCAAATGGCTATCCCAGGGGAGGGGGGAAGGTGCTTAAATCCATCCAATGGGAGGTGTTGCACCATTGTGACTTTTTCTCTTCCCTCCTGAGTGGATCCTGATTTGAGGGGAGGGGCTCTGGGGCGCCTGTCATTTGCTGGTTGGGACTTTCTTCCCAGTGGAATTCCAACAGGGCGTTCTCTGAAATTCCTGTGTTGCTGGCTAGTTTGGGATTTGCAGGATGAGATCAAGAGGACCTTAAAGGAGGTGCCAGGACTGAAGCCGTTATGTGTCCTTAAATTTTCCCATTATCTCCTTAAAGCCCCAGGGCCCTCCCTGAATCTGCCCCATTGAGCCTAGGAATGGCCTTCAGAAACTGGGGGTTGCTTTCCTTAGGAAGACCCACTGCCCTGTATGGCCTCTCTTGCTCTCCGACCTCTGAGGTGTTTAGGAAGATTCAATATGGAGGAGGATTAAGTGTCTAGAACAGGGGTCTCCAACCTTGGCAACTTTAAGACTTGTAGACTTCAACTCCCAGAATTCCCCAGCCCTTTGGTTGCAGCCAGCCCTTGGCAAGGTCAGACCACAGGGCTTTCAGCCCCCACCCCCCACCCCCGATTTGCCCTTTGTGACTTGCCACCCTGATTGACTGCCCATCTGCCCTGGTCTCCTCTTCTAGGCCGAACCACTAAGTTCCATTAGCCCCCATGTTGGGCTTCCCAGGACTGCTCCAGGACACTGGCTGTGCCAGGCAAGAAGGGCAGCCTTTCAAGAGTGCCTGCTCCCAGTCTAGGAAAGCTGGGGTGGTGGGGGTGGTGGAGTCCATCTTTGGGACATCCTGCCGGAGGCTCTTCTGGCCACTGTGTCCCCAGGCCATTCAGCCCCCATGGGGACTTTGGGTGGCTCCCTGCAGGGTTCTCCAGCTGTCTTTGGGCAGAGTGGTTTTGCCAGTGCCAGGAAGGGGCGTGGCAGAGGAGCGGCCCCTTGCTTCCCTGCCTTTCCTCAGAGGTGCTTCTTCATGCCAGGTGGCAGCAGTACTTCTTCTCAGAGCCAATCCGGGCTGGTCCTGTGGCTTCTTGGGTGGACCATTCCGGCTGGACCAGCTGCTCCGGTCACGGCTGCCACTTCCGCCAGAGCAGGCTGGGCTGAGGAATCTTTGTTCTGCAGAGGGGGTGCCATCCCACTCACATGCCAGGCTGCCTTCACACAGATGCTGTGTTGAGCAGAGTCTTCCAAACAGCATTTGGACCTCCAAGCTTCCCCTGGGCTGATCAGATGATGGCAGTTGCCCAGCCAGCTGCTCCTGCTGCCCAGCTTCTCTCAACTGGGGTGGAAGGCCTGTGCCCAGTGTCCCCCTTGCCATCACACCTCAAAGGTGGCTTTCCTGGTTTGGCCTTTTAGCTGGGGGGGGTGCTTCTGTCGGCCTCAAGCTGGCCTGGGGCTTTGAAGGTCCTGCAAGGCTGAAGGGGAGGGGGGGCTGCTCCCTGACTCAGGGTTCCTGCCTCCAGGAGATGCATCTGCCTCCCTTGGCTGCTGGGGGGGGGGGGGGGGCGCAGTTCCCCTGGGCGGGGGAGTGTGAGTGTGTGGCGTCCGGCGGCTCTTCACAGGGAGGCGGGCCTGACTCCTCCGACTGGGTCCTGTAGCGGCGCGAGGGAGGGTCGTGCGGAGGGAATGTGAGTCCCCTGAAAATAGAAGCCGCCGTTCTACATGAGAGGCCGGACGGGCACAAGCGGCGGGTTTCCCGCCCTTGAACGAGCCGAGTTGGGGGCGTCTGCGGGCGGCCGCTGTCCCTGGCCGGCCATTCCCAGCCTCCCTTCTCCCAGGGAGGGCTGCGTCCGAGGCTGGGGCGCCAGCGTTTGCCCTCCGGCCAGGCAGTCCCTCGAGCCCCGGCGAGGCTTCTGGAGAGGGCAGCGCAGGGCTTTCGTTCCGCCGCTCGACGGCCCAGCCCGGCCGTATTCTCGAGCGGGGCCCTGGGCGGCACCGGTCGCGGAAGGCGTCACCTGAGGCAGGTGAATCACCGGCTTGGGGGGAGAAGCTTCCCGAACTCTTCGCGAGTGACACCTGCGAGCCTGGCTGTCAATTCGGATGCGGCCGTGGCTCCTCTCAGTCAGGGCGGGATCCGTGGGCGACGCGCGCCGTGAGTCACCGCGCCGCCCGACGCTCCTGAGAGACCCTTTGGCTGAGGGGGATCCGGCCTCGCCCCTCCCCGCCTTCCCCGCTTTGTGAGCGCCTCATTATCCGTTTATTAAAAACATTTCTATACTGTATTTAAAAATCCTGAAGACGCCAATAATATTTGCAAAAAAAGTACCTCGAAACAAAAAATAGATTAAAAGTTGAATTAAAACCATCCATTCAAGCCCAGAGGGAAATGTTAGTCGAATTAATGGCAAATGAAAGGCAACATGAAAAGTTAATTTTTCCATGGGTGCCAGAGATTGGTCCGGCATTACTGGGCACATCACGAAGGGCTCTCAGCTGCCCCGTCCATGGGCTCCTCCTGCAGAAATCCCCCACCCACCTCCTTTCCCTCTGACTGGCAGGCCTGGGACCCTTGGGGGTCTCCACCCTTTTGCTGCATAAGGCCCCCTTTCCTGCTCTCCAGCTTTCCACCCTGGGTATTGCCCACTCTCAGCCCCTCCCCCCCACATGCCTTCTTTCTTTCTCTGGCAGCACACTCCCCAATTGGGCCAGGGCCCAGAAGAAGGGCCATACCCCCCCCCCAAGTTATGGGGCAAGTGGCTTCTTTGCCACCTGGAGCAGATCTGTGGAAGGGGCAACTGCAGTCTAGAGTCTCCTCCTGCCATTTTCCACCCGAAGGCCTTGGCTGCTAGAGTTGTTCACACAGCATTCTGCTAACCGGGGTCCGAAGGTTCTAGGACCTTTGGATTTTGCCCCAAGCATTGTGTGACCCCAAAATAATTGGTTAATCCAGTGCCCCATGCAGCCTGTTGCCTGGAGGCAGCAGGAGAACTGCCATAGTTCCTGCAGAGAGCAAGGGGTCTATGGGTGGCCAGGGCTAGAGTGAGTGAAGGCTGTGGGATTTTATTAAAATGGCTTTTCCAAACCCCGAGCACAGGACTTCACTGGCATCTCAGGACCAAACTGCACTGCTCACAACCTTCCTGTCAGAACAAACGTGGCTACCTCTCTGGGGACCATGGTTTCATTCACATTTAGCAGCAACTCAGGTTAATCACCTCTTGGCTACATTCACCTAATGCGCTAGGCTCAGCTATTTTCTCACTGGCTTAGCATGTTAGGTGATGGCAGTACTACATTTCTATCTGAGCCAAAAAATATATTCTGCGAACTCAGTGGATAACTGTGGGTCAAGGTTCCCATAGTGGGCTAATTAATTAAACCAGCTGCACTGCATGGAAACACACACACCCCAATCCCAAGTGATGGAAAGTCGCTCTGGCCAATGCACAGGGAGAATAGACATGGAGAGGCCAGGAGAGCCCCCTGTGATTCCTTCGGGGCCCAGACAGGGAGCAAAGCCAGCCTCTGCTGCATGGTGAGCCCAAGAGGGTTGGCTGTGGTGAAAGGCATGAATGGGAAAGGAAGGATCCCACCTAAAAGGCTGCTGGTCGGCCAGCCTCTGGCCCTCCTTGTGCCTTCAATGGGGAGGTTTCCTTCTTCCTAGCAACTCACCCTGCCTCCTCCAAGGCTAAAAGACTCCTTTCTGGGCAGAGGTGCATCGGGCCCTAGTAGGAGGGGGGCAGGCAGGCTAGGGATGATGGTCCTACTTCCCTGCCTAAAGGCCCAGTGAATCTCCTTGCCACCAGAGATCTGTCTGGATGGAGAAAGCAAAGCCCCATGAGCCACAGCCATACTGGCTCATCTGGACAGAAAGGGCCAAAGGGGATCTCTGCCCATTGGAGGATGTTGCTGGCACCCACCTGCTGGAGTTCCTGCTGCAAGTTCCCCACCTCCAACAGCCTACAGTCCCTCTCAGGCCAGTCATCCAACCACTTTGAAGGAAGACTGAAACCAAGCCGGCCATGAGCCTGAATTAATTATAGCTCAAAGGACACCCAGGCAGGCGTCCCAGAGAATGGAGCTCTCAGCACAAGCCGGCGGCAGCAGTCCACTTGTCTGGTCGTGGGCCTTGGGAGCAATGCCCATTGGCCATGTTCCTCAGAGCAGTAGCACTCAAGGCCTCTCCATGGCCCCCTTGGAATGGTTCCTTTTGGCCAGGGGCTCCCTGAGCTCCAAGTGATCTGGGGCAGACAGAAGCTTGACTGAGAAGCCACCAAGAAGCAAACATTGCCCAAACCAGGTCTTGGAATGAAAGTGGCCCCAAAGCAATACAGGTAGGGCTCCCTGACCATGCAGGTAAGATGTAGCAGGACTGGAAGATGCTAAGGGAACCCAGGAACACCAGACTAGGAAGGGGGAGGCTGTGAGGTACCAGACAGGGGTACGTGGGTGGGAGCCTCCAGCACCCACCTATGGCAAGGAGGGCTGAGGAACAACCTCACCGCCCATCTTCCACCAGAAGGGAGAGGCCAGGGCTGAGTGGAGGCTGCTCCATCAAATGAAGGGGGGGCAGTCAATGTGACCAGCTGCCTCCTTGCCCAGAAAAGGTTGCAGGATCCAATCCTGCTGGAAGTAATTCCCCTTCTTATTCTTTAGCAGCAACAACAAAAGCTCCTGGAATCAGGCTGCAAACTGTAACAATTGTTTAAATTCTTGCACCGAGGCGGCTCCTCCCACTCCCACAAGAGCTACCTAAGGCAAGACTCCAACAGGCAGCACCAGGCCCTTCCCAATCCAAGCCCCCCAGGACCACCCGAGGGCCAGCTGGGCTGTGGGAGGGGCGCAAGAGCAGGACCCTCCCCGTCCGGGAAGCACAGCGCTGCTGCTTTTCTGTTACTTTTATTGTGTGCAAGACAAACCAAGACAGCCAAAATCCAGGTACCCCCCCACCAAAGGGGGCAGCGATTCCTCAGGTTCCAATGAAGATCCACACGGTCCAGTTTCTTTTTGCACAGCAAAAGATCCGTGGGGGGGGGGGGAAGGGGAGGGAAGATGAGCTCCTGGGTTTCCTGGTAAAGACGCCCCTCTCCCCGCAGAATGGGAGCCACGAAGGAGCCCCGCCCTTTCAGACGCCAAATTCCACGGCTGGAAACAAACGCGCCCCTCCCCCACCCCGAGGACCGACCGACATTTGGCCGCAGCTGGGGGAAGGGGCGGCAGGCAGGCCGGCCGACCTCCCGGGCCGTTTCCCGCCGGGCCGCCCTCTTTCCTGGCGCCGCCTGGGGCCCCTCAGATCCGCGGGAGGAAGCGGGACTGATCAGCCGCAGTCGGCCTCTGGGCTGTGGCAGGACCGCAAGGGCGGCGGGGGTGAGGAGCCCCCGCCGCCCTCGTGTCCATTGCTTTCGATGGAAGACTCGCTGCCGGTGCTCTCCCCGGAGAGCAGGCGGGTGACTCGCAGGTCGGCGCGGAGAAGCGCCACGTCGTTGCCGATGGCCAGCTCGCCCAGTCCGCAGATGAGCTGCCCCAGACTGGACCCCGCGGGCGCCGCGCCCTCCCCGTCCTCTTCCTCCTCCTCCTCCTCCAGTGGGGCCAGCAGCTCGTCGTCCTCCCCCTGGCCGCCGTTGGCACAGCCCGGTCCGGCGGCGCGCTCCTCCAATTCCTCGCCCAGCGAGTCCTCGGTGATGGAGCCCAGTTTGGGCGCGCTGCGGCTTCGCTCGACGGGCGGCTTGTAGCAGCCACCCGGCCCGTGCAGTAGCAGCTTGCGGAGCGGCACCAGCGGGATGGCGCCGTCGGCCCCGGGGCCCACCTGCTGCAGCTGCTGGTGCCGCGCGTCGGCGCGCTTCTTGAGGCGGCGGAACTCGGCCAGCGCCGCCGCCGATGTCTGGTACAACAGCAGCGCCATGGCGCGGGCCTTCTCCGCCTTGGAGACCAGCACGGCGTGGCAGCGGAGTAGCACCGCCTTGTGCTTCACCTCGTGGCGGTAGATCCAGGCGAAGAGACGGGGCAGACGCGGGTCCGCCACGCAGTAGGTGACGCGGTGCAGCAGGTAGAGGTGGCCCGGACGGGAGGCGGCCTCGGCCGGCACTGCGGGCGCCAGGCGGATGCCCTGCGGCCCGATGGTCAGCTTCATCTTGGTGCCGTGGCGGCCGGCCTCGCTCTTGGCCCAGATCTTGGCCACCGCCACGTCGGTGCAGCCGTCGCCCTTGGCCTGCAGCGTGGTGGCGTTGCCCAGGTAGAGCGCCGTGTAGGTGGGCGCCTCGCTGCTCACGCGGAACTTCTTGCGCTTGGAGCGGAACAGGCTGCCCATCTTGGAGAGGGCGCTCTCGGCCGGGCAGGCGCGGGCCAGCGAGCCCAGGGCGGCGGAGCAGGGCAGGCTCCCTGCGCCCGCCTGGCAGTAGTCCTTGGCCTTCCCCGACGGCGGAGAAGCGCCGCGCGGGCCCGCCTGCTGCTGCCGCTCCCGCCGCCGGCCCTGCGGCTGGGGCTGCGGCGGCTGGGGCTGCGGCGGCGGCTGCTGCGGCTGTTGCTGACACTCCTCGTCCGCGGCCAGCAGCTCGAATTTGTGCCTCTTCCAGGGCAGCATCGCGGCGCCCCCGCCGCTTCCCGACGGCGCAGCCAGACCGGGGCGCTGCGGCTGCTGCTCCCGGTCCTCAGCTGGACGCGCCCGTCGTCGCCCCGGCCGCCCGCGCATCCCGAGGGACCGCCGGCCCGGGCCTCGCCGCCTGCCGCCGCCGGGCGCGCGCCCGCCGCCACTCCGTCGCCATCGCCGCCGCCGCGCGCGCGTTACATGCCGGCCTGGCCCCGCTCCGCCGCCGCGCCTCTGCTGGCGCTGCCTGGCCGCGCCGCTACATATAGGCCGGGCGAGGGAGGCCGCTGCGCCGAGAGGCGGCGCCCGCGATGCCGGCCGTGAGCCGGAGGGGAGGGGCCGAAGATATGGCCGTTGGGTCGGGGGGGCTCAGCCGTGGCTCCCCGCCCTGCTCGCTCCCGCGGCCAGTGGGAAGTCCCCGCGGCCAGCAGCCCGGGAAGGGCGGCCGGAGGAGCCGTGGCCTTCTGTCCCAGGACGAAGCGGAGCGCCTGCTCGCCTCGGGAGCCCCCTCCGCGCGCGCGCTCGGAAGGGGCTGCGACCGGCCGTCCAGCTGCGGAGCCGCCCTCGGGTCGGCTGCTCCCCGCGCCCCTCCGTGGCTGCCGGTCCCAGCCCTTCCACAGGCGGGCAAGCGTCGCCCGCTTGGGCCATTTCCTGGCCCGCTGTGGAGGCTTTCAAGCGCTCCCGGCCTCCTCCAACACGGCTCGGCCTGACAGGCCGGGTCTTGCGCTGGGAGGGCTGCTGATGCCCGGTCCGGAAGCTTCTGGTGCTTTTCAGGGTTTTCCCTGCAAGAGATTTCTGAACAGGCCTTTTTGGTTCCTCCTCCTGAGATCTGTTTTTCTTCTCTGTTTCATGTTCAGGAGGATTTTACACTTCAGGTTTAGAGGTAAATGGACCATCTCAAAAAGTGTATGACTGCACACTTAACCTGGTAACTGAACGAAGTGATATACTGATTGATTAATGGACAAAGCTGGGTTTGCTACAGCACTAAGCCACAATGGATTGAAGAACCGGTAAACCAAGTTTGAAAATGAGTCTGTGACTTCCTCAGTTGCACCTGTTTACTCAGCTTTGGGGTCACAGTGGAGACAGACACTGGGGCCAATTTTATCCTAGAGTTGTATGAATTTGTTCCAGCTGGCACTTCTGAGCAAGAAACGCTGTGGCATTCGGGGCTTTTCCCAAAGGTGCTGGCTAACCAGGAGAAGTCCCAGGGGCAAGACTACTCCATGGACTGCAACTAAGGTGCTGCCTTGGCACTGGGAAGACCCAGGTTCTATGGAAGTCAGAATAACAGAATTGGAAGAAATCTTTGTAGGCCTCCTAATACACCCCCACCCCGGCTCAAGGAGGGGCTCCTAGAGACCCTGCCATTTAAGACAAATGGTCGCCCAATCTCTTCTTTGAGCACCACAATTTCTGGAGGCAGCCGTTCCACTGTTTTTATGTCAGGAAATTTCTCCTTATCTGGAAGTTGGATCTCTCTTTCATGACCTTCCCACCCATTGCTTTCTGTTCTGCCTTCAGGTGCTTTGGAAAATAGGTTGACCCCCTCTTCTTTGTGGCAGCCTCCCCAAATATTGGAACACCACTATCCTGTCGCCCCGTCCTTCTTTTCATTCGAGTAGACACACCCAATTCCTGCAACCATCCTTCATATGTTTTAGCCTCACACACTCTCAAATCAGCCCCCACATTAAGACTTGCAGTCAGTCCTACCTTACAGAGCTGTTGTGAGGAAAAGCAGGAAGAGAAAGCATTATTATGTATCCTGCCTTGACCTACAAACAGAAAGTGGGAATCAAATCTAAGAAATAAACCAATAGATTTTTCTCCATTTCTGCTAAGTGGATGGAGTCTGCTATGCGGGGAGGTTGCCAATCTAGATGGGCAAGGGGCAGGAGAAGCAGCGCCACACAAACACACCACCAGTCCCCTTGTATGCTGTGGTAGAAGAGAAGGTAGAAGTGGGCTCAGTCACAGGCTAGTGAAAGATTTTTCAGCCACAGGATCTGGGGGGGGGGGGGGGGGGGGGCAGGATCTCAGGCAGGTCCCAGGAAGTGGAAAGAGGGTGCTCATGCTCTTCCCTCTCTTGGTGCTGCCTCAACCCAGCCCACTGATTCTTCCGAGCAATGGATGAGGACAAGATGTGCTGCCTGCCAGTGCTGGGCAGCTTAGCTTGGAGGCTTTGACCTGGTCACTTAAGGTAGCCTAAAAGCTGTGTCCAACCAACGTTGTCATTCTCAGCTTAAAAGCCACCACAGAACCTGCTCGGTGGAATGAAAATGGCTTGAGACCAGCCAATTCTCCTTCCCTCTGCTGGACCCTTTGCACTCCCAGGCCTCCCCCACCCTCCCCCATAACAGGCGCTCAGCCGGTGTGTGCAGGGAGCCCCAAATTCCCCAGGCTCGCCTTCCACGCGCACGTGCAAGCGCTCATGCCAGCAAGCAGCTTCCCCCCCCCCCCCAATGCATGGCCGGAAGGACCAATTATTCCACGGCTGGGCAGCGGCATCGCCTCCGCCTGAGTTCGGAGGACGTCGACCCTTCTGCCGACGCGCAAGGGACGGCACAGGTCTGGTGAAAAGGCGACGTCGCCTTTGTCTCCGGGTTCCTTGCCCGGAAGACTGAACGGTCGGATTAGCCGCCTTCCAGCCCACTTCCCCCGCGTCAGACTTCTAGTCCTCCTTGCACTCCGAAGCTCTCTCTCCCCCCCCCCCCCCCACAGAGGAAGGAGCGGCGGCCCTTCAGCGCCCCCGTGAGGTCGCCGCCGCCGGAACTAAAGGTTTGCGGAGCGCAGTTTTCGCCCGGAGCCTTCGCGGCGGCCCTCCCGTCCGCGCCGCTGATTGGCTGCCCCCGGCCGCAAGCCCGGAAGCGCCGAGCGCGCGATGGGCAAGAAGCAGGCGCCGGGATTGGGGCGCTCCCTCTGTGGCCGCGGCCGCCGGGCGGGCGAGGCGGGATGGGTGAGCCTCCTCGACCCCCTCCCTCCCTTCCTTCCCGTGGGGGGGCGGGGCGGGCGGGACGCCTCCCCGGCCCCCGGTAACGGCGCGTCTCCTCCTTCCCCCGTAGCGCCACACGAGCGAGCTGAGCGAGCAGGGCCGCGGCCCCCCGCCGCAGTCGGTGACGGAGCAGAGCCCGCTGGAGGCCTTCCTGGCGGCGGCGGAGTTGGCGGGCGCCGCGTTCGCCGCAGGTGAGGAGGGCCGGGCCGGGCAGGGGGGCAGCGGGGGCGCCTCCGCCCGCCTGACGCGGCTCTCCGTCCGCAGAGAAGCTGAACGCGCGCCTGGCCCCCGGCTGCGGGGCTGCGGAGGAGGAAGCCGGCCGGCCGCAGGAGGAGAAACGGGTCCTGCGAATCCCGAGGAGGTGCGTTTCCCGAAGGCCGCTCCGGAGAACCGGCGGTGGGCGGGGGTCTCCGAGCCAAGGCCGGGCGGAGGACGCAGGAGCGGCGTCTCTCCCTTTCAGCCACCGCTTCCCTCCTTCCGCTGAGGCGTCGGCGCCTCTTCCCAGCTTTGTGATTGTTGGCAGATTTCACCCTGAGCCTCTTATAATAAACCCTGATGGTGCGAACCCCTTTATCGCTCAAGTCAACGTGAGCTTGCTGAAGCTGTGGGCAACTTGGATAAGGCAAACTAGGTTGAAAGGCGCCTCCTTTTCTCTGTTTTCCTCTTATCAAGGTTCCTGTGAGCTTTGCTTAATGGTGAAGAATAGGTTGAGCCCAAAGCCAGGCCTCCTCTTTGTTCCGCAACTGTTGTGAGAAGGAAGGAGGGCCTGTGAACTGAAATCTCGCATGCTCTGGGCATTGTTTTCTCCTCTGGTCATGAATCATGACAGGCAAGACTTGGCATCTTTTCCCTGCCTCTTCTGGGTTTTTAAAAGATAATTTTCCCTAAAGAAATATTTTTGAGAACTTGACAGTTTGTAATATTTTGTGTTCTTGAGCTGACTTATGTAGGAAGGGAATCCTTTGGGTGAGTTCTTTACCCTTGTGTTAAAAAGCAATGATAGAACGTGTTCTTGTATTTGCCCTGCCTTTTTCTAGGCCACCAAGGAAGGACTTTATGCAGGACAAGAGGTTGGGCTAGAAGACCTCCAGGGCGTCTTCTAATTCTAAGATTCTGCATCTCTTGTCAGCAGCCGATAGCCGGCTCTTTTCAAGCTTCATTTCCATCACTTGTTTTGCTTTTCTGCTCTTTCACTGTCTATGAAATCTGCCCTCCCATGAATTTTGGATAAATACAAAATGTTTTGAGTTCTGTTCCTCTTTCCTTCCGTGTTCCTTTCAATTATTCATTCTCGGCCATAGAAGCTGCCTGTGAAAAGTTACTCCCCGTATTCCCTGAAGGGTAGGAAGAACCGCCTAAAACTCTCACCAACCAGAAAGTCTCTTTCCAGCCTTCCTCTAGGGTCCTCGACCTGTAGCCCACTACCCTGCTGTGGCCTATTTTCAACTGGGCCTTGTGAGAGACAGCCGGTATATGTGCGCACAGCTCAACTTACATGAGCTGTGGGTGCTGGCACTCACAACCCCACTCCCACAAATGAAGCTGTGCGTGTGCACACAAAACCATTCTCCCCACCCCACCCCAGGCCACCAACCTGGAATGGTTGTGGAGGGCTGCTCTAGCGAGTGCCTCTTGGTTTCTATTACTATGATAACCCAGAGTGTAAACAAACGTAACAAAATCCAAAATGTAAATAAATGTCCTTTAATGCCTCCAACTTGGCCCCACTGTTCAATAATTCTCAGTTGGAGATAAAACGTACTCAAAAATAGTCTTCAAAAGAAAGCAATACAGTCCTAATTTAATGAGCAGATAGAGCTGGAAATAAAAACCAAACTACAATGATGAAATTTCCACAACGGAACAGGAGAAGTATTTACCAAATTCAGGAAGATAACAAGGCACAGTCTGTTGGAAGAACGCCAATCAAGATAACCTCAAATCCAAATAAAACACACTTTGTCTCCAGCGTTTGCCAGAACGCAGGTCCAAACTCTTATGCAGTTCTCACACCTGCAGCCCATGAAGAGGATCAAGGCCCTCTCCTCCCAAGTAGACCACGTTTCTCCCTTATCCTCTCCTCCTTGCATATCTTAGGATGGATAGGGGATGGGCCTGGGTCCTCTAACTGTTCATGGCCTCTGCCCTTCCCCAGCCTCCTCCACAACCTCTACTACCTGTCAGCTGTTCCTCCTCTCTCAGGGTCCGTCTCCACGAGGGGCATGACAATTTCCAAAATTGTCTCTCCCAAGATCATTTTCTACTAATTCTGAAGCAAGTGTTTTTTTTGTGGCGCCCAAATCTCTTTTTTCATTTTGTGCTTCGTCCTTCCAGGCCGCCATGGGACGAACAAACAAGCCCTGCAGCATTGAACCAGGCCGAAAGAGACAGCTTCCTGAGGTGGAGGAGGCAGCTTGCTTGGTGAGTGGCATTGGTTCAGGGAGTCAACAATGTGCCCCTGACAAACCTAAGTTGGGACTTGGGGAGACTGCCAAAGGGGAGGGGAAGGGGGAGGTAGCCCACAAGACTTGGCTGTGGTTCTCTCATATCTGTTGGAGAGACAGAGATGGAAGCAGTTGAAGTTCTTTGTTGTCTAATCCTTTTGGTGGAAGGGATTGTTAATATCAAGGTTGCCTTCTACCTGGGCAAAAGGGCTATGGCACCTCAGCCTCCAAGTATGACAGAAAAAAAGAATGTAATCAGAAATTATATAATGTTCTCGGCAGACAAATACTTTGGCTTAAACAAGTGTCCTCATCATTGCTCTAGGAAGCCCTAGTCAGAAAACAGAGTAAAATAGAGGCAGGTAGAAGAAAGGCTGAGGTTGCCCTTAATCTTTAGCCAGGTTTAATGTGAAGTCAGAAAAAACTCTCAAACCCTTAATCCAGTCCCTTTTAAAATATGTATTTGGCCACCTCAAGGCAGCTGATGCTTCCTCCTATTTTTCCCTCAACAATAACCCTGTGAGGAGGGTTGGGCTGAGAGGAAGACTGGGCCCAGGTCACCTAGATGGTTTCTATACCTATATGACAGCTGATGCCATTCGGTAACAGATAACAGATAATGAGAGTTGGAAGGGACCTTATAGGTCATCTAGTCCAACCCTCCCGCTTAAGCGGGAGATCCTATACCATTTTTGACAAATGGCAGTCCAGTCTCCTCTTGAAAGCTTCCAAGGATGAAGCTCCCACAATTTCCAAGGGCAACTTCTATTCCATTGGTTGATTGTTCTCACAGTCAGAAAAATTTCTCCTTATTTCCAGGTTAAATCTCTCCTTGTTCAGTTTCCATCCATTATTCCTTGTCTGGCCTTACAGGCACTTTAGAAAATAGCTTGACCCTTTCCTCCTCTCTGTGGCAGACCTCAAATATTGGAAGGCTGCTCTCCTGTCTCCCCTGGTCCTTTTCTTCACTAGACTAGCCAGGCCCAGTTCCTGCAGCCATTCGATGTATGTTTTAGCCTCCAGTCCCCTGATCATCCTTGTTGCTCTTCTCTGTGCTTTTTCTAGATTCTCAACATCTTTTTTATAATGTGGTGAATAAAACTGGATGCAGTACTCTAGGTGTGGTCTTGCTAAGGTTTTATAGAGTGGTATTAGTATTTCCCTTGATCTTGATTGTATCCCTCTGTTAATACAATTTAGGATTGCATTGGCTTTTTTGGCTGTAATGGACATTGGTTTGCAGCAATGCCTTTTCATGATGTTTTTCCTTTTTTAAAGTTATGTCTGAACAATTTATAAATGTAAAAAATGAGAGACTTCCAGACAGGCAAGTCATGAGTTCCAAGCACATGAGCAAGTTTAAGAGGCTGGAGTGAGTGAAATGGGCTCTCCTCCCCACAAAGAAATTGATGTGGCATGTTGGGAGCTTCTTTGAGATGGTTTTTCAACTGATGTCAAGAAGTGCTCAACATACTGAACATTCAAGACAGGAGGAGAAAGTTCACTCATTAAACAAGATTATTCAGAAGGAAGCAGTTTAAAAAATTGCCCTTGTGTTGTTTCATATTTTGTCATAGCCCAGCCTTAAAATGAAATCAACTGAAAATAAAAGCCTAGCATTAAATAAAATTCAGATAACAGCAAAGCTTTTATTAAGTGGCAGAAACAGCCCTGAAGACAAAGTTAGCCAACAAATGGAGAAGATGGCTTCTGCAAAGTAAAAGGACATTCCCCTCCCAAATCTCTCGGGGGAGGGGGCTCCAAGTTGCGCCTCCAGGGGAAACTGGCAGAAGCCAGGAAGGAAATTTTCATGCAGCAAAAGGGACTTCACAAAATTGCTCTTTCAGATCTGTGTTTTGTTCTGCAGGATTTATGCCTCTCAAGTTCACAGTATCATTCATTAAATAAAAATGTGATTGAAACCAGAAAACCATCTCTGAGTGTGCTTCCTTAAAATTCCCAAGACTCTTTCTTCCCCTGCATTCTTACAGGCTGGAGGAAGAGGAGAACCTCCTACTGACCCCGTTTGAGCGAAATTTGGATTTCTGGCGTCAGCTCTGGCGAGTCCTGGAGAGAAGGTAGCTGTGCTTAGACTGTGATAGTCCAGCCTGCCTTCTGGGCCCAGGCAGGTTCTCTCCTTGGAGGCTCAGGCTGCCTGTCAGAGCAGGTGGGGTGATGAAAAGGGGTCTCCTTGTGGACAGGATGTTCTTGGCAGAGCCCAAGCCTGGTGGCCCTGACAAGAGGACCTCCTGCTATGAAGGAACAGCCTGGGGAACAGGTGGAGGGGGGGGTAGGGCTGCTCATGCCTGCCTGCGGGCTATATGTGTGTTGTGTGTGTGTGTGTGTAGGCTGGCTGCTTCCTCGGGCTCCATGCTGGGATCCCGTGGGTCAGGACTGCCTCGAGCCTTCTGTCCTCGGTGAGAGCGAGATGGGGATGAGCTCAGGGTATGCTTTAAGCTGAGGCAATAGCGCCTCTGACCTCTTTTGCAGCGATGTTGTGGTTCAGATCGTGGATGCCAGGAACCCCCTCCTGTTCAGATGCCCAGATCTGGTAAGTAGAACAAACTGAGGTAGCAGCTCCACTTTGTGCATCAGGAACCTGCTAAAAGTCGCCGATGTTCCAAAATTAAGATGGGAATAGAATAGGTTGGTGCTTGAAAAATTAGCAATTGTGTATTTTGGTTTCTTCCAAAAACTTCCACTCACACAAATAACAGGTCAGAATGAAGCACCTCAAGCAATTGCTGGCTCTTTTGAGACAGGCAGGATATTGTAAAACTTTACAAACGTTCTGTCACATGAACAAATGGACCGGATGCACAGGGAGCCAGGAATCCTGCCTTCTGCCCAGTCCACATTATTAAAACTGACAGCTGTCCTAAGGAGACGGCTTCAGCTGTGGGCCGTACCCATTCATGCCGTCTCGGGGCTTCCAGCTAGAAAAGTGTCCCATGGATTGAAAATTGTGGGGTGTGACCCATTGCTCCCCTGGGGCCTGGAACCAGGAACAGGTGAATCTCGCTGTTACAGGGACGGAATGTCCCAGGGTTCCAAGAACGTCCTGCTTTCACTGCCTGGGCCATATCCAGGCCATGACCAGTCCCTTCCTGGACCAGGAGGCGTAGTTTTGGAAAACTGCAAGCGAGCCCTGCAGACTGGCACATTCAGGGAGGAAAACTGAACATGATGGGATGTTACAGAGAACTAACTGGAAGCCACAAACCTGAAAGCCATCAGGATTGCCCCTCAGCTGCTCAGATCTGTATAGGTGCTAACCACTGCATTGGGGAGGGGCTAGCAAGACAGATCGGTGTGTGGTTTACCGTAAATGGATGGCGTTTAACAAGAGCCTCAATAAAGCCCCAGGGGGCCTGAGGAGGAGCTGACTCCTGGCATGGGCAGAAAGGGGTTTCTGATCTGTTGCAACTGAGGACATGAATTGGTAAATGTGAAAACAGAATGGCTGAATCAGCAGCAGCAGCAGCTCGTGCAAAAAGTGTAGTAACTGCAGCCTAGAGGTTTTCAGCCTTTTAACAGGATACCAGAGTTGGAAGGGACCTTGGAAGTCATCTAGTCCAACCCCCTGCTCAGCAGCAAACCCTATATCATTTCAGGTATAGGGTTTCCTCTTACAGTGGAAAAGTTCACCTGTGGCATCTCCACAGCTGTCCTGCCTCCCTGGTCGTTCCTCTGATCTCGTGAGGTTGCCCACCAGAGAAAACAGCCAAGAGCCCCAGGTATCCTAAGCACCAGGCTTGATAGCAATGGGGGACAGAGGGTCTGTGATGGTTCCTGGTGCACAGGGATGCATCATCATGGGGTCCAGGGTTGCCTTCAGGTCCTTCTGGTTCCAGCTCTGAACACCAACCTTTGTTGTGACGGTCACTTCCTCAGTCCATGCTAGATTTCTTAATCAGCCTTACATGCAATGAAGGGCAGTCCGATTGAGGTCTGATGATGTATTGCTTAGTAAGGGACATATTTGCAGTTAGTAAAGAGTATGAATCATGGCATGACAGAGCTCAAAGGGGCTGTTTAGACAATAGGAACAAAGTCCTGGCTTCCTGCAGAAATAAAAGCCTGCTTAGCCTTTGCCTTAAAATACCCGGTGAAAGAAAATCCAAATCATTGTGTGTTATGTCGTTCCATTATCCAGAACCTCTTACTTTTAGGATTATTTTTCTCAAGTTGGTATATTAAGTTGTAGCATTCTTTTTAAAAAAAAAAAATATTTGGGTTTTCACAAAAAACAAAATACAAATAAAACATCTTTTTTGAAAATAGCATGGTCCCAGGTTATCACTTCTTCATACAGACACAAAACTCAATTTCATGCTCATTTTTATATTCTATTCCATATCTTATTATCATTTTATATTTTCTACATAATTTTTCCCCTCTTTTAATTTCCTCAATTTTGTTTTAATTATCTCATCTCAATTCAAATCATTATATTTATACTTTTGTCTGTCCTGTTACAATTTGATATTACCTTTTCTTATCAATTTTTTCCCTGTAGTTACCAATTAGAGTATGACACCTTTATATCCTTTAATTTTGTCCACTCAAACTCTTATTTAAGCTTCAATATATAGCTTTGAGATTATAGCATTCAATATAATACATAACTTCCAATCGGATTCTGCTTGGTACATTCTTAAAATAGGCACTATATTCATATATATATATATATATGTTTTTTTAAGTTATCGCGGGTACTTACATGTGTGCTGTTCAGCTTCCTTCGGGTATTATCCCACGTCATTGTAGTTCTGTTAAAGTTGTAGCAACGTTTCAGCAGAATCTCATCTGCCATCATCAGGCTTCTGTATGGATGTGGGTCTTACAGCTCCTGGTTTTTAAATTTGAGGCTGGTTCATTCTGATTGGCTGGGAGCCTGGACCTATTTCATTGGACTATTGGACAAGTCCAATGAAATAGGTCCAGGCTCCCAGCCAATCAGAATGAACCAGCCTCAATATATATATATATGTGTTTTCTGAGGTTTTCGCGGGTATTTGTATGTGGATCTTTGGTTATTCGGGTTTTCTCCCGCGTAGAATTGGAAGTATCTAGGCAACGTTTCGATGAAGTCTCATTCATCATCTTCAGGCTTGTTTCTTCAGCTCTGTGCTTCTCAGAGTAATGTGAGCTTGCAGCTGCTTCTTCCTTTTAACTGCTAGTGGGGGTGTGACTTGATTGGGTGGGGGTTTGGCTGTGTTCTGATTGGTAGGGGGGTTGGCTGTGTTCTGATTGGCTGGGGGTGTGTTCTGCTTAGGTGGGGGCTTGGTTGTGCTCAGCTTAATCTTAGTTACTGGGGGATTTGAGCTGGTGAGCTGTGATTTTGTTGTTTGGCTTCGTGTTCGTGGTCGTGCCACATCTTCATGGTGGGTGTCAGTTTGCTTCTTGTATGGGTCAGAGGGGTTTGAAGCGGGTAGTGGTGCAGCTGCAGTATGGTTTCTGGTTCGTGGTCGTGTCTCCTCTTCTGTGTGGGTGTGAGTCTTTTTTCTGTGTGGAAGTGTGGTGGTAGCATCTTGTGTGGCACTTGCGGGTGTGGGTCTGGTGTCATTCTTCATGTTAGTTACTCGTTTATTAATGAGGGCGGGTTTCCAAATGGTTGGTAGGCGGGAGGTATCATCTCGTCTATTCATGCTGTGTGGGCGTTTCTCTATCTCTATGGCTTCTCTGATTATTCTGTTGTTGAAGTGTTCGGTTTTGGCGATAGTTCTGGTATTTTTAAAGTCAATTTCATGTCCTGTGGCTTTGAGGTGTTGGACCAGGGAAGAGGTCAGTTCTTCTTTTTTGATTAAGTTTTTGTGTTCTTCAATGCGTGCACTAATTCTTCTGTTAGTTTGTCCTATGTATGTGGTGGGGCAGGCAGTGCAAGGGATTTCGTATACTCCTTGGTTTTCTAACTCGATTTTGTCTTTAGGGTTTCTTAGGATGGTGGATATTTTTCTGTTTGTGCAGAATGCTGTTTTAATGTTGTGTTTTTGGAGGATCTTGCTGATTTGGTCTGTAGTGCCTTTTATATATGGGAGGAGGGCTTTGCCATTCTCTTGTTCTCTGTCTTGGCTTTTGGTTGGGGTTTCTTTTTGGATTAGGTGGGTAATCTTCTTTTTTGGAAATCCACTGGCTGTAAGTACATTAGTGAGAGTGTGTAGTTCAGTTTTTAAGTGTTGTTCATCGGCTAAGCATTTTGTTCTGGAGATGAGTGTCTTGGCTACGGAATTGATCTGTGCTGGGTGGTGGTGTGAGAGTGCATGTAGATAGCGGTTTGTATGTGTTTTCTTCTGGTAGATGGTGTGTCCTAGGGAGCCATTGGATTTTTTGTATACTAAGACATCTAGGAAGGGAAGTTGATTGTTGGCTTCTGTTTCCATGGTGAATTGTATTTTGGGATGTAGGCTGTTGAGGTGTGTGAGGAAGTTGTTCAGTTTTTCTTTCCCGTGTGGCCAGATTATGAAGGTGTCATCTACGTATCTGAGCCAGAGTTTGGGTTTGTGATCATATTTTTCTAGAGCTTGTGTTTCAAAGTGTTCCATGTAGAGGTTTGCAATGACAGGTGAGAGGGGTGATCCCATGGGTGCTCCTTCTATTTGTTTGTATTTTTGTCCATTGTAGGTGAAGTATGTATTGGATAGGCAGTGGTTGGTAAGATCTAGGATGTACTTGGGGGGGTTGTATTTGTTTTGGATGGCTGTCAAGGCTTCTTTTATAGGCACTTGGGTGAAGAGGGATATGACATCGAAGCTCACCAGTAGGTCGCTGGGTTGTAAGTTTTGTTTCTTTATGATCTCAATGAACTGGAATGAGTTCCTTACCTGTGAGTTGATGGATTCAGCATAGGTCTGTAATTGTTTGGCAAGAAATTTGGCTAAGTTTTGTAGAGGTGAGCCTATGGAGCTGACTATTGGTCGTAGTGGGGTTCCTTCTTTGTGTATCTTGGGGAGACCATACAGCTTGGGGCATCTGGATGATTTTTCTCTGGGTATGATTCTTTGCTGGATTTCTTCGCTGATGGGGGAGGCTTTTATTTTGGATCTGGTGGTTTTTTCTAGGTACGTGGTGGGGTCAGTGTTTAGGGGTTTGTATGTGGGGTCTTGGAGTAGGTTGGTTAACTTGGTTTGGTAGTCAGATGTATTCATAATCACTGTAGCATTGCCCTTGTCTGCTGGTAGGATTATTATGCTGGTGTCTTCTTTCAGGTTAAGTAGTGCAGTTTGTTCTTCTTTGGATAAGTTGCTTTTGGGTGGTTTGCTCGTGCAGAGGATGTTGGTGATTTCGAGTCTGATTCTGTTAGCATCATCAGGGTTGGTTTTGGTCAGGCTGGTTTCAACTCCGCATATGATGGTTTCTGTGGGGATGTGTTTGGGAGCGACAGCAAAGTTGAATCCTTTCGAAAGGACATTGGTTTCGGCTTCAGTGAGGATCTTGTCTGAGATGTTGTGCACTGTTTGTTTCATGTGTGGCTGTGAGGGGGGAGGAGTTTGTTTCTGGTGTTGTTGTAGTTTTCTGAGTTTGTTGGTATGTGTGTCTGTCTTGAAGGTGGTCTGTGTTTCAGCTCTCCAGACAGCAAGTTGTTTGGATTTGTCCCAAAGTAAGGGGTGAATCTTGTTGCTTAGTCTGAGGTGAAGTGTGAGGAGTTCTTTGTTGATTTGGTCTAGGAGGAATCTTCTGAACTTCACACAAAAAGATTCCTCCTTGTATACAACGTTGTATACTAGTTGTTTCAGTTGTTGTGGTGGGTTATTGGGAATTTTCTTGTCATTTTCTAATTTTTTCAGTTTTTTTGAGAGTTTATCATTTTTATAAGTGTTTTCAGTTTCAGCTCTCCAAGTTGTAAGTTGTTTGATCTTATCCCAAAGTAGAGGGTGGATTTTGCTGCTCAATTCCAGGTGTAATGCTAGCAAATCTTTGTTTAACTGATCTAATTGGAATCTTTTACTGTGAACTTCATTTCTGAGTAGAGATATCTCTGTCCTTTTCAGGATACATTTGGTAGCTGCTGTGTTCTTATGAAATGTTAATTTGAAGCAGGTTGGTGTTACATTGTTGTCTCTGCAGCTGCATAGGAATTTTAGGTCACATAGTATTCCTGCTCTTTTAGCTTCCAGCTTCTCATAGCTTTTGATCTGGCTGTTTATTTCCTCCCCGTAGAGGTCAGATATTTGTTTTCTTAGGCTTTCGCGGGTACTTACATGTGTGCTGTTTAGCTTCCTTCGGGTATTATCCCACGTCATTGTTGTGCCGTTTCCAACAGAGAACTCAACAAAACAGAAACAGATGTCCTATCCAAAGGATTCAATTATGCCATAGCACCCAAAAAAATCCCAACAGAATCCATCATATGTGCAGTAGAATCCAGCCTAACCAAATTAAATACAGATGAAGCTGACAGAATAAGATACCAGGTTACTCACATCTTATGCACAACGAAACCACCAAAAAATAATTTGCAAAAAGATGAATTCAGAGCGTTACAAACCCTGAAAAATGATAATAGTATAATAATACTCCCAGCAGACAAAGGAAATGCCACAGTAGTAATGGACAGAAAAGACTATGAAACAAAATTGACAGACCTACTCCAAGACTCCACATACAAACCTATAAATACAGACCCAACCACATATCTAGAAAAATCAACCAAGAAGAAAATTATAACCAGCCACATAAGCAAAGAAATCCAACAGACGATCATCCCAAGAGAAAAATCTTCTAGATGCCCCAAATTATACGGCCTCCCAAAAATACACAAAGAAGGCATACCTCTACGACCCATAGTCAGCTCCATAGGAGCACCATTACAAAACCTAGCTAAATACTTAGCAAAACAACTACAGCCCCATGCTGAAACCGCAGCTTCATATGTACAAAACTCATACCACTTCTTAGAAATGATCAAAGATCTACACGTAGAACAAGAAGATCTGCTTGTAAGTTTCGACGTGGTTTCACTATTCACTCAAGTCCCGATAAAAGAAACTCTTGAAATCATCAAAAATAAATACCAACCAGCTAAAGACCTCATGGAACTAACAGAACACTGCCTAACCAACACATATTTCATATACAAAGGACAAAAATACAAGCAAATTGAATGAGCCCCTGTGGGATCACCACTGTCACCCGTCATTGCAAACCTGTTCATGGAAGAATTCGAATCCAGAGCCCTGGCTAATGCCACCCACAAACCCAAACTATGGCTAAGATACATCGATGACACATTTGTGATTTGGCCCCATGGAAAAGAAAACCTAAACAATTTCCTAACACACCTAAACAACACACACCCCAAAATCAAGTTCACCATGGAAATGGAAGTAAACAAACAACTACCATTCCTAGATGTACTAATCTACAAAAGAACAGATGGCACACTGGGACACACCATATACCAGAAGAAAACACACACCAACCGCTACCTCAACGCCCAATCCCACCACCACCCAGCACAGATAAATTCCGTAGCGAAAACACTAATTACCAGAACCAAACGCCTGGCAGATAAGACACATATAAAGACTGAACTATGCACCCTGACTGAAATATTGACAGCCAATGGCTTCCACAAAAACAAAATCACCAACTTGATCCACAAAAACACACCAAGACATAACAGAGACCTAGAAGATCAACAGATCCATGGAATAGCTGTCCTGCCCTACATAAGAGGTACCACAGATAAAATCAGTAAGATACTACGCAGGCATCACATCAAGACCGCCTTCAAAACAGACAAAAAAATGGCAACCTAACCCAACCTAACCCCCCCACCAGGCACCCAGGTGAAACCCAGCTTGCTAATGAAGAGCAGCCGTCCCTTCACACGGAGCCAAGCTGCACTGAAAGCCTGCAACACAAGAACAGACTGTTGCCAGCCAATCAAAGCCACAAAACAGACAGAAGAAACCAGAAACACCAATCAATCAAACTCCAAGTCCAATGAACACAGGTCCAGGCTCCCAACCAATCAGAATGGACCAGCCTCAAATTTAAAACCAGGAGCTGTAAGACCCATATCCATACAGAAGCCTGATGATGGCAGATGAGATTCTGCTGAAACGTTGCTACAACTTTAACAGAACTACAATGACGTGGGATAATACCCGAAGGAAGCTAAACAACACACATGTAAGTACCCGCGAAAGCCTAAGAAAACTTATATATATATATATATACATACACACACATATACATATGTAAATAAACACACATTCCATTCCAATTCAATTCTATCATTAATATTCATTAAAATCTTAATATCTTTAACATTTCTTTTCAATTAAATATCATGCTTCTTTGGGAACACATAAACTTTCCATGATTAATTCTTTTTTTCTGATATTTCTTTCTTACTTATATTTTTATAAATCATTATTAATAATTAAAAATGTTCCCTTTTAATTCTCTCAATCATTTTAATTAATTTATTTATTAACAAACATCCCACTCCATTACAATAAATATTTTACCCATCATATTTTCTAAAATTATTTCTATTGTAATATAACAATACTATCTTATGTACCATTGCAGAATCCCTTTTACAATTAAATTTTCACCCATTGTCTCTAAACAAGCTTACGGTTACAATCCTTGTATCTTTTCCCTGTATCTCCATTTCTTGTTTCTGTCTTTTACAACTTCTTTTCCTTTCTTTCTTCCCCCTCTTCTTCTCCCTCCCCTTTTTGCCCCCTCGTCTCTCTACTTCTAACTCTCTCATCTGTAATCCCCTTTTCTGTTGCTTTCTAATATTATACATATCTTTCAAATTGTCCTTCTTTTTGGTTGTTTTTTTTAGTCTTCAACCTTTCACTCTCTTTCCCCCCTTTTCTCCCCCCCCCCCACTTAAAATTATTATCATTAAAGATGGCTTCTTCTTTGTCCCAGTCTTCTTGTTCTGCAAGTCTTTCTTGTTGCTTCTCATAGTTCCACATCTCCATTTCTAAAAATTGAAACATGAAGCCAAAAGAACTTCTCCCTTCTTGTGCATCTTCTTTCTATTTTTTAAGTTCCGTTTTCAGTTCTTCAAAGAGTGATACCATTTTAAAAACTTTTAAACAACCACCCAGTGAATTTTAGTCAGTCTAGTTGCAAAAACCAAAAATCACCAAATAATCCAATAATCCAAGGCTGTTACTACTTGCTTCTTTTTTCCACTTTATGTTCCTGGGGTTCTAATATTTTGTTACCAAGTTTCCATTAAAATGTATCTTTGAAGAATCTGATCAAACTTTCACTTTTAATTACAGTTCCATTCCTTAATTCCAGGCAGTCTCCTGCATTTTTCCAGATCCTGCCCTTCTATTCTCTTTTTCTCCTTTCCAGCTTTTAAAAAACTTTTAAATGTCCAGGAATCTTTATTACCCCTTTGACTTTTATTTCCAGCTTAGATGCCTATTAATGTCAAATTGGATTTTTTTTTCAATTTCTTGCTTAAGTCTCTGAGCTGTTAGTATAAGGAAGGGAAGAATAAAACCTAATCCTTTCCCTTCTCTCTCTCCTTCGCAGTTTCAAGATCTTCTTTGGGAACAATGTTGTTAAGTTTAAATTCCAAGGTATCTTATTTGTTGCTTTTGCTGTTTGACCTGGTCAACCAAAACTTTCTCTTCTTATCTTCCTCCTGCACATTCTTTCCTGGTTGAGTTCTTCTTTGTGGTGGCCATTTCTGACCAGCACTGTAACTGCCTTCTGGAAAGGGAGTAATGGCCAGCTGGGGAGGAGAGATGCGGCTCTCGTCCACCCTGCAGGCAGTCTCCCCCTTCTTCACCACCTCTACAGGGTGGCTTAGCCCCGAAACCAGCCGGCTTGGGGCGCTCCAGCGGCGAGCACTGATTGAAGTCTCGGAGAGACGAGGTTTTGATCTGTTGCTGAAGAAGCTCGAAACCGGAAGTCTTAAGTTGTAGCATTCTTAACAGTCTGCTATGGGCATTAGCAAATCAAAAATGAAATTCCTTGAGAGGCCCATGCTGGTTTGTGGCAATTAACATTTTTCGGAGTGCCTCCAGATCGTTTCGGGTGATACTGTGCCACGGGAAGGACCTTGGGGGACAGGAGGAGGAGGAGCTGCAGCTTAGGAGGCAACTAGGTCTGCAGAGGGGCAAAAAGCCTTTCCCAAGGGACCCTCCCTAGTTTTTCGAGGACTAAAAGAAAGAGGAGAATCCCTTGGGAAAGGCTTCTGGTCCTGCCCCACCTGTCCCCGAGGCGGCCTGAGTGGCCTTTCCTCCAACTGTGGCCTGTTTGCCTCCCGAGGGGCCCTTTCCAGAGGCATCAGGGTCCCCTTGCCATCTGCACTCTCTCCCTCTGTCTCCGGGAGATCCGTGTCAGACTGCCTCTTTGGTCTTTAGTCTGCCATGTCTTCCTTCCTTGCCTTTGAAGAGCGAGGCAGCTTGGCTATTGGCTGCCCTTCAGTTACAAAGGCTTTTCCGATATAGAGAGGAGCCCCTCACCTCCTCCCTCTGGCATCCCATGGCACAGTTGCTTCCTGGAGATGGAAAGAGGCGTTTCTCTTAGTTTCAACCTTCAATCCAGCTTCTGGTGGCATTTTTCATCTTTTTTTTGGGGGGGGGGGCAAAGAGTGACCCAAAATAGGCCTTGAGCAGGTCTGCCTTTCCTCTGTCACCCCTTAGTCTTTAGACTTCCCTGTTGAGCAGAGTTGGCATTTCCACCCTCTTTTTTATGCTTACTGTCCTTAGGATCGCGGCCTCTGGTGAGACGGGTGGCTTACAAATTGGATAAGTCAATCAATCCTTCACCCTCCTCCTCCTCCTGAGCTTTGTCTTCCTCCCTGGGGATTTGCAGTTGTGGCATACCTGTTTGCCTCCTTCCTTTGCCACCTGAGCTGTACTTGTCCTCCTGCGTTTCTTATCCTCCTCCTCTTTCCAAGAGGCTTTACTCACCATTGCTAGCCCAGTGACAGGTGAGGAGGGCGGTGCTCACCTCCCGCTTTGTTTCCATTTATCCCTTATACGGGGAACTGTGTTTAAGTGAATGTAACAAAAACAGAAACAAAAAATGGAGAAAAGACGTTTGGCTGTCCAGGGAATAGATGCCAGCAATTTGGGTCAAGCTGAAAAGAAGTGGCCAGAGGCAGAGTCTGAGGCTCCGTATGGGGCTGGAAGATTATCTGAACTGGAGGGACGGCCATCGGGGCGCTCCCAAGGCTTAGGAGGGTCTGGCAGGCTACAGTCATGGGGCGGGGGCGGAGTCAGTGGGACTGCCTAGCACTGGAATTAAACCCAAGATACATGTTTGGTTGCATGCAGTTTTGGTTTCCTTCAAGAAATGTGCTAGAGAGTCCCATTCCTCCAGTGTTTCCACTATTCTGGTTCTTTCACTAAATTGTCCCTGTTGGGGATAGCTGACCTCCACCTGTCAGGAGAAAAATCTCAGTGAACAGATGAGGAATTCCCTGGGAGGATCGTGCTTGGTGACATTCATCATCCAACTGATGTCACAGGGCAACAATGTTTATAAATATAAGTTGGCATCATTTCATGTGACTGAACAGAGGCGGCTCCTCCCTCGGAAACAAGAAGGAAGTTCTTGTGGCTGTGACTTCCGGCCTGAAAACAACTCATCCTTTCATGACCATGACTGCAGAACCATCCAATTCTGAAGATAATTTGGTCCCGGTGTCTCCAACTTTGGCAACTTTACGAATTGTGGACGTCAACACCCAGATTTCTGCAGCTGGCGTTCTGGGAGTTGAAGTCCACAAGCCGTAAAGTTGCCAAAGTTGGAGATGCCTGAATTCTAGTCCAGCACCTTGCTCAGTGCAGGACTCCTCCGCTGTCTAGCATTCCCAACAGGCAGCCTTTTGAGAGGCCTCCAACAGAGGGAATTACCCACCTCCTGAAGTTTCTCTTCCGTTGCCAAACAGCTGTTACTCGAAGAAAACATTTCCTGAGCTCCAGCCAAAATGAACTTCCTTGTAATGGGAACCCACTGATGTTTGCTCTGTCTTCTGGAATACTTCTGAACAATTCTGCCCCATCTTCTTCCCAAAGGTCCTTCAGATATTTAAGGGCAGCTTTCTCGTCTCTCAAACAAGTCCAGTGTCTCCTAAATTTCCCCTTCAGGCCCATTTTGTTTGCTCTCCTCTGGACATGCCCCTGGTGGACAACATAGAAGCATAGAAAACTGGTGGTAGAAGGAGAGCTGGGGTCCATTGAGCCTGTCCTTTAAGTTTTGTTGCTGCTGTTTTCTTATTTATTGATTTATTATTTTTAAATTTTTGTTGGATGATAGCCATATGTTCTCCCCAGGCATGTTTAAACTCAGTTTCTGACAATTGACCCACGACCTCCACTGGAAGTTGCTACCAAGCTTCCAGGGCTCTTTCTGTGAAGTCATCCCTTCTGATGTGACTTCTGATCTCCCCTCTTGGCAGTTTGTGATGTCTTTCCAGAAAGTGCTCAGAACTGGATTGTGGGTGCGATCTCGGAGCAGTGCCGTTAGAGAGGAGCAAGAGGTGTAAAACTGTCTTGTTTGTTTCACACTCTTGGCTCACATTTGGGTTGTCATCCACCAAAGCCCTGAGATCCTCACTTCCCAGAAAGTTCCCATCTGGGGATTCCCCCCTCCCCCAGGTGCTGCACTAGGCCTTTGCCCCTGTGGAGGCTCATCTTGTGGGTCTCTGCTCACGACTGTAGACGCCCCTAAGCCTTGGGAGCACCCCAAAGGCTGCCCTCCAGATTGGATAATTGCCCAGCCCTGCCCTGAACAGAGCCTGGAGCTCTGCTTCTGGTTGCTTCTTTTCAGCTTGACCAAATCGCTGGCGTCTATTCCCTGGGCAGCCATGTTGGGTTGCCGATCCTTTCTTTGTTACGTCCACTTAAACCCAGATCCCCTTTAAGGAATAAATGGAAACAAAGCTGGAGGTGGGCCCCGTCCTCCTCCCTGTTCCCGTCCTGCCAATGGGCCCGTCCCATTCTTTCCCTCCCTCCATGGAGCCAGAAGTACAGCCCCCGGGGTGGCTCTTGGGTGGCGTTTGCACTTCCACGGCTCCCGGTTCTCCTGTGCTTCCTTGGACTTGACAGTTTCTGGCCAGGAGAAAGTCCAGCTGTCAGATTCTCTTCCATGGCACCTTGTGAAGGGAGGGGGGCAATCCCCTCCCTCCATTCTCCCCTCACTTGGCATATCTTGCAGGAATGCTACGCCAAGGAAATCAGCCCGGAGAAGGAGAACCTCATCCTCCTCAACAAAGCAGACCTGCTGGGGGAGGAGCAGCGCTCAGCCTGGGCCCGGTTCTTTGAGCGGGAAGGAGCCCGCGTGGTCTTCTGGTCGGCCTTGGCAGAGGGGAACCGGCTGGGGGCCAACCCCAAGGTAAAAGTGGGGAGGAAAGCGGTGGGCGGTGGGTGGGCGAAGGAGCCCTGCTGGGCCCCCCAAAGACCGGAGAGTTACGTGGGCCCCAAACTTCCAGCTGCTTCAAGTGGCTGCCTTGAACTTCCTGCCCTTGCGTGGACCCGCCTTGACCGCTGTGGTTGTCTCCCCTCCCCCTCGGGCTTTCCTTGGGCTCCCCTCAGGCGGCTGGGCCACCTCAGTGGTGGAGGGCTTTGCAGCCACACCCTCTCTGGCCGGGGCGGGGGCGGGGAAGGCATGGAGTCTGGGGGGAAGGCCGGCCCAGGAGGGTCTCTTCTGTGGCTTTTGGCCACAAGTGTCCCCTGTCTTTTGCTCAGGAGCTGGAAATCATGGAAGCGTCCAGGCCGCTTGGCCAGGGGTTCAGCCTGAAGGAGGAGCAGGGCACCCAGGGAGGGAGCCCCTCCAGCACCCAGCAGGAGAGCGACACAGAGGAGGAAGATGGTGATGTGTACGAGGACTGCGAGGAGGAGGAAGCCTGGCTGACCTGCTCTGAAGATGGGGAGCAAGAGAGCCCCCTTGTGCTTCTGGAGAGAAGCAGGGCTGAGCTCTCACAACCAGCCCCGCAGGTCAGAAACAGCAGCCGCCTGGTGCAAAGGGAGGAGCTCCTGGAGATATTCAGAGCTGCCCATGCCGGGAGGAAGAAGGTCAGAGAGGGAGAGCTGACCGTTGGCTTGGTGAGTTAATGGCTGCCCTGGGGACACACTGGCCATCAGGGCCTCCCTCCACTTGGCTCCCTCCCTGCAGGGCAAGGGGGAGGTGAGGTGGGACTCGCTCCTGGTTCCGGATGGCCAAAGGTTGTGCTGGGGGAAGGGTGGGCTCTGTGCCCAGCACTGAGGAAGGCTTCTGGGGGGGAGACACGAAGCGCTTTGCCTCATTGCTGAGTTGCAGGCCTAGAGGGGGGTGGGCTGCTGGGGGCTCCTCTCCTTATGTCACTTTTAGAAGCAGCGTTTTCACTGTCCACAGTCAGACCTCCGTTCTGGCTGATCTCTTCCAGCACACTCAACTTTCCCTCACAGCCTGTTATGTTCTACGCCCCTTCCCTTCAATTCCTGGAGCCAAAGAGGAGCTTCAGGAGGGGCTCCTGTTGGGGCCAAAATCCCAGTCCAGACCTCCCCTCCTGTGCAGCCCCTCCTTGAGGGGGACCCCTCGCCCCTCTGGGTCACCGAGGGCTTGCCAGGCACCTCATCTTCTTGGAGGGGGGGTTCCTTTGGGGAGCTGCCTTCCTGCAGCTTCCATCCCTTCCTGGGAGGGAGGATGCCTGGCCCTTTCCTGCCCTTTTCCCAAGAAGCCCCCTTCTCAAAAGCAGCCGGCTCACACAGATGTGGCTCAACCAGGTGAGGCTCCCTGGAGTGACCAGAGTCTGCTCTGGCCCCTCCCTCCCTGCCTCCCTCCCCAGGTGGGCTACCCCAACGTTGGGAAGAGCTTGACCATCAACACCATCCTTGGGAAGAAGAAGGTGTCTGTCTCCGCCACGCCAGGACGCACGAAGCACTTCCAGGTACTGTGAGAAGCTCTGTGGGCTGATGGCCAGAGATCCCTCCCTCCCTCCCTCCCTCCTTCCGCTTGGTGCCCCCCACCCCATATCTCCGCCCGGGAAAGGCCTGGCGTCTGCCACAATGCAGGGGTGCCTGGTCTGTGGCTGCCCTGGATTTCCCTTCCTGCTCCCTGTTGGCTGCCTCCTCCTTCTCTTTGGAGAGCCCAGGAGGTGGCAAAGGGGCCCTGGCTGGTTCCCCAGTGGATGGGGAGGCCCATGGAGCTCCCTGGCTTTGCTGTGGAGGAAGCCCAGCCCTGGCCGGTCGGCCCTCTCCCTCCTCACCTGCTGGAGGGAGAGGCTTTTTCTGAGCTGGGGGGGGCACCTTTGCAGACGCTGTTCGTGGAACCCTCCCTTTGCCTCTGTGACTGCCCTGGCCTGGTGATGCCCTCCTTCGTCTCCACCAAAGCCGAAATGGTTTGCAGTGGCATCTTGCCCATCGACCAGCTGCGTGACCACATGTCCCCCATCAGCCTCATATCCTTCCTCATATCCATGGCTACACAGGGGAGGTCTACCGAGTGTGGGCAGGGAAGGGAGAAGCCTGCCCGGAGTGTGGGGGGTGGAGGAGGGAGCTTGCGAAGGACGCTGCCAATTTTCCTTATGCCCTTTGCATGGGGGGGCAGGTCTTCCCCCTGGAGAACTGGTGCTGGGCATGAGAGCCATTTTCCTGAGGGAGGGGGTGGGCCTCTGGCAGGAGAGGGCAGGTGCCTGGAGACTGCTGGGAGGTGGAAAGGGAGGGGCCAGCCCACCCAGGTGGAGTGAGGGGGTGAGGGGTTGTCTCTCAAGAGGGAAAGAGGTCCCTGTCCCACAGGTGGTTCCTTCACTCCCCCCCACCTCTGCCAACGGATCCCTCGGCCAGTCTTGGAGGCCACCTATGGGATCAGCATCCTCCGGCCACGTGAGGACGAGGACCCTGACCGGACACCCTCCCCAGAGGAGCTGCTCTCGGCCCTGGGCTGTGAGTAGAAGCCCCCCTGGGAGGCCCCGGAGGGTGCAGGGCCAGGGTCTTTGGGCAGGACCTGTGTGGGCTGAGTCCACAAGCAGCAGGGGGACAAGGCCGGGGAAGGGAGCTGCCACTTGGACCGCTGGTCTGGGTGGGGGGGAGACGGGGGATGGTGGGCAGGTAACGTTTGCGGGGGGGAAGGTGAAGAGGAACCTCGCAGCAGAGAAAACCGCTCGCTAGGTGGAAACCTTCTGGGGTGGAACAGGCAGCTCCCTGGCTGCACACACAAAAGGGGGGAGGGGAAGGGGGGGACTGGCTCCCCCAGGGCAGATTCTGGGAAGCTCTTCCAGGGGAATGTCTCCTCCTCAGTAAACCTGATCCTCCAGCCCTGGGTCTCCTTGGAAGGGGCCAGTCTAACTGCGCTGCAGGGACACAGCCTGGATAAGGCCCAGGGCCGGCTTAGGCTAAGCTCTGGGCTGCCCCCCTTGCCTCCCCAGCACAGAGGCCCTGGGACCTGGGCTTGCTTCCCCTGTCCCCCCTCCGATCCTTGTGCTGCAGGTGTGGTGACCCCAGCCTCTCGCTTCCCTCCCCGCCCCCCCCAACACAGGCATGAGGGGCTTCATGACGGACCACGGGCAGCCAGACCAGCCGCGCTCAGCCCGACTAGTGCTGAAGGACTATGTCAAGGTGCATATTGGGGCTCCTGAGCAGCCTTGGAGCAGAGGGCGTGGAGGGGCCTTCAGTCCTGCTTGACCACTGGGGGGCTCTGCACCCCCTCTGGGCTGGCAGGAGGCAGAGCCAACCCCCCCCCCCCCGCCCCATGATGCAGGAGAAGCTCCTCTCCAGTATTCCCGATCCAGATGGGGGGACAGACAAAGAGAAGCTGGGCGTATGCAGCAACTGCCCAGCCAGCCTTCCACTGCTGACCTAGCCCACAGGCCGGGCGCTGGCATCCCCCTCAGCTCTGGCCTGGCTGCTCTGACTCAGGGCTGCTAGAGAACCCCCTCTTCTTGCTTTCCCCCAAACCAAACTGCACTGGTTTAACCCGATGGGTGATGGGGAGGCTGAGGCCGAGTGGAATGCTGGCTGGCTGGCTGGCTGCCTGGGCAGGGAGCGGGGGTCGCCCGGCGGGCAGGTGGCTCCTTCTGAACGTGTCTGCTCTTGGCCTCCCCCACAGGGCAAGCTGCTCTACTGCCACCCGCCTCCGGGCACGGATGCCAAGCTCTTCCAGCGGGGGCTCGAGCGGCTTCATCCCAGCAAAGGGGCAGCAGCAGCAGCAGTAGCACAGTGTAATGGGGAGCAGCCGCCTGGCAGGGGCGCCAAGGCAAAGCAGGCGGAGAACCCGGTGGATGTGGCCTTCTTCCACCAGGTGAGGCAGTGGGAGGCCTCGGGAGGCTGGTGGTCCTGGTCTTGCTTCTCTCTGCAGGGGGGCGCCTCCAAACAGAGCAACCTTCAGGATTTGGAGCACTGCAGATGGCCAGGACGACTGATGTGCCCGGTGCCCCCTCGTCTTCCTCCCCTCACTGACCCAGATGAACCTGCTGCCCTGGCATTTGCCTTCCCTGCGTGCCTCTGCCCCCCACTCCAGTCCCACATCTCCTTCCTCGCCCTCAGGACCCCTCCCTTCCCGGCACAGACAACATTGGGCTTCCACAATCTGTTGAGCTGGAAGCTCACTTTGCAGAGGGCAGGAAGCCTAAATTAAGCAAGGTTAACATTAACGTTAACCATGTTAACGTGCTGTGAAAACACAATCCAGCTGGCAGTCTTGGGCCCTTGAACTCAACGCAGCCACAACAACACCAGCAGACAAGGGCTGTGCTCCAAGCAGAGCGCCCAGGCTGCTAGAGGGGCCATGGCTGGTTCTCCAGAAGCTGTGCCTGAGGTGGCCCACCCAGGGCTTTCCCCCGTCCCCTCGCCCAGCCGCCTCCTGGGCAGCTCCGGGGAGGGTTTGCCCTCCAGGATCCCCCAGTGGGCTGGACGGGGCCTGAAGGCTGTGCCTGTCTTGCAGGAGAATGTCCAGGCCCTGACCAGAGGCAACCGGGCCGGGCTGGGCTACCCAGCAGGGGCGGCTGCCTACTCCCCTTCTGGGCCTGGCTTGGCCGATGGAGCCAGGAAGCCGTGGAAGAGACACGGGAACAGGAACAAGAAGCAGAAGCTGCGCCGCCTCACCAGGCACCTGGAGGCCTGATGGGGGGAGGCTGGGGCAGCAGAAGCTCGGGAGGGAGGGAGGGGGAGGGCTCAGCCAGGGCCCTCCGAAATAAAGGAGGTTTCTTCATGGCGTCTCCTGGTCACTTGGGCTTCGTCGTCGTCGCATCCCTCACGGATAGAGATGGACACCGATTGGCTGCCGGGACTGGCTGGCTCTGCCCGAGGGGGTGGGGGGAGAGATGATTTTTGGATGGGGGGTTTTATTATTATTATGAGCTGGATACATAAGTGTCATCAGCTGCCAGGAGTTGCCTCCGAACTGTGATGTAACTTGGCTAAATAAAGCAAAGGCAACGCTGAGAGCTGCCTGTCAGCAGAGCCCCCTGCCCAAGCGGCGCCCTCTCCTTTTTCACTCTCCCCCAGGGCTGGTTCAAGCCCTGCCTTGGTTCCCTCCCCACCCTGGCCTGTACCATGGTGGTAGCCGCGAGGAAGAGCTGAGCAGCCCGCGAAGCCACCGCCCTCCCTTAGCCTGCTGTGAGGGTCTTGCTGTAAGGTGTGGGGGGGGGTGCTCAAGGGAGGGGGAGGGGGGCCGCTGAAGGGCGCCCCAAAGGCACCTGGAAGACCAAATGCTGGACGGGTGGGCCTTGGCCTGATCCAACAAGGCTGCCCTTCGATTCCCCAAAGGGGGCTGGCTCTGTGGGCCATCCTGCTGGCCCTTGGCCTGGGCTACCCGGGAGCCTGATGGCAGTACGGCTGCCCATCTTCTGTGCCCAGTTCGGATGGGTGGGGGAGCTCAGCAGGTGGAAGTCTGTCCCCCTCTTGGCCTCCCCTGCAGCTCCTTCCCTCCCTCTCCCACACGGGGGCGCTCTTGCCCTCTGGATTGGCAGCAGGGCATTGCATTGAGCAACAAGCCTGTTTCCCCTTAAGGGGAGGGGAGCAGCCTTGGAAAGTCATTGAAAGAACACCCCTCCCCCATGTAAGGTTTTGTTTCCTTTTTCTTTTATGTAGGGAGACATATTAATATTTATCTTTATTCCAGCAATGTATAAGGGGGATGTAACTGAACAAAAAAATGTGAAAAATTAGCTGGCAATCAACATTTGTATTCAACCAAAAATTAATGGATGCACGATTCCCTTCTGTGGAAAAAGTAACTCCCCTCCCCCCTTTATCTCCCCCTTCAGGCAGAAGCAACCTCAGAGGGTCGGGTTTTTTGTAACTCTGCTTCCTACCCTCTGACATCCAAGTGGGGAGGGGGAGGATTTTCCCCTCACCTCCATGCAGTGTGTTTTTCGCTGTGCAAAGCTTGGGGTGTTGCACACACAGCCTGTTCCAACTTGGCCCCTGGCACCTTGGAGGGATTTAGAGGTGGGCTTGACTGGGCCTTCCCCCACACCCTGCGATTCTTTTTCTCAGCTCTGCCTCGGAGGATCTACTGATACATTGCCAGGTCCTCTTTGTGCTGAGCTCCACTCCCCCAAGAGATGGTCTCCTGATACCCCTCAGGCATCCCCTGGTGGCACAATGAAGGCGTCATGAGGCCTTCTGGGACGGTGAGCTGCCCAGGTCCTGAGGCCAAGAAGCAGCTCCAGACCACAATGTTCTCTCTCCCCATGCTTTAGAATCGGTGTCCGGTGAAGTGGTGACTTTGGCCAAACCTGTCCTCTGGTGCTGTGGCTAGATCACTTTGCCTCGCCTGCCAGCGCATGTGGCCTCGGTGTCCATGAGCAAACATTGGCCTTGCCCTGATGCCCTGTCCGGGCAGTAGAGCCTCCTGGCACCCCTCCTTTGTAGATCTGTGCTATGTCTAACGGCAGAGTCAAATAGTGGGGATGAAGTTCTGGGTCCTTGGAGCCTTCCATTATCCTGCCTTCTGCTCTCTGGCTGAACCGGGCAAAGATGCCGTGCTTTGAAATACTCACTTGTTGATTCCTTCTGGACAATGGAAGGATAGATGTCCGATTGTTTGGCCACCTCTTAAGATCCCTTCCCAAACTCCTAGGCACCTGTGGTCTTCTTTCTGAGAGCTCTTTTGAAAAGTGTCTTGCTGGCTGTGAGAGGCAGAGCCTATCTACGGACCAGCCTCACTTCTCTTGCGGCTCAGAATTACACTGGACTTGGGTGAGCCCACCCAGTGCCCGGACCCATCCTCTGTGGTGCTGACAAGGGCTGCTCCCACCCCAAGGACCTGCATGTGATCCTGCCCAGCCTGATTGGCCCTGCTTGCCCCTTGAAAGTGGCAGCAATGTGCCAATTTGATGTCATTTTCAGCCCAGGAGAAACCAGTGACTGACGGCAAAATTGAGCCTGGAGTCGAAGCTGCTTCGTAAGGTTGGGACAGTTCCCCTGCATGTCACTGAACTGAGACATCCACAGTCTGCAAATGGCTTCCTGATTGGCCGTTTTTGCTGCTTAAAACAGTTCCCACTTGCAGCCATCTTGCCAAGTCTCCCCTCCCCTCTTCTTACCTCTAGCTTGCCAAACTCATTAATCAAGTGATCAAATCTTGCAAGTCTGAAAACCATTTTCTCCCCCGCCCCTTTATACCCTGATGGTGCAGAGAGGGTCCTTCCTTAGTTTCTTCCTCTGACCTTAAGACAACTGGGCGCTCCTGCCCTTCTTTTTCCCAACAACATTTCTTTCCCCCGGCCACCCACACAGTCTATTCCAGGGCTGCAACCAGAAAAGATAAACTAGGTTACTTATTCTGGTGTGGCTTAGCAGGCTGTGCAGGGCTCCCCAGGAGTCGGTTCTAGACCCCGTTTTGCACAAATCCAGCTAGGAAACTGCTGGAAGAAAAACCGATGCAGGCACCCACACCGCACATACCACTTGCCTATGGAACTGACCACCTTCTGGCCTCACAGCAATTCCCAAACCAGTAGGGATGATCCAGGACGGCAGAAAAGCAAAAGCACAAAGGCTTGAACGAACCAAGCTCAACTAGCCTGCTCTCTGACCCGCAGAAGCAGCAGCTTTTGAGCATCTCCTCCTCACCAGATGCCCCCAAGGCCTATGGCTGAGGAGGGGGCTTTGGATGTTTTTTCCTTGTTTCTTAAACATGCACCCTCTTTTATGTTTTTCTGTGAGCTGCTCTGAGCTACTGATGGCAGATAGCAAGTATCTTTGATATTTGGAAGCAGCAGACTGCACGGAAGGAATATGCCAGTGACATCACTGGCTTTTGTGGGGTAGGGAGGTTGGAGGTGAACTCGCTGTGCTTGTACAGAAAGAGGACAAGGGTGGGGGTGTCTGGCTTCGTTGGCCTTGTGTAATTCAGACCAATGCCTTTGACTCTGGTCCAGTAAAAGTGTTTTCTGGCAATTCCTCTGGATTCCTTTTGCAGCCATTCCAGGCCCCCAGAACCACTGGCAAGGGGAGGGGCAGAGCACACCGGGATGCAGCTTCACTGGGCCTGCTCCATTCCTCCCCTTTTCTCTGGGGCAGCCCCAGGCCTCCTCCAGCACTGGTTTTGGAGGGGATGCTTTCCTGGCCAAGAAAGAAACCGCCCAGCCGGTGGGCAGCTCTGTCTAGCCTGGTCCGGTTCATGGCGGGGGAGGTTTCTGGGTGGCTCCTTGGAGACTGCAGCTCTGGATGCCAGAGAAGGGAAAAAAGCAGCTGGGCCCCCCAACTACAGCCCTATTCCCGGGACCCCCCCTCCCTGCTCCCCTTGTGTCCCAACTCCTGCCAGGTCCAAGGCAGTGGGGGCAGCTGAGGACCCAGGACAAAGGGAGCCTCCGTACTGGCCTCGGCCGCTCCCGCTTTCTGCCCTCTGGGGCGGCTGCTCCGGGGTCACGTCCTTCGTTTGCCCTGCAGCTTCATCCCTCGGCCCGGCCGATCAGGGGGCTGCCCGGACGCTGCCCCCCCCCCCCGAGCCCTGCTGGCCGAGGGGCTGAAGGGGCGCCGGCCGGAGGATAAAAGGACAGAGCCGAAGGTCCCCTGGACGGGTCGAGCGGCCTCGGCAGGTCCCTGGAGGGGGCGGGGAGGCGCTGCACCGGCCCGGCAATGCCTTCGACGACGCGCGGGGGGGCGGGGCTGGCGCCCAGCGCCTCTCCCGCAGAGGCACGTGGTCCCGTCGGGAGGCCCGGCCGGCGCGGCGCATGACGTCACTTCCCGTCGCCGGCGCGGAGGGCCCGCGGAGGAGCCGGTTGGACGCGTGCAGCCTGGCCGGGCGGGCGGCCTCGCCAGGTGAGTCCGGGCGGGGGAGCCACGTGGCCGGGCGCGTGGGGGCGCCGTCGCGGGGGGAATCTCTGGCTCGAGACCCTCTGCCCCACCCGCCCCTCCGGCGGGCCAGGCCGCGTCCCGGGGTGAAGTGCGGGCTCCTCTTCGGGGGAGGGAGGCTCCCCTGGGAGTGCGCCGGGAGCCGCCTTTGCTGCCTTCAGGGCTGCCCCCCTCTTGCCCTCCGCCCGTGGCCGGAGCCCCTCCGTAGGACGGGACCGGCCAGCCGAGCCTCTCCCGCTTGGCCCGGCTGATTCCCCTCCGGGCCGGGCGTGGGCCCTGCCTTCCCTGGCAAGGGCTGGAGCGGAAGGACCTGCCCTGGCCGGCCGGAGGAGGAAAGGCTCCCGCTCCCCAGGCCCCGGGGGGTTCAAGAGACGCGCCACCGGCGCTCGGCCTCGCTTCCTGGCCCTGGAGCTCCCACCGGGCCGTGACCTGGAGGACCCGTTTATAAAACGGCCGGAATTGAGATGTGACAGGCGGGTGTGAGTCCAGGAGTAAACCCGCGCTTGGCGCTCCTGAGAAAGGGAGAGGGCGGCTTCGGGATTGGGGGAGTTTTGGAAGCTGCCCCCCCCCCCCACCCAGGGGAAAGGGAGGTGGGCCCGATGCAAACCTGCTGCCCGTTCGTGGCTGGAAGAGGCTCTTGGGCAGTGGAAGCACCTTGAGTTTTCCACGGTCTTCAGGCCTTTGGGCAAAATGGCCCGTGGTGCTGGTGAGATGGGAGGCAGGAATCCTCCCCAGAGGAAACAAACACCTTTGCTTCCTGTTCTTGAAACCCCCGACAGCCTCCAGCTCCTTTCCCAACCATTTCCCTACCATGGATTCCTCAAGGCTTTGGACTTCTAACGTCCTGCCTTCACCGGAAAAGTTGCAATATATTCAGTCATGCCTGAAAAGTCAGCCGTCTTGAACTGTGTAACATAGTCTGAATATCAGCACAGGAAATGTTTAATGACATTTTGCATTATGTCATAAATCCCTTTGTGATAAATGCCCTAAAATGTTCTTTTAAAATTGCCAAATTTCAATTCCATGGGAAACATGCATCTTGGGTTTTGGGTGCATTCTCTAAATTAGCCCGTTTGAGGTACCTTGGTTCCAAATGTTTTGCCGAGTTGAAGATTTGAACTTATCAGGCGCAACACAGGCTTTTAAAGATTTTTATTAGCGTATAGTTATAAAGCAGCTGAATTTCAACCACTGCATTTAGTTTTGTATTTGATGGATACCCTACCAAGAGAAACCTGTACCATCTGTTGATTTCATCCAAGAACAAGGAGGATTAACACATCTTTTAAAATTACTCTGAATTTGTTTACACAAATATGCCTGTGTTATATCCTTCCTAAAATCTTTATTGTGGATATCTCACTTTTTATAACAGTCTATATCGCCCATTCAAGAGAGTAGAAAAAAGCACAAGTAATGAAAATTTCCCCTGTTCTTGTGACATAAGGCAGCATTCTCTTACAAAGCAAAATGTTGAGTCTGCTGAGTTCAATCCATTCAGAAAATAAAAATTTAACAGCTATGGGGGGCGGGGTTGGCTCTGAAAAGGGCAATGAAATTTTAGCTTGGTTGTTTTCATCAGTTTTTATTCCTTTATTTAATATGGCACCAAAAATTTCAGAACTTTTAAAAAAGAAAATAGAGAACTAAAACCCAGCCAAAAAAATCAGAAAGGCTTGCATGTGTTACTTACATTACATAGACAGTCTTAAGGAGAGAGGCCCCATGGTTGAAGTTACATTTTCAATATTCCCAGAATTTGATTAGAAGAGACAGCAGCAATCTTGGTCAATACAGGCACTAATAAAGGGCCAGATTTTGAAAAAAAAAACACCAACCCTATCCTTTAACAGCAGGATTAATTAAAGTTCTTTGACTGTTGCTTTAGTCAGAACTCTGATCATTGGGGATTTCATTTCTGACTCAGGCCTAGAGTTGGGTCTGGCAGCCAGTTAAAATTGCTAACATTGAATTTCCAGGTTGGACCTGAATTATACCTTGTGCTGGTGATGCAAATCCCTATCTTAACTGGGGTGCAGGTCAGAATGTCTTGACACAGCAGATCTGCTCTCCACACCTGCCATGTTACGAAAGAACGTACCACACCGCCTGGTCATATCATCCAGAGGGAGCCCGATAGCCCTCCTCTCAGGCGTACATTGTACCTGAGCTGTGATGTAAGGCTTTGCTTGTCTGATTTGTTCGCAGAATGTACCTTTGGCCTTAAGTCTCACTGTCCAAATGAAATACATTTTTTAACAGAAGGCAAAACCCATAATTCTGTAAGGAATGTATTTTTTAGCAATGTAAATATTGCTTTAGTTTGATGGGTGCTAGATACAATGGTCTTCCTTAGGCTTAAACTTTGAAACAAAAGCTTACATTATGCTGCAAATCCCAAGATGGGAAACGATAAAAGAGAGAGCTTTGTTAAAAAGTTGCTGGTATACTTGTAAAATTTCCAGGTATTCATTCATCCAGTGATGATGTCATGCAGATTTCCAAGCGGTGTCAAGGGGACAGCTTGACTTGCCGTTCAGCTGCAGAGTCCTGGCCACACAGAAGCTCCTCGGAGGGCTGTCCGGTAATGGGTGCTGATTGGCAGGAGGAAAATCAGGGCCAGGGACTTTTTTTTAAGGAGGGCAGCCATTGCCTAGCCTCTGCCTTCTTGTCGCTTCATGGAGAATATCTCCGAAGAGCGGGCAGAAGTGTGAGGGAGCCACAGTCCGCTTTTCAAGAGGAGGTGACCCTCCTGTCAGCCACTGAGGGAGGAGAAGCTTTAGAGCTGCTGAGCAGTTGCGCAGCCTTTTAGACCCAGGGCACCAGGCCTGCCAGGAGCTGGGACAGCAGCGACACAGCCGGAATCCTCATCCATCCACCCATCCCTTCACGGCATTAGCTGCCTTGACTCGGGACTTTTCTGGCGTGGTTTTTATGCATTTGTTTTGTGGGGGAATGAAAGCTGCGTTTTCAGTTTTTCCTTGAGCTGAGTGCAAAACAGGCAGCTGGTGAGACGGGCGTGGAGGAGGCCCTTGAACCGAGGGGAGGGTGATGTCAGATTTTGGAAGTCACTCAGTGGGGACAGGAAAGGGTGGCAGGGTTGGGCGAGGGTTCTCTCGATCTGGAGGGCTTCATCGCAGGGATGGCTGGGGCGCCTCTCACAAAGCCTCCAGGCACGGGTCACCTCAGAAATATTTTCGCTCAGGATAGCAACAAGGACAGGCAGGGCGGCGGCGGCTGCATGACACAGTTCAGGTATTGTTTAAGCAAAATACTATTTTTAGGTGCCTCCAAGTAGCCCTTGCCAACTTCCTCTGTGATTTCATCTGGCCTCCCAACTCTCTGGTGAGCTGTGGGTCATACGGGCCACTCTGGGAGGCGCCTTTCTGGGAATGTGCCTGGGCGCTCCGGAGCTGCTGCTGCTGCTGCCGCTGTCCCGAGGCCAACATGCCTGGGGAACAAAGCACAGAGCGAGCGGGGCCTTCCTGGAGCCCTTTCTGCTTTTCTCTCGGGGTGGGGGTGGGTGGGGAGGGAGAGGGAGAGAGAATCTCCGTGGGTTCTGAGGGGAGCGATTTCCCTGGTCCAGTGAGATCCTGGGCCTCTGGGCTAGTGAAGCATGGTGGCCTCTGGGGGTGCAGCTTCACCCTCTGTTCCGAAGAGGTGGAGCCCCAAAGAAAATGCACTGTGAGTAAACCACTCTGTGCTTCAGAGGCAGGTTGAACGAGCATCAAATCATTCTGAAACCTAGGCAGATCCTCACCTCCACCTGAGGGTTGGTGTGATGCCCACAGGATGACCCCCCAACACCTGTGCGCTCTAGAAAGGCCCATGCAGCCCTGCAGTAACCCCTCTTCAGAATCCCTTGGTGATGGCGGCTCTTGTTCCTGCCCAGTGGGGTTCCCCCCCTCCCCAGCCCCCTCAGAGGTCTGCATTGCCCTAAAGCCCTGGCTCTTTCCTCGGGCACTGAGGCAGCTGCCAGGATAGGCATGGCAGGAGTTTCCATCCTGAAGCTGTTGGTGCTTGTTTGTGGTTTGCCTTGTTTTGTTTGGACAACGATGATTGAGTTGTTGCTTTTCTTGTTGTCAGTGGCTTAAGAGTCAGCGGCTCACTCACTAAGGGAGTGAGCTGCCGTACAAAATGAATGATTGAATGAATGGTTGAATGAATGAATGAATGATGGCATCAGTGAGGGACGCAATCTGGTGGAATTCTGTGCATGCTTTTCCTTCTGCAATGGCAGCACTTCCAGATTTGTGCACTTGTCACAGCTTTTCTCACCAGAAGATGTGAAATGGAAGTTGGAGAGGGTCTCACCTCCTGTTTCTGGGGCAAGCGGCCCCCTTTGAAGTGTACCTAGTCTCTGTTTCTTCCGGGTAGCAAGTGGTAGCAACAGGAAATACGTTGGTGGGAAGTGTGAGTCCTGAGCAGGGATGTCTTCAGTGCCAGTGTTTCTCGACCTTGGTGACTTTAAGTCATGTGGACTTCAATTCCCAGAATTGCCAGCAAGCAAAGCTTTGAGTTGAGGTCCATCTGACTTAAAGTCGCCAAGGTTGAAAAATATACTCTTCGGTGCTCTTCAGCCTGCTAACAGAGCAGATGAGAAACAACTTGGCTTTGCAGGGACCGTAGCCAGGTCTGCAGGCAAACTTCCCTGCTGCTGGGGAGCAGGCAAGACCCCTCCTTCCTGCCAGAGTTTGACCAGTCTGCCACACGTCCAATCGATGCCCAGTTCCCACCAAATTCTCTTTTTGTGCTACGGAAGCTAAAGGTGGCCTTACAAACCAGCCTACTTTCTCAGAGAGGCCTGGCTTCAGGTGCATCTGCCTATTTTCTTATGCGGAAATAAGAGTTGGGTAAGCAAGTTCATAGCCTGCAGATGGAGGATACCTGTTAAAATAAGAAACAACAGAGTCAGGAACGAGTAGGTGCAAAAGGGAGTGACCGGTGGAAGTGGAAGTCATTTGGAGACGATGAAACTGCCATGTGATTCATTTTTGCACAAAAGCAGGGGGGAAATCCACCAAAAACACACCACCTGCTGTGCCAAGGACAGTTCACACATCCCGGCAGTGGAAGCCGCTTGCCCACCAGCTCTGACCCGGGGCTTGGGCAAGGCCAGGTCTTCAAGGCCCTTTCAAAGGCAGCTGTCTGGGGTGCCAGAAAAGCCAGAGGGAGGTGGAGACTCCCCTGGCAGCCAAGCTTTTCTGAGACCCTCCCTAAAGCCAGAAGATTAAAGAAGAGGGGTGGAAGTGCATGTGGCTGGATAAAGGGATGGAGAGTTACAGCCCAGGTGAGAAACCCTGTACCTCTTCAGACAAAGTGTTGTCTGTCCTTCTTAAAAATTTCCAGGGTTGAAATTGAAGTGAATGCCTCCAACGTTTTTAAGAAGAAATTTTAAGACTTTTTAAGAAGAAATTGGACAACCAAGGTAAAGGGAGTTGGACTAGAAGACCTCCAAGTTCCTTTCCGTTACTCTGTAATTCTGTGAGTGAGCAGTGCTAGCATTGAGCCCTCTCTCTCTCTCTCTCTCTCTCTCTCTCTCTCTCTCTCTCCCTCCCCCTCCCCCCCCCCCCCCCCCCCCTCCCTCCCTTCCCGGTATGTCCTCTGTTGGATGCATTGCACTAGTCACGGGCCCAACCCTCCCTGTCCCCTGACGACAAAGCCTCCCTCCCGGGCAGCCTCCTAGTCCTGCAAGTGCCGAGTGCTTCTTTGTGGGCTGGGGGTCTTGGGGTGCCCTTCCTGCAAGATTGACTCCCCGGGGCAAGCAGGGACTGCCGGGCTGGAGTGCCAGAGTGTTGGCGCCTTCTCTCCCCCCCCCCCCTTTTGGGGTCTCGTGCTCACCCCAGCTCTGAGCACAAAGCCGCCCATTGTGGAAGCAAGGAAGGGTTTGGTCGAGGCCTAATATCCTCCGTGCTTTTAGCCCTGCCGATAACATCAGGGCTCCTGCCCGGACGGCCCTCGGCCCCAAGCGGCCATTTGTGTGCTTTGAATAGAGAGCGCTGCCCCCTCCGCCTGGGGGCTGCCGGCACATCCTCTGGCCTGGCCCCCCCCGTTCAAGCCAGCCATTGTTGGGTTTCTTGGTGGTTGCGCTCCAAGGCGAGCTGTGCCAAGAGCTCTCTTGATAAAGGAGCTTTAGCACTTCGGAGACTTTGTTTTTTTAAAAGCTCTGACAAAACAGTTCATTGGCAGGACTTCCTCTGAGATAGCAGGGCGGCTATTAAGGTCCAGCTGCAGCGATAAAAGCCGGCCAGGCAGTGGAGGGGATGGAGGGGAGCTCTGGCTGCTGCTGCTGCTGGCACTGAGGGAGCCGGGCCACCCGCCTGCCCGAGTCTCATGAACGGCTGGCTGGCCGGCCGGCCTTCCCTTCTGAGGTGGTGCCTTTCCAGGCTTTCATCCCTGGGGGTGAGTGAGGCGCCTGAGGCCCAGGAGATGATGGGTGCCTGGCTGAAGCAGGAGCCAGAAGGGAGCAGGACAGGCGGGGCCAGCTAAGGTGGCTGGGGGGCGGACTTCACCCACCAGGGTCTCTGTGGGTCCTCTCAGCTTTGGCATCTTGCCCTGCAGGGGAGGGAGGGGCGCCAAAGCTGCAGAAGGTGGGACTTGCTCTGGGTGGGGGTGGGGTGGGGGCCTCGCTTTCTGCTGAAGTTGCTCCTGCAAGGGCAAAACCATCTTGAGAAGCAAGTATAAAACAAGTTCTGTGCCCAGTTATCATTTCTTACGTCTTCCGATCTGGCCATGAGGTTGGTGCCGTTTGCCCTTTCGGAGCCGCCTTTCAACGGAACAGCACGTTGAGAGCCGCAACGTCACCACCATCATCTATTATGATTGATCAGCCAGATGTTTAGAGAGGATTTGGCTGCCTTATCCAGTTCCGAGCTCTACGCCTGGGCTTTGCTACGAAACTATGTGGCCGGGCTTAGTTTTTGGGGAGGAAAATAAGGGGGAAAAATTCTGCCTTTGCCTACCAGCATCCATCTGAATGCCACCTGGTGAGCGTCCTGTTAGTGTGTGAGAGAATTGAGGGCTGTTTGGAAACTGAAACAGTATTTGCTGTGAGCAAGGCGACAGCAAGGAGCCTGGGCGTAGCTTAGCTCAGCTGTTCTGTACTAAAGCTGCTGTGAAATAGAAACAGAACCTCCTCTCCTCTCCTTGTGTTTTGCATTTGGAAGAGATTTCTTTTCAAGTGAGGAGTGGGAGTAGAACTTCTTAGCATCAGAGCGTAATAATAATAATAATAATAATAATAATAATAATAATAATAATAATA
>BLBF01000076.1:1762378-1776948 GCA_015471245.1 Laticauda colubrina | reverse complement strand
GTGTGTGTGTCTCTGTGTCTCTTTCTCTGTCTCTGTCTCTGTGTGTGCGTGTCTCTCTCTCTCTCTCTCTCTTTCTCTCTCTCTCTCTGTGTCTCTCTGTCTCTGTGTGTGTGTGTGTCTTTGTGTCTCTGTCTCTCTGTCTCTCTCTCTCTCTCTCTCATTGTCTCTCACTCTGTCTCTCATTGTCTCTCTCTCTCTCTCTCTTTTTCTCTCCCCCCCAAAGGGCAGCTCTCAAAGGGAACCCTGGGAGAAAATGCAGAGATGGCCTGGTCCCCCTCCTTCCCACAGGGCAGCTCTTCAGGGACAGTGGAGGTGGTGCAAAGTAGCCTTAACTTTTGGGCAACTTTGGATCCCCTGTTGGAGGGGATCCTGCCTGGAAGCCCCACTTACAGAACACTCCGACCAGCCCCATGGCCAGTTGAGGCTGCCACGGAGACAGGGGCATCTGGCTGAACATCGGTTTAGGGGGGCCAGATGCCTGTCCCAAGGGCAGCTCCATCCTCCCAGGCAAGGAGCATCGCAGAACCAGCCGCTCCAACTCATTTCCAAAACAGTGGCCTTGGTACGAAGGGTTGTGATGGCCCTGGAGGGGTGTTACATGGCAGGCTGACCCCAGAAAGGATGAGGGGTCACCAGGGGTGGTGGAGAGGGTATGGGGTGGCCTCAGGGCCTTTCGGAGCCCCAAGGCAGTTCCTGGCCACCTTCCCAGAGATCCCTGGTGCAGATCTTTTTATTGCCACTTCTGGCTGCCCTGAATTTCCTTAGCAGAACCAGATTCTGGAATCCTGTACAGTTCAAGCCTCACTTGCCTTGTATCTAATGGACAGAATCTTGGCAGACTGAAGCTATAACCCAGGATCTGGTTCTTCCTGTCCATTAGATCCAAGCCAAGGGAGGATTGAACTCTACAGGATCCCAGGGTCTGGTTCTTTCTAAGCTGCTACATCTATGGGGAGAGCTTGCAGGGTGTCGTTATCCCTGAACTTCATTCCTCCCACCCCCCTGCAGCTTGGGACTCTGCCAAGCCTTCCCCCTCTGCTGCTGCTGCAGGTGCCCACGTCATCCCCCACCTGCCACCCTCCTTGCTGCTGCCCCCATGGGGCCCTTCCTGGTCCAGCCCTTGCAGCTGGGGTGAGGGGCTGGGCCTTCTAATGCGTGGCCCAGGGCTGCTGCTTTGGGACGCTGCTAAGGCTCATCCTGTCACCGCCCTCTCCTTCGACCCCCTTCGAATGTGGCCATGCCCCGCAGATCCAAAGGGCCATTGTTAGGCAGCTCATTGCAGACCGCTTTGTCCTGCGGACGCTCTTAAACGTAGCCCCTTTCAGCTTGGCCCCTCTTTTGGCAGTATTGTGGATGGGACGCCTGCAGGTGGGGGGGGAGACGGAGTCTGCTTAGGCCTCCCGCCCTGCTTTTTCCCTGCTCTGCTGATGCCAAAATGGTGGGGATTTTTGGGGTGGGTGGGTGGGTGAGCAATAAGAACGAAAATGGCATTATAAAATGAGAAAATTTGTTTAATAAAAATAATATTAAAAATTAAAAAAGGCCACCGCTCCTGTGCCAGGGCCACTAAAGCCCTTCAGGCTGGTGGCATCCGGTCCAAGAGCAGCTGTGAGGCACCCCCAGCCAGGCTGCCGGGAGGGGGAGGGGGGACGTGCTCTTAGCCCCCCACCTCCCCTTCCCCAGGTGCCCTGCTGGACTGCCAGGGTCAGCCTGCTCTCTTTCTGTGCAGAAGATCTACGGGTACAACTTTTGCCGGTGGAAGTTGGTCTTTGTGGCTGGAGGGGTGCTGTGCTCGGGCGGCCTCCTCCTCCTCCTCCTCTACTGGATGCCGGAGTGGCGAGTGAAGGCCAGCTGCCAAAGGGCTTCGCTGAGACATTGCCAGGTGGTCCTGCTGAGAACGACCGTAAGCCTGGGCCCTGGGCGGCTGTGGCGGGTGGGCTCAGGTTCTGCTCCTCTGGTTCCGGAGTGGTCCTTGATGCCAGCTGGGTTGCTCTCAGGCCTTCTGCTTCAAGAGCCAGCAGGCAACTGGACTTGTTTGTCTTTCATCCCTTCATCCGCCTTTTGAGGATGTCGTTTTCCTGGCTGAAATGTTGTCAGCGTAGGGCAAAAACAATAAGAAAAAGCAGGAAACATAAAAGAAAATGGAGGTTAGGTTAGACAACGTGCTAGCATCTAAAACTGGGTAAGCAAAAGGCCACGTAAGCTAAGAACAGCTCCATGCTCCACATGCTGCTAAGGCAGCAGCTGGCCTCCTTCCCTGTCAAGGAGCCTTTGAGCGACAAGGGAAGCAAGAGCTTCAGCAGGAAGGAGAAGGAGCCATTGTGTTTTTATGGCTCTGGAAAGCGGCCGCCATTTTGCGTGTCGAGCGACAGGAGGGTTGCGGAGAGGAAATGTGGCCAGGAGGATAACTTGAAACACAGGAGCTCAGCAAATACCCAGAGGAGTGCGAAGAGAATTCAGCTGCAGACAGGAGAAGACAGGAGGGTGAACTTGGGCACAAGCACTTCAGAGTTAGCTCCGGATTAGGCCTTTGGGAATTGGGCCTTCGGGTCAGCTCCATTGGGGGACCTTTTGAGGCCAGGGGGGTCCGCTGGCCCCTAGGAAAGGCTCCCTGGGCTAGCCTCTGCTCCCCCCAGCTGCCACTTGTCCTGGGTGTCCCCCCTTTGCCACCTTGGCCCCAGAGAGTCCCCTCTGCATGGTCAGGCGGCTCTGAGGGCAGGAAGGGCGGCCCAAGCAGATCTCGGAGCAGAGCCGGCAGCTGGACCCACTTGGTCTCCTGTGATTTGAGGAGCCGCAATAGAAGTCTGTTTTTGCCTTTTTTCTTTCCTCCGAAGGACGAATTCCAGAGCTGGTTCTGCGCCAGGGTCCGGAGGGTCTTCTCCCTGGGCCCCCACCCCTTACAGGCCCCGAAAGAGCTGGCCTCAGAGAAGGTGGCCAATGGCTCCAGCGTTCCCCTGTGCGTCCCTCCCTTGGAAGAGAGCAGCGGGGGCAGCAGCAGCGCCTTGGACGGCCTCTCCCAGGACCCACAGCTCCTCCAGGTAGCCAGCATGGCCGGAGCAGCTTCTGGAAGGCTTCCCCTGTGGGAAACGGGGAGAAAAGAGAAGGGGCGCTTGGCTCTCCTGCGGGTAAAGTGACCCAGAGGAGGCGGGCGAGGGGGCCAGCAGGTGGGCGGGGTGGAGGCATAACGCCACCGCCAATCCTCCATCTGCCTGGCTGAGTCTCCCCCTGAAGCAGCCACCTGGCTTGTGTTTCTTGCCTTCCAGCTGCGCTATTTCACCCACCACAGTGTGAAGTATTTCTGGGATGATGCAGTCCAGAACTTCACTTCCATAAAGTAAGAGACGGATGGGGGGGGAGGGAGAGAGGGAGAGAGAAATGGATGCCCTGGTAGCATGAGGGCTTCATCTGACCGACCCACCTGGGCTGGCCTTTCCCACAACCCTCCTCTCTCTTTCCTGCAGGGGTTTGGATGACTCCACGACCTGCGCTTCCATTCACCGGGAACACAGCACGGGGCTGACGAAGGAGATGCAGGACTACAGGTGAACCACTGCAAGGAAGATGGGGTTTGGGGGGGGGGCTCCCCCTCAGCACCAGCTGCTGCTTCCCTGCCTCCCTCTCCCCACTCAGCTTCCACGTCCACCTGGCCATCCGGAGACCCATGGCCTCCCTGCTCCGCCCTCCTTCCCATCTGCCAGCTCTTCCTCCTCCTGGCTGACCCTCAGTGCTGGGTGGCTGTTGGGTAGCAGCTGATGGCTAAATTTCTACACTTTCCTTTTTTTTTCTCTCTTTTGGATGCAGGAAGATTTTCTATGGACTGAATGAAATCGCGGTCAAAGTGCCTTCCATTTTTAAACTCTTGATTAAAGAGGTGAGCCTTTTGCTGTGGAAGGAGGGGTGGGAACAGCTATTCTTGGCTGTCTGCGTCTTGAGAAAGAGTTACGGCACGGGGGGAGGGGAGAGACTAGCAATCTCCCAGAACTCCCCCCCCCCCCCCCATTTCAGGCTGTTACTTATGTGGGAGAATCCATTTCTGTGAGAATCAATTGACTGTCTTATAAAGCAGACAGGCAGGGTTGGGTTGTGCACAAGAACACTCCAAAATCTGTGTTGGGGCATCTTTTCCTGGGCTGGCCTGTTTTTATGCTGTTTTTACACTTGCACTAAGCAGAATCTGGTTATTCTGCTTTCAGGATCCTGGGGTGGGAAGAGGCCAGACATGGACAGAAGGGTTGGGGGAGCAGGGCTGGGCCATCACCCTGAGTGAGCTCTTTGCAGGTTGTGTAGTGCAGGAGTGCCCAACCGTTAAGGCCTCTAGACATCAGCTCCCAGAATTCCCCAGCCGGCTCTGTTGGCTGGAGAATTCTGGGAGTGGAGGTCCACAACTCTTAAAGTTGCCAAGATTGGACAGCCCTGCTATAAGGACAAGTAATGCCCAGCCTTGGCCACTTTGAAGAAGAGTGGACTTCAGCTCCCAGAATTCCCCAGCCAGCATGAATCACTGCTGCAGTGCCTAATTTATTTTTGCTTTTATTGAATGAATTAAAAAAAAAACAAAAGAGAAGGAAAAACAACTATACAGAAAAATGGAAATTAAATTAAAAATAAAAACTAGAATATATATGCACAAGGACATTTCAGTGAAGGTTGTCTGCCTTTCCTTACAATCATCTATAGCTAATCTATTTCAATAACTGATTCAGTCCTAAATTGCTAATAATATCAATACTGCAAACTATTGACTAGCTAAGGCCCTGTATTTATCTTTCCTATGCTGGAGAATATTTAAGTAGGACATGCAGAATCCAATTTCTTTGTCCAGATGCCAGTTTTCACACAATAAGAATGTTGCTCAAAAGGATCTAATATTAAATCTTGTCTCAAATCTTTTGGGGCAGAGCATTAAAGCGAAACATTAATATCACTGCGCCTTCAGCATGTTGTGAACCAGCTAGAGTTGCCCTTGAATTCAGGCAGCATATGGGGTTTAATTAAATGGCTACTTTACTCCAGCCTTTTCTACATAACCACAATGGATTCCAATAAGTCTGAAATACATAGAGGGCCCCCAAGAGGAATTTCCACGAAGGAGAGTCAGCCACAATTTGGTGCTATAAGATATGCGGAAGGCCTAATTCAAGATGTGGAAAACCAAATTCTCCCCTTTAACGGACATCTGCAAGTATTTAAAAGAGAGTCTAGTCTCCACAGCCGTTTGTGAAATGTTGGAGTAAATGTTAGAAAACACGTTGTAGATATCTGTGTGTGTGTATGTGTTTTGAATTCCATGCTGGGTCTATAATATTATATGTTTATTTTAAGAATATTAACCTTACTCCAAAGGTTAATCTTTAAAACTGCCCTTTATCGTAATTCAGTCAGTTCTCCTTAGGCATGTGATTAACCCTGCAAAATTTCACTCGGTATAAGAAGTGCAAGAAGTAAGTGTATGGTAAAAGGGATTTTTACCTGCTGGTGTCAGGTACCCCAGGAAACGGGATATCCTGCTTCCCTGCCCCCAAACTCACTTAGCTTATTGAGGGGGAAGACAAGTAATAGGTGCATTTGGTGTATCACGCATCCCTGTACTGTGGATGGGCAGTTTGACCCAACTGTTTCAATAATGGAGAATTCCCTGTTACCTGACTCCTGTGACTTGTAATAAAACCAGCCTGACCAATGAAGGCAGCCTCTTCTGCCCTCTGTTTGTGACAAGGGTAGCCTCCCTCCTTCCTTCCTAGTTATGTGTCCCAGGAGACCAAACGCTACTCTGAGTTGGCCTCGGCAGAGGCTTCTTTGCCCCAAGGTGGAACTTGACCTTGAGGTGGAATGGGGTGCAGCTCCAGCCTTTGAAAAGCTGAGGAGCCTCCCGGTGGTGCCTTCTTTCTATGCTGATGTCTGATGCCAGCGAGTGGGGGAGGGGTGTGTGTGTGTGTTGGCTTTTCCCAAAAGAGCCTGGGGCTGGTCCTCCAGAGCAGGACTGGGAGCTGAGAGCTGAGCAGGAGTGGTGAGCAGAGCCGCCTTCTTGGGGCTTCCCTGGGCTCCTCTGCGTGTTGAGCCTACTTTCCCTGTTCTCTCTGACAGATCAGGAGGACTCTGAATAGGTCTGACCCTGAGTAGGGAATTCCGCCTTTGGACAACCAGGTGAAGGAGGAGAGGGCGTAACCTAACACTGGTTTTTCTTTTTCTTCCCCCCCCCCCCCCCAGGTCCTCAATCCATTCTACATTTTCCAGCTCTTCAGTGTGATCCTCTGGTGCACGGATGAATATTACTACTATGCAATTGCCATCGTGATCATGTCTCTGATCTCCATCGCCAGCTCTCTATACAACATCCGGAAGGTGGGGGCTTGTGGGGGAGGGGGGCAGAGGGGGGCGGGAGGCAGGCAGGCAGGCAGGCTTGGATTCTTCTTCCAGCTGCTGTGCATGCTCAGCTGGCTGGGGTTGGTGCAAGGGGCCAGGCGTGGGTTGCCTTTAACTGATGGAGTGAGTTGCTCGGTCAGCTTAGGACACGGGTCTGGAGCAAACACTGGACAAGTTAAGGGTTGTGTTAGGGTGCAGATGTAGCCTTTGTGTTCCCAGTGCATTAGGTTGTCCTGCCCTAAATTGTGGCTTGGATGGGGTCCCTCCTTGGCCTTCCTTGGATTGCCTGAGAGAGGTCCCAGGCCCTGCCGTCGTCCGGCCACCTGCTTTGGGCTGACCACAGACATTTCAGAGGCGATAAGTGTGGTGCTTAAACACTTATGAACCATTTTGAATGTTCAACATTTCTGCATAAATGAGTCAGAAACAAATATGTATAGTTCTGGATCACTTTCTTCAGTGAATAGATTAACAAGTTGAATATTTTTGACTTATTGGATTCGCTTGATCTGGTTTTTGGACTTGTGTGGAGAAGAGAGCACAGGTCTTATTCATGCAGAAATGATGAAAATTCAGAAGGGTTCACAGGCCTTTCAGCAGCACTTCAGCTCTGGAGGCGGCTGTGACTTCTGTGGGTCAGTCCCGTTTGCTGCCTCTGCAGAGAATTGGGCAGAAGGACCCTGCTGAACCCCTGGGGGCCTTCAGGAATCCCTGGAAGGAACTGATGAGGGAGCCTGGAGCGCTTCGCTCACAACAACCAATCAAATTGCCATAAGGTCAATAAGCGATTAAGGAGAAAGATGGTGAGCAGGATGAAGCAAAAAGCTTTGGCAAAGGCCCTGAGCCAATTCCCCACCCCTCTTTTGAACCAGGGGGGGGGGCATTGAGGGGAGCTCCATTCCGGGGGATGGGCACTGCTGTAGAGAATTAAGTAAAGATTGCTTTCAGAATGTATCCTCTAATGTCCCCTCCCCATTTGTTTGGTGCCTCAAAACATTGCTTGGGATCTTGGAACTGGTGCCACATCCTGTTGGGGGTGGCAGGTGTGGCCTCTTGAGCGAAGCCCAAGGGAGCGTTTTATGCTGGGGGGGGGGGGGGGCGTCCTTTGAAAGGCAGGCCAGGATTCCAGTTTCCAGGGGCTCCTCAGTTCACCCCTGAATTTGGGTTTCGGAAGCAAAGTTGTTTGGTCCATCAGCTGCTTTGGCCATTCCTGGAGGCCCCGGCCGGATGGACCAGGGGACGGGGTGCTCTGCTCTGGCCGGACAGAACCCCTCCTGGGTAGCCTCCCAGCTCTGCTGGGCATTCCACAAGGGGCAGAAGGGGCAGGCAGGCTGGACCCTCAGAAAGCTGGGGGCCAGTTCACAAAGAGCACAGGGCACCCCAGGAAAGGTCTTCCAGCTACACGGGGCTCATCTGCCTCCATGGGACCTTCGGCTCCAAGAGAGGGCAATGCCACCCAGAGCAGGCCAGCCGGCTGATGGGAGCTGCTCCCCTTTTGGCTTGTGGGGTGGCTGGGATTGCTCGGTCAGGCTTGGGGGGTCTGGCTAGCAACGTTTCCCTCTCCTCCCTTTAGCAATACATGATGCTGCACGACATGGTAGCAGCTCACAGCATCATCCGGGTCTCCATCAGCAGAGCCAGCCATGGTAGGATGGGCTGGGGCAGCTTAGCTGGCAGGAAGGGTGAGAGCGAGGGGGGCATCTTTGGGGGCTCCTGCTTAAGCCTCAAAGCTGGGGCTGGTCTCGGGGCGCAGGGCCGGTCCTTGGCTTCTGGCGGGCAAGTGTGTGCTGGGTTGGCTTCTCCCTCAAGGGTCAGTGGCCCTTCCAGGCTGGGGGTCCTTCTTCCAGCCTCAGGCCCCTCCCGGAGTCTTTGCCAGGCTGGGCGTTGTCCATTTTCAACCCTCTCATGCCCTTCAGGTGTGGAGGAGGTTCTGTCCACAGACCTGGTGCCCGGGGACGTCATTGTGGTCCCACTCCGGGGGATGATCATGCCCTGTGACGCGGTGCTTCTCAGTGGCACCTGCATCGTCAACGAAAGCATGTTGACGGGTGAGTCAGAGGGGTGCTTGCCCCGTGCCGGGAACCGGGCCCCAATGCCGTGGGGGCCTGGGCAGTGAGCAAGCCCTTCCTTCCCTCCTCAGGGGAGAGTGTCCCTGTCACCAAGACCAACCTGCCCAACCCGTCCAAGGACTGCCAGGCCCTGGAAGAGGAGGTCTACAACCCAGATGGGCACTGCAGGCACACCCTCTTCTGTGGCACGACGGTCATCCAGACCCGCTTCTACACTGGGGAGCTGGTCAAGGCCGTGGTGGTCAGAACAGGTAGGCCAGCGCTGGGCGGGAAGGAGGGCCCGGGTCAGGGCCCCCCATGATTCAGGGGTGTCTTTGGGGAAAGACTGCTTCCCATCCCTTCCCCTCCTCACAGCCGCAATACACAGAACAGAGCTGGAAGGGACTTTGGGGGTCTTCTAGTCCAGCCCCCTGCTGAAGCAGGAGACCCTTTACCATTCCAGACAAGGGGCCATCCAGCCTCTTCTTCAAAGCCTCCAGTGATGGAGCAGCCACGACTTCTGGAGGGAAGCCCTTCCCCTGGTTGACTGTCTCCCTCCCTGTCAGGAAGCTTCCCCTTTGTTCCAGGCTGTTTCTCTCCTGGATTGGTTTCCACCCGTTGCTCCTTCTCCTGCCTTCAGGGGCTTTGCACCCCCTCTTCTCTGGGGCAGCCCCTCAAACAATCGAATGCTGCTGTCCTGTCACTCCTAGTCCTTCTAGCCACTCCTAGCCAAGCCCAAATCCTGCACCTGTTCTTCATGTTTTAGACTCCAAGCCTTTAACTGTCTTAGTTGCTCTTCTTTCCCCTTTTTCCAGAGTCTCAATGTGTTTTTTTGTAATGTGACCAAAGCCGGACGCAGCATTCCAGCTGTGGTTTGGTTTTATTAAGGCTTTACAAAGTGGTACTAACTAATACTTCACCTGATTTTGATCCCGTGCCTCTGCTTATAGCAACCAAGGATTGTATTTGCTTCTTTGGCGGCGGCGGCGGCTGCTGCCCACGGCTGACTCATGTTTAAGGGGTCGTCCACTAGGGCTCCAAGGTCCCTCTCATAGTTCCCGTTTCTGAGCCAGGTTTCGCCCAGCCTGTCCTTGTCCCTTTGGCTTTTCCTGCCCAGGTGTGTGTAAAGCCTTGCTCTTCTCCGCACTGAATTTCATTTTGTTGTCAAGATCTTTTGGGGCCCTGAGCTTGTCTTCTGGGCTGTTGGCTATTGTTTCCAGCCTGGGCCAGGATGTCCAGCTCCCTTGGTCCCCATCCACTGCTTAACCCACAGCAAGGCTCCCTTGAGTGGCTGCCTCTTTGGGGCCGGGGCCTTCTCTGCCACAGATTTGCATGCGGCCAGATGTCATCATGGAGGGCTTCTTTACCCCAGAAGATGAGGCCCAATTCCTCCTTTCCCCAGGATTCTTCTTCCCCTCCTGGAGGGAGCTGCCCTGGGTCACCAGCTTCACCTACCCGCCTGGGGCTCTGGCTCTTCTAGGTGGGCAGCAGCCTCCAGGGCCCCTGCCAGCTTTCTGACCCCCCCCCCCCACCTTCTGCTCTTTGGGGATCCTGCAGGCTTCAGCACTTCGAAGGGGCAGCTGGTGCGCTCCATCCTGTACCCAAAGCCCACCGACTTCCAGCTCTACCGCGAGGCCTACCTCTTCCTGCTCTGCCTGGTGGGCGTGGCGGGCATCGGCTTCCTCTATACCATTGTCATCAGCATCCTCCACCAGGTGGGAAGGCAGGGCCCAGTGGGTGGCCGGGGTCTGCCCTTACATGGGTGGCGCCTCCTGGGCCAGGCTTGGTTGCCGCTGCCCCCAAGAGGGCTGGGAGGGCCAGCTGGGGCACTGCCCCTGCTCCGGCAGGGAGACTGATGCCCAGCCCCCCCCCCTCCAGGTCTCTGCCCACATCATCATCATCAAGTCCCTGGACATCATCACCATCACGGTCCCCCCAGCTCTCCCAGCCGCCATGACGGCCGGCATTGTCTATGCGCAGCGGCGGCTGAAGAAGATTGGCATCTTCTGCATCAGCCCCCAGAGGATCAACATCTGCGGGCAGCTGAACCTCGTCTGCTTCGACAAGGTCCGGCCTCCCTCGGGCCCCTCCTCTGGACTGCTGGAGGGGAGGAACATGCCTCCTGCCTGTCTCTTGCTGCCCCCGGGGCCCCTGCCCTGAGGAATGGGGGAGGAACTGGGGAGCAGGAGGTGACACAGAGCACCCCGCCGCACTGCCCCCCCCCGTCCCCCTCTGGCCTGAAGCTTGCTAGGCTCTGAATCCAGTGGGGAGGGGGCTGCCGCCAGCATTTTCCTGAGAGTCATCCTGACCCCTCCCAGGTGACAGGCAGGCCTTGAGTTACGCCCGTAAAGGAGCCCAGAAATACAGCCCTAAGTCTTGGTGGCCATTAAGCAGATGCCCAGTTACGACCCTCCTTTGTGGCGGTCAGTAAGTGAACCATCCTTGTTAGATGGATCTAGAGCATCATTTTCTGCCAGAAACCGGAAGGAAAGGGGAGTTTCCAACCAAAGAGATGCTGGAAATTGTGGTGAGGGGGCTGCCTGCAGGCCTGTTGCTAAGCGCCCAGAGTCCCAGTGTCACATGACCAAAGTGGGGTTTGGGGGGGGGTTGGAACTTAGAAGCCCTCATCACTTGGAGGAGGAGGCCCCCAGTAGGCAGCCCCCTCCCCACCCAGCCAAGAAGCCGGCCTGGCTTTGAAGAGGCTCTATACGTCCCTGCCCCTCCCTCACCCCCAAGCTGTCCTTGGCAAACTCCTCTCCCTTGTTTGGCTTGGAAAAGGAGCCATTGGGGAAGGGGGGGGGGGTGGAGGGGAGAAAGTCTGCACAGCTAGAGCCCAAGAAACCCAGCCCCGGGGGTCTTGACAGGATCCAGGGGGGGGGGGGGGGGTCAGAGGTCCCCTCCAGGGAGGGAGAGCAGGGCAGGAGGAGGCACCACCCATCCAGGCCTCCTTGGTCCCAGGGAGTGGTGGGGGGAAGCTGGGAGTCCACCATTCAGCTCTGGGGCTGCCCACCATCTTCTCTGGCTGGGTCAGCCTTCCTCCCCTTGGGAGCCTCTGTGGGGGAGGGGGGATGCGGGCGGGGGGGGGGGCAGAGACCCAGAAGGAGAGGTGCCTGAACTGGGGCCTGGCCAAGGCCACTAAGGCAGGTGCCCCCTGAGCTCCTCTGGCCCTGCTCACCCTTGGAAGGGAGGCAGGCTGGCCAAGGGGAGGAGAGGGGGACTAGGGGGCTTCCTCTGCTCGCTTTGAAGGGAGAGCAGGCCCAGGCATGGCCTTCCCAGTGGGGGCTTCTCTCCTCTTCCAGGGTTGTAATTGCAACCTTGCCTCTTAGGGATACCCAGGAGGGAGGGAGGGCTGGAGTTTCCTGGCCTGGAGGCGGATTGTTTTGGGACAGTTTCCGTGGCTCTTCCCTGGGCCTGGCTTGTCTCGGGCCTTCCTGGCTGTGGCCCCCAGAGTCTGCCAAGCAGCTGGTGAAGCCAGGGGGCAGCCCCATGGCCTCCACTCTGGCGTAAAGCGCCCTTTTCCTTCCCCCTAGACCGGGACCCTGACGGAGGATGGCCTGGACCTCTGGGGCATCCAAAGGGTGGAAAGCGCCCGGTGAGTCAGAGGAGGGCCCAACATCCTTGGGGGGGGCTGCTCCTCAGCCAACCTGGCCAGGGCGTGGGGCAGGCAGTGCGGCCCCCTCTTGCGGGTGCTGGGGTGGCGGCCATTTGGTGATGTCTACCAGGGTTCAGCCTCCCTCCCTCTCTCTGCTCCACTCAGCTTCCAGCTGCCCGAGGAGAGCGCCTGCACAGAGAGCCTGGTGCGGTCGCCCTTCGTGGCCTGCATGGCCACTTGCCATTCCCTCACCAAGATCGAGGGGCTGCTCTCCGGAGACCCGCTGGACCTGAAGATGTTTGAAGCCACCGGATGGGTGAGCCCCTCCCCTCCAGGAGGAGAAGGAACTGCCGGGGGAGGGGGTGATTTCCCCACGGCTTGGGCTCTCCGGGGTCGGTTCTGATGGACCCCTCGGTGGGGGGGTCTCCCTACAGGTGCTGGAAGAGGCCACAGAGGAGGAGACGGCCCTTCACAACCGGATTATGCCCACGGTTGTCCGGCCGGCTAAGCAGCTTCTTCCAGACTTCAACTCTGGGAACAACAAGGAAATGGTGGGTCCCCTTCCCTGCCCTGTGGCTGGGCTGCTGCCTCTGCCTCCCCTGAGAGCCGCCCCAGGGCTTGCATGGCCTGAGCGTCCCTGCCGTGGCCTCTTGGGGGGGGCCCTCCCACGTGGCTGACTCTGCCTCTGCCTCTGAGGAGGCTTTCAGCCCAGGCTGCCCTGCAGAAAACCCTCTTCTCTTCTTCCCTTGCAGGAGCTCTTCCAGCTCTCGGTGAGTGGCTCTCCTCCACCCCTTGGCGGCTGTGCCTGCCCTCCGGCCGGCCATCGAGCGCCTCCCTTCACCTGCCCCTTCCTTGACCAGGCCAGCTACGAAATCGGGATCGTGCGCCAGTTCCCCTTCTCTTCCGCCCTTCAGCGGATGTGCGTGGTGGCTCGGATCCTGGGGGAGAAGAAGATGGACGCCTTTGTGAAAGGGGCCCCGGAAGTGGTGGCCGGGCTGTGCAAGCCAGCCACCGGTAAGCCCCCCACCCCCCCCCTCCCTCTCGGGCTCCGTCTCCTCTGCCCCCCACCACCAGCAGGGAGGGTGGCCGAGGGTCTGCTGGCCTGACCCTCAGCTGCTGGCCTCTCTCCCTCCCTCAGTGCCGGCTGACTTTGAGCGGGTGTTGGAGGACTACACCTGGCAGGGCTTCCGGGTGATCGCTCTGGCTCACAGGAAGCTGGAGTCCAAGCTCTCCTGGCACAAGGTGCAGAATGTGGCCCGGTGAGTTGAGGGGAGACGGGGGGGCTACTCCAGGCACTCCGGGGATGCAGCCCCCCAGGCCCAGGGGGAGCAGCTGCTGGACCCCCAGCGGCTTCCTTGGGGTTGCGCCCCACGTCCTGTCCAGCCGCAGCGACCCATCTGAATGCTCTTCCTGGCCCCAGCCTGTAGCCGCCTTCTCTGCTTAGCAGGTCCAGGCCGAGACACCACACACACACACACACATGAGCCCAAGCAGCCTCTCTGAGAAGCCGGTGCTCTTGGAAGCCTTGTGGCTGGCCCTCCTGGCCCTGATAGGCGCCCCCGGCCTTGCCTGGTCCGTGCAGGGGCTCTGTTGAGCAGGGTGTCCAGCAGGCCCTCCCTTCTGCCTGGCAGAGATGGGCCTTTGCCACACCCCTGCGGAGTGGGCAACACTCCCTGCCTCCCCGAGGGGCGGCTCCTGCTCCCCCTGGAGCCGCCGGCACCTGAGAGCCTTCCCCGAGGGCCAATGGGGCCTGCCTGGGCCAAATCCAAATCCTGGGCTCCTGCAGTGAAGGGGGGCTCGGATTGGCTCTGGGCAGCGACCGCCTTGGTCCCGTGCCAAAACCCCCCGCTCTGGTTTCCATGGTGCCGCCTCTCCTGCCCTAGAGATGCCATCGAGAGCAGCATGGATTTTCTGGGACTCATCATCATGCAGAATAAGCTCAAGCCGGAAACTCCTGCCGTGCTGGAGGACTTGCACAAGGCCAATGTCCGCACTGTCATGGTCACAGGTGCGCCAGGGACCGCCTGCCTTGCTCTTCTCCCTCGTATGGAGCGCTCCCCTGCCCCGGCTTTGCCCCTGAGGGGAGGGCGTAGGCAGCGCCAGGGGAGTCGCCCACTTTGGCTCAGGAGACCCTGGCCCAGCCTGCATGTCCCCCCCCCCCCCGTGCTTGTGGCTGAGCTGATCCAGCCTCTTGGGCTGGGATACAGAGGGAGTCGGAGCCCCTGCTGGGTAGAGGCCCCCGTGGCCCCCGCGGCCCTTGCCAGGTTCAGGGGCTCCTCCCTGCAAGTAGGACTTGCTTTCTGGCAGGAGGTTTCCTAGGGCCCGAGTCTCCCGCCAGGGCCAAGCTTATTCTTGCTTCCAGTTCTAACTTCCCACCTTTGCTCTCTCACAATCAGCCCTTCAGGCCAGGGTCAGCCCAAGGGGGTGGGGGGGGGCATCAGGGACCTTCCGGGCGTTTGCTTGCTTCCTTCGAAGGGCCTCCAGGTCCCTCCTGGCACTTTTGGAAAGGCCAGGTTGTTCTAAGGGACTGTGTGTGTGTGTGTGTGTGTGTGTGTGTGTGTGTGTGT